>JAVGWX010000001.1:147401235-147939107 GCA_036924085.1 Ariolimax columbianus
CCTGTGGCGTGACAGCACGTGAGACAACGTGTACGACTTGCCACAGTTATCGCATTTGTAACATCTTGTTCCATCCGATTTAGCGCCAAAGTGAGGTCTTTCGCGCACTGGCATTTGAAATATGTCGTACCTTAAAGCTGTAAAAGAAAAAAACAAATTCAAACCTGTAAAAGAGTTGGCTAGTTCAGAGTATACGTGCAATGACATTTAGAAACCGAATTCAGCCCCTTATATTTACGGAAGGTTTCAACCTGGTACATCGAATGGATGATCATAAAAAGTGCAAACCAGCTCACCTTCACATACACAAGACACAACAGGCGCCACCCTGAAGACAGAAGAAGTGAAGGGACAACGATTTAAGCGGCAAGTGGTTTAAAAAAATTAAGGTGATCACCTAGCAGGATAAAAAATGCTCTATATCAAACAGATCGACGAAGCAGGTATTAAAATCTAGCGCAGATTTCAAAATCAGGATAGGTATTAGAAGTGCCCGGGGCTTGCTCAATAGTTGCTATCTACGATCAATAATTATACCTGGTAACGATCTCACTCTGATAAGTAGCTATCGAGCCCTCGCATTTCAAAATACTATGCTCCAAATAGTTCAATTCCTGTGTTAAGCGTATTTATCAAAACAAACCAATATCACTGCTCTCTGTGAAGTCCCGCTGGTGCTAATCTGATTTCAGCAAATTTCAAGTAGATAGCTCATGTAGTTTCATTGTAACCTCGTGTTCTATACACTAAGGTGCCCACAAATATCATAAACTTGAGACAGAAAAACGATCCATACAGAAATTATTTGCGTACAATAAACATAACTGGCAGTATGAAATAAACAAGTTAAAACGAGAAGACACTGAAATTAAAATTAAAATAATAGAATCAAGTCAAAAAGATAAACAGATATACAGTTAAAAACAAACCAAAATATTGTGAGTCAAATATATGAACGTTGATTTTACTGTAAGAATGCTCTATGACATGAGTATATCTATACACATGTGCTATAAGAGGTATATATCTTCTTAAAAAACTGACAGAAGTAAGGTTGAGCTCGACTAACTGTCCGGCCAGTGCTAGTTAGAGATAATTATAGACAATTAGACAAATCTCCGAACTGGTGTATTTCGGGTAGTTCAAACCTGCTGTTTAATTATATGCACCGTAATATGGTTGATTGGACTAGCAGAGGCCTCTTGCTGTCTACCTTTTCGGCAAAGATTGCTAGCACCAGGAACAGTCTATCTTGTCAAGAAGTATTTGTGAGAATAGTTCAAACCAGTCTAGAAGATATGCTATATATCGTTAGCTGGTCTCGTGAAATCATTTGTGGCACGTATACTACACGGGTAGATATGAACATTGCAAATATGCAACAAGCACGTGTAGATAAAAGATAAATTCTTTTTCAATGTAAAACACACCATCACAAGGTTCAATCATGACAAAGCTAGATGCTTGTTTAACATAACAAATATCACGTGTACCCAACTTTACATGCACATCAATTTTAATATACATAATTGTGTGCTCATGTTCGACATTTCTTTGTGTGTGTCAGTTCCTTTTGCTTCATGCTATGGTGTTTGAACATTCGTAGCACAAACAATGGTCTCAAGTCTTGAGGAGAGATAAGGAATGGTTGACCTTCATCACAATGACTTATTTTCTCTTAATCACCTGCCAAATGTAATTTCTACTGGCATACCTTATCCTATCTTTTAACTTCTTTTCTATTGCATTGTTGTTAAAAAATTCGACTGTTAGTATGTTACCATAATCCTATGCCATGTCATCCTTTAATCGTCTTTCGTCTATTAAGTTTTCACAATTAATATTAGTTTTCCTATTCTTTAAGCGGAACAATTAATCCCTGTGGCAATGTTGGCCGTCGTAGCGAATAAACATAATGCGCTCGCATATATATATATATATATATATATATATATATATATATATATATATATATATATATATATATATATATATATATAGTGTGCAATCTGTAGTTACAATCTAGCAATAGTACACTAATATAGATGTTGTTCTCTCCTATTGCTTCTCCATCGGTAAAATATGAAGACAATGCTAAAACATCGGTAATGTTGCCACCCTGACAAAAGTAATACAATGAAAAGCAAATCACAGTCACGTTTCATAAATGACAATATTCAATTTTTCGCAAACACCTTCTAGAAATTGGAGTTTGATTAGCACAGTAACAGAGGGAGACAGGGAGAGGGAGAGAGAGAGAGAGAGAGTGTACATGAAAGAGAGAACTGGTCCATGATAGTTTTTGTTGAAATTCCTGCTCGTCCAAACATTGTATGCATTTGTGTGAGTGTGTCGCCCGAACTGTGCAATGGTGTGTTTGGGCTCGGCATTGCGACCCAGCGATGTCGGCCAGCTCTTCTTCGAAGGGACAAAAAGTGAAAATGAGTAGCCTGCCGATTAAGTGAACACATATCAACCTCACCTCCAAGTGGCGCACACTGGGAAACTATAGCCGCGAGGTAGTAGCCAAATGAGCCAATGGCTAGCCTGGGGAGACTGGCTCCACCAGGTCAGATGCAGATGTTGGCTCACTCCGACTTGGAGAGAACATATGCTCCGCCAAAAGACAACTGCCCATAAATCACTCATGAAGTCGAAATCAACCTTGCCGGCTCGGTCGCAGCCCGGGTTAACAATGACCGCATATGCCGTCCTACACCAGGGTGAAGGTAATAAGTATGCTACTGGTGGAACCATAAAGCCGGCGAAGGACAAGCTCATAATAGGAACATGGAATGTCAGAACACTGAACCCATGTGGTAAACTCAACGATATAACACACGAGATGAAGAAGTACCGGTAGGACATCCTAGGTATATGCGAGGCTCGATGGAAAAACTTTTATGAGTATACCACGGAGGAGGCACCCAAGTTCTACTTCAGTGACAGGGAGGAACAACACTTGCATGGATTTGGGATACCGGTACATAAAGACAAACCATATGCATATTGAGTTGCCGTCCTATATCTAGCCGATTTATTGTCCTACGGCTCAAGGCATCGCCGTTTAATTTTACCAAAATGCAGTTCTACACACTCACTGCAGATTATTAGAATTATGAGACATTCTACGATCAACTTCAAATTCTGATAACTGAAACGCCAAAGAATGACATAGTGGTAATTTAAAGGGATTGGAACACAAAAACTGGAGAAGATAAAGTCCATTAATGGAGAATACCATGTTGCCTATATAGAAACAATGAAACTAATAACCGGGGCTTAAGACTTCTAGAATATACACAATGCAATAAGCTGTTGGTGGCAAACACATTCGGGTATGACAAGCCGTCTAGACGTTGAACATGGCATAACCCAAACAATGAAATGCACAGCCAAATTGATTATATACTGGTACGGAGGAGGTTTAGATCTAACATTAACACCAACAAAACAAGAAGTTTTCACAGAGCGGATATAGGAAGCGACCGCGATCTTGTTATCATGACTACGCGTCTGCGATTGAAGAGAGTCGCAAACAAAGAAGTGACCAGATCTAAGTTTGACTTGGACAAACTAAAAGACCGAAGGATCATCGAAGTGTCCCAATCGAGGTTAGGAGGGAGATTTGCTTCACTGTTGGCTCTTAGAGAGGGACTGGATACCGACACATTAACAGCCCCTTAACTCAGCACTCACAGATACTGCAACAGGGATCATGGGGTACCAACAAACAAAAATGAAGCCATGGGTGATCAAATAAATTTTAGCCCTTTGCTATAGAAGAAGGTCATTGAAAAACTAAATAAATTCACCTGATGCGGTCGGTAGACAGAAAGAGTTCAAGAGAGCAATACAAAACAAAAGATGAGAGAGGCGAAAGAAGCGTGGATATGTGTACAATGTACAAACATCGAAGAAAGATTAGATAGTAATGACGTTAAAAGAGCATACAAGGTGGTCAAAGAACTGGTAACACTTAGACAGGCAGGAACTTTATAATCCCGGACAAAAACGACAAGTACTGGCACGGCGGACAGAATACTGTTCCGAGTAATACGAGAAATATCTCGAACAGCAGCAAAAATGGTATCATGTTTGTTGATTTCAAGAAGACGTTTGGTAGGGTATGGCCTAGCGCGCTGTGGGCAACTAAAGGATGTAAAATCAACGGAAATATTATACATACATACAGGTGTTCAGGGACTTGTATAATATTTCCGTTGATTTTATTTGTATATATATATATATATATATATATATATATATATATATATATATATATATATATATATGTTGACAAGTGTTGGGGACAGTACAACCCTGTCTCAAACCGATAGATTTGCGAAACCATAGGGAATTGTGAGTGAGGCACTTGGAGATCATGTTGGTACTGTCAACATAGCGGACTGAACGATTACCAACCTTCGTTTTGCATGTGACATCGGCAGGTTGGCCGACAGAGAATTCCCGGAATGGGCCAGAATGCTCGATGAAACATCTCTTGACTATGGTATGGAGATTAACGCTGGAAAGACCAAATTAATGATAAACGCCGGGGGCTTCAACATTGGGATAAAATCGCATAGCCAGGAATTTGAAGTGGTCGACGGTTTTAAGTACATGGGTTCGATTGTCAGTGATGAATGGTCAAAATGTGAGCTGTTGGCCAGAACAGCACAGCCAATAACGGCGATTAAGCGGCTTAACAAAATCTGACAAGACAAACGGTTAGCCATATGCACGATCATATAAATGCGTGCATTGGTCCTGTCAATATTCATGTTACTTCTGCTGTAAACGGCGGATTAGAGTGAGCACCATTTTTAAAAAAAATCTGAGAACACTGGCTCGTTTTAATAGCATATCCAAATATGGTCTGACTTGAGAACTGGCAAGATGTAATAAGCGAAACACTCAATAAAGGTTTGGCACATCACAGTATCATTGCTTACTATTTTATACAGATAGCAATAACAATTAAGGGCAACTATCAAAAGGCAACGTGTACTATGTTTCTTCCTATATCCTTACAGATGCATGCGTTAACTACTAAATTGAAAAACATGCTGCGGAGTAATAAAATATTTTATTTCACTTGCTCATCCCTGGGTGAGTGTGCCAATTAAGCTACAGTGTTCTTGCTTATTAACATCAATTTGTGTGTATCGTGTCAGTTTGAAGATAACTGACGAGCTAATGGGCTATCCATAAAAGACGTCCACAAAATTATGGCATCCCTTCTTACCCCCTCCCCCGAACGTCCACTCCATGTGACCTTGATCAAACACACAAGCTGAAATGGTATATCGACTACCTACACGTCAAACTTGAATACTATACAATTCATCATGTATACAAAGATAACTTAATGTGATTATGTGAAACACACGAGTTATGGCTGCTTTACAGACTTCAAAAGACAAAGAGTCCAGAATAGGAAACTAGTGACATGTCTGGAAGACATAAGTGCGGATAGAAAGCTAAAACAATATTCAGTACCCTATACTGTGGCTAAAATGTCACTGCAAGATCTGGTAGTCTTTACTCCCCATGTATAGATGTAAAAAGAAGGGTGCGCCAAGGATGTCTGCTATCCCCTTGAATGTTTAACTTGTGCACAGAATACACTTTTGCACAGACAGTGGAAATGCCAGGACTTTTTTTTATCGGTGGAGTATCAATAAATAAACTCAGATATGTGGATGACACGGGTTCTGCTGGCTGAAAGCCAACAAGAATTATAGGAATTTGTGGTTCACGTCAAGAATAAAAGTAAGGTGTATGGATTGGACATTATGATAATTAGCAAAGTAGACTAGAAATCTTCTTTACAAATAAAAATGGACAAATACTGGGACAGGTCAAGAGCATCTTCTAGCTCGCAAATATAATAAAGGAAAATGAGAGATGGGAAAATGAGAGATGGGAAAATGAGATCAAGAAAAGAATAGGGATGGCCAGATTTGTTTTCACCAACATGAGTCATTTATCGATATCCAATCAAGTCACTGACACGTTAAAAATGAAGATGATCGCGTGTTATGTAGACTCTCCTTTACTGCGTGGAGTAGACAAATAGACAATGAATAAATGACTGCAGAATGAAATGTATTTAGCTGATATCCCTTTAAGAATGATAACTTAGCTGGCGCTGTGAGCGGCTCATTGTAGTTTATCTGTCATATTTTTCCAAGCGGTTGGTACTACTCACCCAATAAAGGTTTGGCACAAAGGTTTAGGCACATGTTGTGCTATGACGTTGATGTTCTAAAATGAAACCAAATCAATTGACTGTTTATAATTATGCAGCTAATAAAATTTAAATGCGTGTAAATTTATAATAATTTCCTTATATTCTATTTATGGCTCTAAATCACTAATTAACCTCAATGATGTAATATTACAATCAGCGGTAAGTGAAGATTCTATAAATAATATGTATATATGAAAGACATAGCTAGATATAGGCACACATGTTAATAGTATTACTGTCTTGTTGGCGTCTCATTTTGGAAATAAACACACAATTTTATAAGTTGTCATTGCGATTTATATAAGAAATGTTGTTATGTGTATGTAGCAATATTTTGTAATACCTTTCCACATAATGATTTAGTGTGGAACCTACATCAGTTTAGTCCAGATTCTGTGAGGCAAGATGTGTGTACTAGTGTTGTGTCTGACGTGCTTGGTGATGGGTCTTTGTGAAAGGCTGCAGGAGATTTCACTGGCGTCTTTCGTGGTAGCTCCACACTGTGTAAGTGTCGCATATGAATACGTAGCTTATCAGTTCTGTAGAATTCCTTCTTGCACAACGTGCACTTTAGCTGGCGCATCTGGTTACACTGCCACAGATGACGCTGCAGACATCTTCTGTAGGAGTAAGCCTTACCACATTTCTCACACTCGAACATACCATTGGCGTTTGGTTGGTGAGAATCGTGTATGCCAACTGACCAATTGTAATCTGAAACTGGAGATTCATTGTCGGTCAGTCTCTCGTTTTGCCTATCATCTTCTAAGGTCGGTGTTTCCGTGTCAGAATTATTTGTCTGCGAAGAAAACTGGTCAAAAACACGTACATGTTGGACCGACCCTGGTGGCTGGGATACCTTCCTAGATAAACCAGCTGTTCTGGTCTTGAGGAACTTAACACTGCATTCATTCCTGGCCGTCGACTCAAATAGATCTGTATAGAGTATAAGAAACTTTCCGTTAAGAAAAGACGGCACAAACTCTCTTGCACAAACTAACACCAGTTTATAATGTACAATAGAGGGGCCGGAAGGCTGGTCAATGGTTTTTACATTATTATTATTTTTTTAATTGTTTGGTGGGGGCGGGGGTTGAAAGAATTCTCAATGTGACTAAATCATTAAACAAAGCCTATCATGTGCTAACAAATTCCGAATATGTTAAGACAGAATTATTACATTAAGACAGCTTTGTGGCAGACGTGTGCTTGGTTATACATTCATTAGCGATATGCGTTTATATTAAAGAAATCAATCATATTTCGTTTTCGGTCCGTTGTTGTTTTTTTTCCAAATGTGTATAAATTTCGCGTTTTGTTCAGAGTTATATGGTTTTATAAATTTTTCAGACAATGTCTTTCGTCATGCTAATAAAATTAAATATACATATTTGTTTCGCATAAAGCTTCCAAATTTTCTAGTGGCTAACAGCAGATATTTGGCTGCCGATATAAGTCATGTGACCCATTTCGAAGAATGTTTGTTAGTCGTAACCATCACAGAGACACGTATTTACCTACACTAGGAAAACAGATATAACGAGCAACAGATAAGATAAGTAATGAGCATTCGGAATTCGAACATCGGACCTCCAGCTGACAGCCATGCCATAGATAGATGGGGAGATAGACAGAGATATGGGGAGATGAGAGAGAGAGATAGGGACAGAGACGGATGAGTTAAGGTATTAGACCAGCGGGACACCCCCCAAAAAATGTAACAACTGGCCAAGCCTTTCCTTACTCGACACATGCAACTATAAAGTATTGACCGAGTTCGATGCAGACATACAATTACTCACTAGCTTTCCAATCTCCAAGCATAGACCATTCGGGCCTGACATTATTATGTCAATGAACAGTGGTAGTTTCAAATACGGCCTTCAAGTTTCCACATATTCCCTTCCTTACCACGTAATCTTTTTTGCTGGCATGTGGTAAACTTCATTTATTGATGATTTATTTTTTTGCATAATAATTTAAGAACGTATGACTTCTTCATATCAAAATAAAATTACATTTTGTTCGAACGTAATTGACTGTAAATCAACTTATCAGCAGTGCCATAAACATCGAGAATACACGGCCGTATCTTCTAAATATATCTGGTGTGATTTCCTTTCTCAGACTACAGCAGGGGCTGGCAACCTTTCATATACTGATTTCGGACCTACAAAATGTTGTGATGCCGGGGGTCGGATACTCTCATCTAAAGAAGCCATCCTATATATTATTTAATTTGTACGCATGAGCTTGAATAATGTAGAAATCATATTATTTAAGGGAACTGGCGGACCAGGAAGTAGGTAGAATGTGTGTGTGTGAGAGAGAGAGAGAGAGAGAGAGAGAGAGAGAGAGAGAGAGATATGAGAGAGAGGGGGGTGGGGGTAGGAAGAGAGAAATGATCAAAACGTTATAAATGGGAAGGTTACAGATTTGATGAAAAGTTTCAGCTTGAACTTCCCGCGCAGATCTGTCCAATTCTATGGCTGTTTGGCTAACTGCAATGTGCAGTATGTTTTCAAGATGTCCGACAGAATATACTTCCTGTTTTGAATTTAGTCCACTCCATTCAGACGTGATTGACTTAAATAACGCCACTGCTCAAACGTCCAACATTAGTTTGGCAACGAAGCAGCAAATGTTAACTGAATCTTTCTACCAAACCTGTGCTACAAGAAACGAACATTAGTCATTCCAAGGTGCCTCTAACTTGAAATGAGATGTCTGCGAGTGGCCGCTGGCGTCTACAGGAGAGGCACATTAAGAAACACTGACAAACATGTCGGTTTCATCCCCTATGTCGATTACATGTCCAGATAGAAGGTGCGACGATTCGGCAATCTCATGAGACTTCTTGGTCAGCTTCCTGGCTGGGTCCGAATTTCGAGCGAGCGGGTGGGACGAGGTACGCTTGATAGACGAGGCAAACGGCAATTTTCCAGTGCTACGGGTTAACAACAGAAGACGTGATACACTTGGCTCAAGAGAGGCGACTTAGGGTCCACACGGTGCTTACTAGGGTACATGTAGACTGATTAGTAACTAACCTACCTAGCTACTTATATGTCTTCATGACAGACTGGCTAACGAGTCGACGTGACTCATGTAGTAGTGAGCGACGCGCAGATGATGCCAAGCATTGCACAGCCGCCTACTGTATCACGTTCATCGACACGCTCGGGATGTCAGGAAATCTACTGCAACCTGCCACGCCTTTTTCAGGGAGCACACAAGAATAATCGTACTCATTGTGAGCATTCAACATCATCATTAACATATACCAGTGTGATTCATTATATATATCCATTTGACAATGCTAGACTGGGGTACTAAGAAACAAACCCCGAGTCTTTCCAAGAATACAAGAAAAGGGCGACAGTGAACGATAATTATAAAGATTATATTCTCATAAGTTTTTTCAACTGCTACATAAACGTGAAATGTGAGATCACACGAAGTAGATTTGGTGCCAGTGTCTTCCTATGGGCGGGGCGGCGCAGCTAGATCTTATTACTGCTCTAATGCATGCATGTGTAGCATACGGTCAGAGGACAGATCTCACCTTGATTCTATCCTACCCATGAGGGCTTTTCCGAATATGAATGAGTCTGGAGCATCAACCAGCTGATAATTGTTTTATGTAAAATCCAAAAATTAAACGAGAGACTGTGTATAGAACTCGTGAATAGGCCGATGATGCTTGCATCAGGGTTACCGAACAAGAGCTGATCAAGTTCATGAATTATCGTCTCCAAGTAGCCCTGGTAACATGACGCACTAGTGTAGTCTGTCTAAAAAAACAGGGATCACAGTACAAGCTCGGTGCGGTACCCATATAAAAAGCCATCTGAAACCAAATATCGCAGCCTTGCTGTCAATTGTGATAATCACAAATATGAGAGAGGTAGCCATCTCCTCTCCATTACAGTCTGTCTGAAAGAAACTTGTTCCCTTGCCAAAACACCAGCTTCCGCTACTGTCATACTCAGGCACTCCTGGATATCTTGGTGTCATCGTCTTCTTGGTCTACCCCTTCCTCTTTTGCCTGGCACCATACCTTCCATCACCGTCCTCTCGAGACCGCTGTGTCTCTTGATGTGACCAAAGTATTTGCATTTTCTAGCCAAAATGGAATTGATAAACCAGTTCTCCTCTATGCTCAACTCTTGCCGAATGTCTACATTTGTTCTTTTCTCTGTCCAGGGTATTCTACTGATCTTTCTGTAACATTTTGACTCGAAGGATTCGATTCTTTGTCTAGAAGTTTTGGTAATCGTCCATGCTTCACAGCCATAAGCTGCCACAGGAAAAACACAGGCTCTCAAGACTTTTACTTTTATCGTTTTGTTGGTGCCCTGCCATAATTTCTTCAGGCCGTTCAGTCTCTGCATTGCCATAGCTAGTCTTCTTCTGATTTCTTTCGAGCAGTCACCATTTGTGTCGATTCTGGAGCCCAGATATTCAAAATGTGTAACCTAATCTATTTCCTCACCGCCCACTGTAAATTTATGCTGACATTGTGTTTTATCGGTGGTCATTATCTTTGTTTTGTTTATGTTTATGAACAGATTTTGATCTTTACTATGTCCATTAACGGCTGAAAGTAGCTGCTCTAGCCCTTCCGAACTTCTTGATAGTATCACTGTGTCTTCTACGTATCGTAACTCTGGAATCTCGTACCCCCCAATCGTAAATGGGTCGAAACTTTCAATGTTCTCATCTTCTCGTACATTTCTCATAATACATTCCGCCTATATGTTGTACATATAAGGTGAGAGGATACATCCCTGTCGGACTCCCTTTTGTACTGCAAACCAATCTGATGTTTGCCCAGATATTCGGACAGCGGCTTGTTGATCTTGGTATAATGTTTCAATGAGATCGACTATATCGACCCCATTTCCTTCATGATTCTCCACATATTTTGATGTTTTACCGTGTCGAAGGCCTTAGTGTAATCAGTGAAACATGTGTACATGTCTACATTAAACTCTCTACATTTTTCATAGATATTCCTTAAATTGAATATGTGGTCCCGGGTACCTCTGTCTTTCCTAAAACCTGCCTGGACTACGTGAATTTCAGATTCAAACCTTTTCTCTATCCTTCTTAATAGGATTCGCAAGAGTATCTTGCTAGCATGGCTGATCAGTGCGATAGTTCGGTAGTATCTGTTTACACAGCTTGTGATAAACTCGAGCGCATGCCTCCCCTCCTGCTTGTATTAGCTCTACTGGGATATCATCTCATCCTGGGAACTTTCCTTTTTTCAGACATTTAATTGCAGAGCGTACTTCTTCCAATGTTGGTTCAGGTTCTTTCTCATCCTTTGGTAGGATTGTAACTGAGCGCTTTGTGCTGTCTCCATACATGGTTCTGCAGTACTCTCTCCATCTATTCAGTATGTCTTTGGTTTCTGTTAATGTGTTATCCTCTTCGTCATTTATGACACGTGGAACCGGACGGAATTCCCTTGTCAGTGTTCTTATTGCTTTGAATGCATCTCTTTCTTTGCCTTGTTGTTTGTAGGTTTTCTATATCCTTACATGTTTCTACTATGTATCTTCTTTTATCTTTTCTTATTTCTCTTCTAACTTTTCTTCGAGGTAGTGGCAAGTGGAATTCAGGTATTAACTTGACACTGTAGGCTAATGGTAACTTATAAATAGGGAGACTAATTTTAGTTAGACAGGCGGCAAGAAGTGAGAGAAAAATTACGTTGGGGAGTTCAGTCAGAGGTTAGTATATTTGGCATTCTTTAAGTCGGCCTGGATTGTTATTGTCTGAAAATCGGTTCTTGGGAAAGTAATATTATAAGAATTTACTTTTCGTATTATCGGGATGGTTATTGTATACGCTTAGGTAGTCAGTTTAACATGTCACCATCACATGTTAAATCTGGGAATCGTTCCTAAGACTTGGTTTTGTGAGAATTTTAAGTCAAGCCTTCTATCTGATAAGTCGCGATGATAGACACATGTCAGATAAGTATACCATTTTTTCCTATATCTTGATTTGCTAGTTCAGCATTGTTGTTACTTGTTGTCCCTGATGAAGGCTTATTGGACGTAACGTAGGTTTCGTTTGTGTTCTCGTCTCGGTGCGTATCCGACCATACACATTACAAAAAAATTGTGATTAAATTAAATTTTAAACATTTTTGCTTTCATTTCTTTGTTCTTACTTACCTAATCTTCAGTTGTCTAGATATTCCCTGCCCACACTCTCCAAGGTCTATCCACCCCCACATCGAACTCCTTAGTCAACTTTTATCCCATCAGTTGATTTTCATATGGATGAATAGAGAGAATGGGCTTTGATCTCACGTAATGGAGATCGTGTGTGTGTGTGTGTGTGTGTGTGTGCGCGCACATGAGAAAACAAATGTTATGACCCACTACCTTCTAGTAACTCTCCAGTTCGAAATGCCAATGGAATACTGATTAACATAAAAAAGTTCATTTCCTCGACAAGTGAACAAAACATTTCTGCAACACACTTAACGGTTCATCATACATTAATGAAGAGGCTATCTTCTTCTTCTTCTTCTGCGTACACAGTCAGACAGTAACCATTATTTTTTCGAAAAAAGCAGCGGTCATCCTGAGACTCTCGCCACTACCATACAGCTTGTCTTGCAGTTCCACTGGCAATGGCCACATCTGCTCTCTCTGATCCTCGTATGTCGGGCAGTTCTGCAGCAGATGTTCAGTGGTCATTTTACCAGTACCGCATGGGCATTCGTCGGTACACCCTATCTTCAGTTTGTTGAATAGGTGGTACCTCAGTCTGTTGTGGCCAGTGCGAAGTCTGAAGACAACGACCTGCTCTCTTCGGTTCAACTGGTAATAGGCATCGTTTTTGGTGTAACCAGTATGTTCGGTTTCCCATTTGGACATGTATCTGGCTTTGATAAGCCGTTTTGACTCTTCGTACGTCATACTGGTATCTGTTTGTGGTAGCCTTGCACCTTCTTTTGCCAGTCTGTCTGCCTCCTCGTTGCCTTTGATGTTGCAGTGTGACGGAACCCACTGTACCACCACCCTTTTTGGTGCGGACTGCTGGCACAGTTTGCAGAGTGCTGCTCTTAAGTCATTAAGCTCAGTGTTCTTCTGGCTTTTTAGCGCTGTGACTACTTCGAGAGCATCTGTCAGCAAGACTATATGGCTCTCATTTTCACTGTGTGTTATCATTTCTTCCACTGCCGCCCTCAGTGCCTCTGCCTCTGCTCTGACATTGCTTGTGTACTTACCAGTAGCGAATGACAGTGTTATTTTTCTGCCATTTGGTAGGTTCAGGAATGCTCCTGCCCCTCCGTTCTGTGTAGTGTTTGTTACAGAACCGTCGGTGTATGCATGGGTCCAGTCCATGCTTGGGTAGCTTTTCGTTATGAAGCTTAGGGTAGTGTCTCTCCTTTCTTTCTCACTCTGGCAGTTTTTGTTTGCAATACCTGGTATATTTTCTACCACCTCTGGAAATATATCCTGCCTCCAAGTAGGTTTTCGTACAGTAGTGATGGGTTTTGGTGTTGTTAGTGCGTTTATGGGATCTTCGTGCATCTTTGCTTTGGCTATTTCTGCAAAGTTTCTCCGCTTTAGTTTCCCATTTCCCAAATTGTTTAGTCTCTGGTACATTGGATGGTCCGTCAGTCTTCGGAGTTTCTCTGACTGCAGCTGGGCTCTGCAGTCTCTTCTATCGGTCATGGATTGCAGTCTTGTAATCTTTTCAAGTTCTACAATTGGCGTTGACTTCATGCCACCTGTTATAATTCTCATGGCTTGGTTTTGAAGTTTGTTAACTTTATCGAAGTTCGCCTTCGCTGCTGTTGTCCATGCCGCAATGCCATACTCGAGAACTGGTCTCACTCTTCCAGTGTACAGTTTCTTTAGTATGCTTTCGTCTGCTCCCCAGCTTGTGCCAGCAAGTTTCCTCATGATCGCCATTCTTTCTCTGGCTTTCATTCGGTTTCTCTCAATCTGACTTTTCCATGTCATGCGCCGATCAAATGTGACTCCCAGATAGGTTGGGTTGTCGTTTGGCTGCAGGATTTTGCCATTTAGGCTTAATTTGGTACTTTGGGGTTTTAATGAGAGCGAGAATGTTGTGCACGTGGTTTTCTCCTCGTTTATTTTGACCAGCCATGAGTTCGCCCACTCTTCCAGCGATGTTAGGGCCGTTTGCATCCGATTTCTTGCTATGGTGAGATTCTTTTCAGAGGTCCACATAGCCAGATCGTCTGCAAACATTGAGCTATGGACTCTTCTTGGTATATTCTCTGTAATATCGTTTATATATACCAGAAAGAGTGTGGGTGACAGTACTCCCCCTTGGGGTACTCCCTGCTCGAGTGTCACCTTTTTGCTCATCTGCCCTTGTACTTGGACTCTGGCCGTTCTTTGTTTGAGGTAGTGGTTGATCCACTTGTACATCTTCCCACAGACATCACTTCTTCTCAGCTTGACTCTAAGTCCGTCCTTCCAGACTTTGTCAAATGCCTTTTCCAGATCCACCCAAACAGCTACTGTGTGCTTCTGTGCCTGGTAGGCATCTTCTATCTCCAAGAAGCTATCTAACATACGCCCCAGGTAAAAATGGGCATGGCTGTGGATGAACTCATTACTGAAGATGACGTAGTCAAGGCCATCAGAGAGCTTTCTTATGGAAGAGCCACTGGAGCTGGTGCAATACCAGAAGAGATATCTACAACAGCGAGAACATGCCTCACGAGGAAGTTCACTGAACTCTTCTGGTCCATGTGGGCTGAAGAAGTAGTCCCAAAAGAAATTAATGATGTGTCGATAATATATATCTACAAGAGAAAAGGCAATCGCCAAGAGTATTACAATCACCGCGGGATTTCGCTGCTGTCTGCTGCAGGCAAGATCCTCGCGCGCGTGCAGATCACTCACCTAAACAAACATATTGAGCACCACCTCCCGGAAGTCAGTTTGAATTCAGAGCTGACCGAGCAACTGTAGACATATTTGCAGTGCTCAGCTCTAGGAGAAATGTCGAGAACAAAATCGTGAGCTGTACACTATGTTCACTGACCTCACAAAAGCATTTGATACGGTCTACAGAGGTGGACTATAGAAAATCCGGCTGTCCTCGTAAATTTTAACATTGTTGAAAATGCTCCACGAGGGCATACCAGCACACGTTCAACAACGGCCTGAAACAGGGATGTGTACTTGCCCCGACCCCTGCTCAGCATGAGTTCAACAACGGCCTGAAACAGGGATGTGTACTTGCCCCGACCCCTGCTCAGCATGAGTTCAACAACGGCCTGAAACAGGGATGTGTACTTGCCCCGACCCCTGCTCAGCATGAGTTCAACAACGGCCTGAAACAGGGATGTGTACTTGCCCCGACCCCTGCTCAGCATGAGTTCAACAACGGCCTGAAACAGGGATGTGTACTTGCCCGGACCCCTGCTCAGCATGATGTTTTAAGCTATGTTGAAGGACGCCTTCAAGGACACCGAGTATGTCATACCAATTAATTACTGAGCTCTGGACAATAGTTCAGAACAAAATATGCATCAGGGCATGGATCGGTTCTCTGCTGCTTGTGGCAACTTTCGCTTGTTCATTAGCACACATAAAACTGAGGTTATGTACCAACAAGCACCAGGCACAGCGTATAAACAGCTAGTAGTTGCAGTGAGGGAGAAGACATTACAAGCAGTTTAAAAATGTGTCTATGTAGGAAGCATGCTGTCGAGATAAGTGACTATTGCTGATGAGCTGGTTAATAGAATAGCAAAGACCAGCATAGTGTTTAGTCGAATGCGCTCGACGGTATGTATGGTATCTTCGAGAAACAAGTATAACAATTTAGCTGAAGGCCTACTGTGCCACCATTAGCTCCGCCCTGCTCTACGCGTGTGAGAGCTGGACTGTCTACACTGGTGAAGCTAAGAGGTTAAATCACTTCTACGTGACCTGTCTGAGACGCATACTGCATACTTACTGGCAGAACCATATCATCGCTAATGAAGAGCTAATCCAGAGCTAATTTGCCAGGTACTCGTGAACTTTTGTGAATATAAAAAAATTTTAAAATTAAAACTCAGATGGTCTGATCAAATTGCTCTAAAATGTCAAGCGAAAAAGGCTTCTATAACATGCTCATGTGTAGTGAACTGAGGAAAGGAGGACGGTCACAGAAGTCTAAAATGCGTTTCAATGAAGTTCTGAAGAGGTCCGCAAGTGCTATGAAATGGACATTAACATCTGGGACAACCTGACTCAAAATCGTTCCATTTGGAAGGGCACGGTCAATAAAGCGTTACAATCAGCAAGGGCCTCCGTGTTCAGCCAATCTAGGATATACGCGCAATCAGGAAACATAGAGCAGAGACAACTGCGGACTTTGTTTGCCAGTCATCTCAAATAACTTTCCGGCGCTCGCATATGTTTGATCAGTAACAAGAACTCTTACATACTGAAGGATGCAGTATGACATTGAATGATGTTGGTGGTCCTCGTCGACATAATATATATATATAGAGAGAGAGAGAGAGTGAGAGAGAGAAAGGGGGGGGGGGGGGGAGAGAAGAGAAATTGAGAGAGGTGTAGATGGGGAGACTGAACATCAAATTAATTACACAAAAAGAATCACAATACTCATTTATCAGCAACAACTCAGTAATGACGTACAATAAGAAGATAACCTGCAGATTTATAGTAAGCACACAGACACATGACAAATCAGCATGGCGCACAAGAAACACTTACAAGATGTATTATTGTAAATACAGTTCTTTTAATTCATTTACAGTACACTGGTCCACTAACATATTATGAACATTTAAAAAAAATGCAATTTACATATATATCTATGAATTTTAAATGTACCTTTAAGAAAAAAAAAGGGGGGGGGGGGGGGAGAGAGAGAAAGGATGTATTATTATTTTTGTTAAACAGTTTACAAATATTCAGTATTATGACAGAAGTATAATAGATATAATGCAAAACATAAATGTTTATAAAGA
This sequence comes from Ariolimax columbianus, assembly GCA_036924085.1. Taxonomy (NCBI): domain Eukaryota; kingdom Metazoa; phylum Mollusca; class Gastropoda; order Stylommatophora; family Arionidae; genus Ariolimax; species Ariolimax columbianus. The sequence continues at coordinate 147,418,491 of JAVGWX010000001.1, forward strand.
GCAAACCACTTAATTTATTTACGTCAAAAGTCAATAATCCTCTGTCACCACACATTTGTGACATTTTTATATAACAATTTTCATTCGAAGGGGAAAAGTCATGCTTGCAGAGTATAAATTCATTATACTCACACAATATGAGACGAACACCAGGAAGTTTGTTCGTTTTTGTCACAAAAACATGCCCCAGTCTATCATTCGCATCACTGGTCGGCTTCCCTTGGCAACAATCCATGTTAACAAATACAGGGAGTCTACAGTGATACGAATGATACAGGTATTATACAACAATAGGCTGCAACAACAGACATCTGGAGCCTGCATCCTGCTCCAAATATTTATGAACCAACAAGTTCAATTCACTTCATATTTTTTAACAATAAATGTACAATGGTATTTCACAACCAACTAATCCATCAGCGTCTAATTACACGAATGAAGGTTCGATACCATTTATTTCAGCCTGACAGTTCTACAGCATCGATATCCTCAACAAAATCATATCCAAAGAGTACTAATTGACATTGTAACTACTAAACACCAAAAGATGTTCTACTTTTCCGTAGACAGCCAAGTGACTACAAGTTTGTGGGCGGTTTACTGCCACCTCTCACAACACAAACATGTTTGTGTTCGGATTCACGAAACCGTAAGGTTGTATATCTATGTTGTTCGTTAAATGCGTACATCACCTTTCTTTCTGGCATACGTACAACTCTTTCAACCACAGACATAGTCTTTTAGGTTATATCAATTTGAAGTGAACATATTTAAATAGCGAGTGCTGAAGTCGGATATAGTAGGACATTAAAGGCGCAAAACAGTACTTTGCATTCTGCCAACAAGACGAATGTGTGTGTGTGTGTGTGTGAGAGAGAGAGAGAGAGAGAGAGAGAGAGAGTGAGAGAGAGACATGTTTTTGAAGTTGTCTTTGCTATCGTTGTTGCTAACCCTATACTAACCTTACGTCATCCTGGTAGTCTGCATCGTTTCACTAGTCAATGAAAGGTCCACTATGCTCCGCCATTATGATGTTACAGGCTGCCGAATAGGAGTATGGGTTGGGTAACACGAAAATAGAGACCTACACGAGACTTATGTCGGACAAGAAAAGACAACCAGAAAAGGTCACCCTAATTAATGGATGTCTGGCTTAGAACGTAGTAGAAAAGACCTGTGATCTCTATGGAAAATCCCCCCAAAAAGCAACGTATCAACAGCACCTGGTTTTTGAATTAGTAAACTCCATCTCCCAATGACCTTGATATTTCTTTCCGAGATGTTTGTCCACTTGTATTCTTTCTGACAAGCTGTGTCTTTCAATGTCAATAAGAACGGGTCAATGGAACACATTGCTTATTAGCTTTCGTCGAGCTGGTTCAGCATTTTAGTCCTGATCAACGAACACTGGAAGTTTCCAACAGCTTTGGAGATTCAAAATTGACAAGCAGAACTGATCTGTAACGGTAGAATACACTCAAAGAAGCCGGCACGTCCAAATACCGAAAGGTATTGGTAGAGCAAACAAGTGAACTGCAACAAATAGAGCCAAAGCGATACACCGCCAAAATACAATGCGAGGAATGATAAATCTAAAAGTGACACTTCAGATTGAAGTTCTCATCATACTATTGAATATCAACGAGAACAAACATTTCTACTAAAGCGTGATAGCGAGTCCATACATATACACGTGTATGGTATGTCAATAAGAGACCATATTCATATTGCTTCCTTTCGTCACTTTATAAGATAGATTAACACATATGGGTCCACCCGCAGTGTTATGATGATGCCGAGTATGTACATGACATAAAACAAGACATACTAAAAACATGCAAGAAGCACACATTGAACTTGCTATGTGATTGACATATGCTGACTAGTTTCACGCGACGTGCTACAGACCGTCAGGTTCACGTCAATGTAGAGTGGACTATAATCACATGCTGCTTCAGGCTGTCGGGGCTAATAAAAGATTTGCCACAAATCTGACAAGCCTCTGGGCCCGACGTGCCGCACTTCCTATGGTGCCTCTCCATGTTTGACTTTGTGGTGAATCTTCTACCACAGTTTGGGCAGCCATGTACGTAACGTGTGGTTGGTGCTATACCTGCTTCCGTTGTCGACAGTGGTGAATGTCCAGAGCCAGGGTGGTTCTGCATCGAGTAATATCCTGCAGATTAAGACAATAAGCAAATCATACCATTATCACGAATACCAAGAATACTGATGAGATGGACTGGGCTCGCATATGTACACTCTACAACTTGTAATGAAATCAAGCTTAACAAAGGACAATGAACCCGCTGAAAGGGAAGCAGGTAGAGACAATACAACCATTGAAAGGCAAGCAAGTAGACAACAAAACCGCTGAAAAGCAAGTGCATTAAGTGTGGAAGATTGCCATCATTAGATCAAGTAGATTTCAGTTGAATGGTTCGAGTGCTTCTCTCTATCAGATCAAAGGGATGCGATTCAATTCTAAATATTGACACGCTTGAGTCTATCCAGGCATAAGCAAGTACCTCCCGATCAGATTGGGAAGGCAAGACTATGAGGAAGTGGACTAGTCACCACCTCAAACAATGAGACCTAGTACAATTAAGTCATATGTGCTATGAGACTACATTGTATCTTCTAGATGCAAATATGTATTAGGAAAAAGTATAAGCAATGATACCACTAACCGCCAATATCAAATATTTATTTAGAATAAACTGCTGGTTCACAAAATGAGCATGCTTGGCTAATTGTGACATCTTTATAATAGGTCCCCAAAAGACGTCTGAGTAGGATGCTTCGAAGCCAGATGAATGCGCAGTTTATCAGTTCTGTAAAACGGTTTCTGACAGACATGGCAGTAGTAGACTCTGGTGCCCGCACACTTGCCTCTGTGCCGGGTTAAATTAAAGCTCTTGGTAAACGAGCTACCACAAATGTCGCACGTGTACACCCGACCCGACGAACAACCGAGCACAACTCCACTTTTCATCTTAAATTGCCTCCTTGGTGAGAAACCTGCAGTTCTAGGATTCTGAGTCCGCATGTGCTGGTATCCAAACTCTTGTGCCCTCTGCCACAACAAGTAAACTGAGGAAACAAGGTCCTGATCATTATAATATAACAAGGCACACAACGTTGAAAAGGGTCCTGGACTTGCACACTAGCTATTATATGACTGCAATGGAATTGAGTACGTTAAAATATATTTACATATGACGGTGAATGCTCCGATGCGTGAAGCAATATATGAAGTGTAAAATGCCTTCACAGCACTGCACACAGATTCATTACAAACCTCATAGGCCCGTCATTCCCAGGAATACTTTTGTTGCGGAGATGGTCTACGGTGCGTAGTTATCTACCATGCTCCTTTATGATAAGGAGTAATGCTCAAGATGAGATTTTTCATGGATCTTCAGATGATCAGAACGGTAGAATACTTTTTCACAGTAGGTGCATGGCCATATGCGAGTTCCCTCACACTTCCATTTGTGTCTACGAAGTCCCTGTACGAAGGAGAATACCTTGTTACAGTTCTCACACTTGAGATGTCTTTTCTCCGCCCCAAGCTTGTTTCTTCTTTGCCTTTCCAGCGTTGGTTCCGCATACCTATAGCTTGACAGATTCTCTTCGTTGTTCCGTAGACCTAAGTGTAATGACAAGATAGAGGGCATTTGATATACTTGTTGCAGAGCACTACTTCATCTGAGGAGACGTTGGAGAGGGCCTTATCAACAAAACCCTGAATACCCTGGATCTGGACATGCCGGATGTGGTTTAGCCCTTACTTGTCATTAATTAAGATACCCCCATCCGACAGTTTTCCAAGGTGCTTTCAAAGAGTTTATACATGATTTGCTTCATGTTTCCTGAGATAGTCAACTCTGTGAAATACCTTGTCGCAATAAGCGCAGCAGAGGGTACGTGTTTGATCACATTTCCACCTGTGACGATTAAGGTTCTGACTGTACAAGAAAGTCTTCTGACAGCGCTCACACATGTAAACGCGTTGTGGAGGACGAACGAGTGACATCATCATACCTGGCATGAAAGGTAGTGAAAAATGTCTTACGGACAGTAACAGCAAATCGGGGTAAGCAATTGGCAGGTGGTAATTTTTATTTTTTTTTCTTGCGTGCGCTCTACTCGGGTTACAGATACTAGAGAACACTATAGCCGCAAAGTTATGACATTATTAAGATTTCTAATTTCTATTGTTGGCCTTAAAAATTCTAAACTGTGTTATCACTTGGTGCGTTGTATATAACTAGTGTGTTACTTTGAAAGAACGAAAAGGAAATCCCAAAACGACGCACAAATAGCACTAAATGAACACAACAGAATGCTAGGAATGCCGCAAAGCGAACTATGAAAGAGAAATAAACACTTACTGCTTTTGCGTGTGTGTGTGTATATATATATATATATATATATATATATATATATATATATATATATATATATATATATATATATATATATATATATATATATATATGTGTGTGTGTGCTCGCGCGCGAGCAGTTGTTTACTATTTATTAAAACGACTTAGTGAGGACCTTGATACTGGACGCCAAATAGAAAGCTCGTCCACAGCTAATAATCTATTTAATCCTCATCATTTGTTGTTGTTGGCCCAGTTAGAAGAATGCATCAAATAATGTACACTTGCTTGCAGCTAATTTGCATTATACGATCAATTTGTGGGTGAGTGAGCTGACAGAAGTCAGCGACTCATAGCTGACTGCTTGCATTAGGGTCAACGAACAATAGCTGACCAAGACCCGTTTGTACCTACAATTGACGGTCTTGGAAACACGCTGCAGCCGTGCAAGTGTCTAAGATAATAGACATTGAAGAAAGGGGGCAAATCCCCAATATGTGCTGACAACGGATGTGTCGAGCTGAACGGCGCAGTAACCGCAATCTCACTGTAAACTACGACACAGTCATTTTCGGTAGGGAGAAGAATAGGAGGAAGAAGAGGAAGAAGAAAGATAGAAAGAAGCAAAAGACAAGAAGTCATAATCGTTCGCAAACAGTGTTAGGCTCCCTTGACTATACACAAAGTAAGGTATTATTCTTTGCTCCCAATAGTCCCCTGATCTATCCTGAGAAATGATTAATACCCCTGTAACAAAAATATTCATTCAGGTCGACGAACCAGCACAAAGTTCAAAGGACAAAAGATGTTCGAACATGATTTTAAAGTATGTAATGCTAAACGGAGGTCCAGGTATAATGAACACGCCGGGTGCGGGATTTTAGTCCACGTCGATTGTTTCCTAAGAGCATGAGGAAGTCTGGGCTCTATTATATAATTTATCAATTCATGCTAGATTAAGCTCGCCGTATAATTTTAAAAAAAATTGCATTTGTTGTTTCTGTTGGAGCACCAAACAATTATCCGTTTTAAACTAAAATTGCTGAGACGTGGTAGCAAAATAAAAAAGAGGTAGGTAAGTTGTTTTTTAAAGATCGGGGATTAGGTCGGTCGCTTGTCACGCCTTAGCTTTCGGTCATCGCAAAGTATTGTGACGAAATGGGAATTTTCTGTTCGTTGACAAGTCGCCGTATGACGAAAGCAGTTCGACAACTAACAAATGTGATTTGGGGCAGACGTAGATCAATCAACTTCCTGAGTGTTTTTCGGGAAAACTTTCAAATTCTAAGACATTCTCAAATATCGCACAAACAGCATTAGGACATTAAAAAATATAAATAGACAGAACTGACACTTTTCAGGTAGTTCAATATATCAAAGCAATTATAACAAAATGTATTGTAAATGGTAAAAGACAAATACTCAGATATCGGTTGGAAACTTTGGAAATTTATTTCAGATGATGATTCAGCAAACGAAAAATTATTTTATAATTCTGTTTATAACACATTGAGATCTTCAATCTATTTCTTCCTTCATAAGTACCTCAGGTGTGCTCTATTATTTACAGCACAAAATGTTTTTGTTATGTAGATAATTTATATATTTGGCAAACACACTTCTCATACAGTCAACCAATGAGTTTTGATACTTCTGATTTTCTGTTGTAACATTTGATGATAACAAATCGCTTTAACTGACGAGATACCGCTTGCAGCTGGAGCGACAATGACAGACGGTGACATACACATCCAAATATTACAGTTGTCAGATTTTAGTGCCAGTATTTTCCTCTTCTCCTCGTCCATTTACAAACTCAAATTACCTAGTCTTGTTTTTATGGTGACTCAAAATACATTTCATAGTAGGCTGATATTCAGCTGCCGAGCTGAGTCCGTGAAATTTGAACATTTTTCCAAAACTCGATAAGCAGACATTTCTAAACATTTCTATAACCACGTTGGGTTAAGTTGCAACAAGACATTTAGACATAATTTATGAAGACTAGCTAGAGCGAGAGAGGTCAAGCCCAATTTTACATCTTTGTTGTTGAAGAACAAATATAACGAGCATAAGCTCTGTAATTTACTCAAGAATGCCAATGGTTACTGGTGGCATAATAAATGCACTTTGAACTTGTCTGCCCGAAAGAACTCCTTATCGCAGTGTGGGCATTTCATGACACGTAATCTCTCACACTTCCATTTGTGGCGATTAAGGCTCTGACTGTACAGAAACGTCTTATTGCAGCGTCCACATGTGTACACGTTCTGTGTACCGTAGCCTGATAAGAGACGAGGCGTCCAGAAATAGTTGTACTTGGCCTTAGAACCTAGTGATAATAATGTAACAGCAACAATATCAAGATGCGGATGCTGTAGATTACAAGAAGGCTGGCAGGTGACAACTTTGAGTACAGACATGGTCTAAGAACTGATAGGGCATGTCCGAAATAAACTGTTTTCCCCCCCGTTAGAAATAATTGTCTTGTTATCATTATAATGTATTTACATATTTGCTAAACAATGTATTAGTTTCTTCTGTGACGCATCTGCATATAAATAATTTCAGGATTGTTACATATCTAAATAAATAAATCATCAGCCGATTTGTCGCTGTTGGAAGAAATAAACAGTAACTAATATAACCTTTTAAGCACGTCATCAGAGTCCACTAAATATGTTCAAGTGTAGAACTAGCAACCTCGGCACTTCAAAATAAAAGTGCTACAGAAACTAATACAGGAAAAGCGCACACCAAGTGCTTCCAGACATCATTTAAGTGGGTCAGCTGCTGTGGCAGTCATATCAAGGGTAGCGACGGTAAACCAACCTGCTGGCCGTCTAATGAATATGAAATGCTTCACTGTAAAGCGTGTATTTCTTGTTCTTTTTCTTGGTTCTTGTAACTATTGGTTGTTGGAGTGCTGTATTGTGAATTGTATTACATTTTGTTTGTTTTGTTTGTTTGTTGCGAATGCTTGTTTCAGCTTCTGAAGTATTTCCACTCCCATCAAATAACATTGTAACGTAGTAGTATCCCAGTGACGTCAAGCATTATACTATTTTTAGCACCGCTAATGAGATTTTGAACTTTATCCTGAAACTGGGTGTAAAAAATAGAAATTCCCCGTTATTCCGGTAAAACTATTTTTTATTGGAATATCGGGAGCAAGGATTAGTAACAATATAAACCTGCCAATTGTGTAGTCGTAAGATGGTTGGGCATGGGACCGACTACCCCATCTTGTAGAAATGTTAAACTACAAAGACGTAAACAGATGTGGACGACGTGTCGACTATAAGCAAATATACAACTCAACTATCCAAGACAGAAGAACGTCCTCTGTAACGAGAGTTAATGGTCTGATGAAGGGAAAACGATGAAGGAATTTGCATCGCTGAATTGCTGGTTTTCGTCTAGGAAGATTGATCCGATACGGTTGCTGGAATGTTCGTACCTTATAGGTTGCAGTGGAGATAAGAAATAGAGAATAGAGCGTAGAGAAAATGCTACCGTCCCTCAGGGCACACCACAGTAAAAGGTGTGGCTCTAATGTTAATTCAAACAGGCTCAACTAGAACTTGAACAGTTGGCAGCTGGGCCTAGAATAATACTAGTTACTTCCAATAAGACAAGAAAAACATTATCCAATGTTATGCACCAACTAATGACAGTAAAGACTCATGAAAGAAATGTACGTTCGACGTCAAAATATCAGGTATAAAAGCAGAAGAAAAGACAATGCAATTTGGATGATATGCCCAAATGTTAAGATTGAGAATGATAATACCAGTATTGAAAATATCATGTTATCGGGACTAAAGATGATTATGGGGTTACTTGTGGTCTTGTGTGCTTTAAATCAACTGCTGATTGGTGACAGCGCGCTTCCAAAGATAAAAAAATACATCAATCAATATGGGTGTCACCAGGACGCATGACCGGAAAACCGAGTGACCGGTATGTATAAATAAATCATTACACATGGACCGGACTTGGCATCAGATCCACCAACTACGGACAGCCAAAATGAAGATAAAGCCTAAAACCTACACAATAGATAACCACAGACAGCAGTTCAATGTGGGATATCTCAATAATGTGGACATTTTTTTAGGACATACAAGATACATTCAAAGTCATATCAAAACCTTTAGTGTTACAACTAGAAGAAATAGTGTATACAGAAAAGCACTGGCAAGAGAAACAAACTATACAGTAATATCTCACTTATACGATCAGATTGTGACCAAACTATGTTCGTAAGGCAGATTGGATCATAAAACGGAATTCAGTCTACACATTTTGAAGTTTGTAAATGCATTTTGATCTCCAAAAAAGGTACAGGTAAATGACGATCAGCTATTTGATCAGCTAAATAACCATAAAATATACCTTTAAATATTTGGATTCTAGCAAAAATGAAAATAAATGTCTAGAATGACGGTGATGTCTGTGTCTTGAACAAAGCCTTAAATTCAGCCTCATCCACGGATAACAAATTTTGTTGATCTCATTTTAAAAAATGTTTTGGAGGCAGAAGGGTAATTTATGATGGCTCTGGAGGGTTATGAGTGACTGACGATGGATATGAAGATTGCTTCTTGACTCAGCCAAAAATTGCAATTGCGTTATCAATTATGGTTATTCCTTCCTCTATTTCTTTTGTACTCATCAACCTAGAGTTTGTCACATCTTGGACTAGATAATACCTCTGGTAAGATGAATTTTGTCGAAGATTTGTTCTTCAATTCACACGTGTATAGTTTCCCATATCAACCAGTACGCTGTCCTGCTTTCTCATCTCAGAAGCGTGCATTGGTGTAACGTTTTTAATATCCTCCAAGGTCAACTGTATTCAACTGTTCATTATGATATCCCTAGCTTGAGACTTACTACTCATATCCATGTCGTGGTCGATAAGTTTAATTATGTCAAGCTTCTCTTTCATGCTGAGATGGTTAGTTACTTTTACTTTATCATCACAATTAGGATCCAGTGTAAACATTATAAACCCAATTACAACAGACGCACAATGAAGAATTTAAAAATTAATCAAACCGAAGGAAAATAAGGCGCATAGAAATTTTATTTTTTTTAACGGACAGGCAGTTTGGTTTAAAAATCATGCCCGGAAAATATTGTGAGGACGAACTCGCGTTCATTTGAGCTATTGTTCGTTAAACGTGTATTCCTTTAAAGAACGGGGCTATACTGCATGGAACGAGACTTGTACTTGTAGAGAAGGCCTGGAGGTGGGGAAGGGAGATTGGGGAGAGAACGCGTCAGCACAAAACACTGATAGCAGAAACTATAACAAAGATATAGTCAAGAAGAAAAATGAAATAACAAGAAGACATATTTGGGAAAAAAATGAAAACCTGAAATACTAGAGCCAAGGCTCAGGAAATATACACTTAATGCCAAAAATAAATAAGTATAAGAAAAGCATCAGAAAAAAACAAAAACAAATATATTGATGCGTTGGCAAGAGACAGGGGAAGCTATTTATCAATAGGAACTCTGAAAAACTTGTACAAGAGCACATAGAAACTAACAGGAAAATATAAACAAGTAAATGACTATAAAAGATAAGGAGGAATATCTGATTAGCAACGCAACTGAGCCTGACAGAACGTTTTAAAAAGCTTTTATATAGACCATCTCTACAAGATCACTCAGATATTCAGTGGGCTGAAACGAAATTTCAAGTTAATTATGAGAAACCACCAGGTTAAATTAAGAGTCATTGAAAGATGGTAAAGCCATTGGCCCGTAAGACATCTTAGAAGAAGCAATCAAAGCAGACATTGATACAGCAACGGACATATACAAATTACTTGGTAAATTTTGGGAAACATTACAAACCGGCCAAGTTGCGAAAGAGCGGACATCTCCAAAAGTATACAAATTATAGAGAAATTATGTAATCAGTGGCGTGGAAAATGCTAAACATAATCATACTTTAGCGATTAAAGGAGGTCATAAGACAAACTACTGTTATTTGGGCCCAATAGAGTAATGAATAGTAACGCTGCATCTGTCAGACTACTCAGGAGGGCAGAACATGGGGATAGCTAGTCCATCATGTTGAAACTTCAATAGATATGGGCAGGTATATCCTGATTTGTATTTGTTGAAGACCTATGTTTCACAAGGAGCTGCAAGGCTTTTATTTATTTTTATGGGCGTGGAAAGCAAAAACAACCCCCAAAAATGTAGATTTTATAAATGAGTATCCGTGCATAATAGAGGTAACGAAATAGTAGGACAATAGCAATATTATGGAGCTGCTAGAAAGAACCAGAGAAAGAACATCGTGTGAAGAGAAGGAATGACGTTGGTTAGGACACCAGTTAATAGCTTTGTAATAGTCTCGGTTCTGGAATCCCAAACGCAGGAGAAGTAGACCAAGGCACACGTGCACCACGACATGACTTGGCGCGTATACCTTTTCCGTACATGGAGCTCAAATGTTTTGATTGATTGACTGTCAAACTAAATTTATTTGTTAAAGCTGCATCCGGGAAGAAAACAATGACTTCCAGGTAGATTAGGCCTTCACACCTTAAAGGTAAAAAACAAAGATTCACAACCTTGGCTGGCTGCAATCTGACAACAGAATTTACTGTCGATGACAACAATGCAGACTCCACTGGATAGTGAACAAAACTCCGACGCACGAAGCTACCCTGACATCATTGAAAGAATGGGCCGGGATACGCCTCTATGAGCGCCCCATATTGAGTCAGGATCCACCAGAGGCTTTCACTGAAACCAAACTACGAATTGACATATCTTGTGTAGTCCCTCAATCTGATGTACGGTTCCGAAACCTGAACCATTTTGCAGAGCGATCAGAAACACATTGGAGTCTTTCACAATGGCCAATTCTTACAATCCACTAGCACGATCTGGTCTCAAACGACGTCACCCGACGGACAGACTTCGATAGCACACTCACCATGTTAAATCATTCACATATTGCCTTATTTAGAACAAATACGATTGGTCAAGTGGTTTGTATGCCAGTTTTCTGACAAATATGATACGCTTTTACAACCTAGGCATTTTTTTCTCTTTCTCTGGGGGGTAAAATAAAAGATCTAGTATGTACAATGTGAGGTCTTATGACAAGCAGTCTTTATTCCTCAACCCTATAAATCCTCTACGTGGGCATAAATGCAGTAATGTCCTGTCTCATCTGACAGCCACCAACAGGATGGGTTGTGTCGGCAATCGGATATAGAAGATATGCTGTTGCCAATGCAACTGCCTGCTTTACATTTCTGCTTATTTAGTGCTCAAAATACACTCTCTACGTGCCGAATTGCTATAAATAACCCTTGTCTCTTTTTATGAGACATTTTCAATTACTTATATAAGTGCAAAAATACCCCCAGCAACAACAGTAGTTTGGTGGATCATATTTAAACAGTTATAAAACAAATAGTGGAAACTTACAAGTCATTGAAATGTAGCGTATTCAGTATGGTTGATACTTCCCATGCAAATTGAGTCTGTTAGGTTCAGCTTCTGTTACTATTTGGAAGTGCTCCATGGCGTGTTTATAGACAGACATATGCTACTTTCTGTAAACTATTGATACCAATGATAAGGACCAATATGAACGAGTGCGTGGTGACATATCAATAATGTTCATTCATTGCCGGCCAACTTTCCCAGTCTGGTCCCATGTACAATCATACTGTGGTCTTTTAACATATCCACGCGGAAGAACTCCTTTGCGCAAATAGAACACTTTAGGACACGCAATCTTTCACACTTCCATTTGTGTCGATTCAGACTGTTTTTATACTGGAACACCTTATGGCATCGTTCACACGTGTAAGTGGTTTTGTCTGATCGGTCAAGGGCAAGGAACAAACCTGACAGACAAGAACAAAATATAAGTTAGGGAAAGGAACACATATGACCACCCGTGATAAACTAAGCCTATCACCGAGATTTCTGTCTAGTAACGTTCACTATCATCAATAACAACACCGCCCAAACATATGTAATTTTCACATTACAGAACTTCATATGATGTGCTCTAAGTGCCGTCCTAAATATTCCCTTTGTCTTTCGCCAAATTTTGGGGTGCCTGTTGTGTTTTCACATTTTAGTTTCTCTATGCATTTTCCACTCACAGCAACTCTTATTCGGCAGATGGATTGGATGTTTTTTTTAAATGTTTGTTAGCACCGATTGTATAGTATTATTCTGTGCCATTTCAGCTACCAAAATGTAACGAGTATTCACTTGAATGATAAATCCTATTGTGTGCGCAATGATGGTGCCTTTAGTATCCTTCTGTACAAATTAATTCACTATTGTGCTAGTAATGAAACACTATAAATAATAAACCTAACTCAATGTAATATGCAGTGCATCGTCTATTCTGGGCACCAACATGACAGAACAGTAACAAACGCCTTACATACTACCAACTGTTAAATGAGTTAGAACTGGCAGGTAAAAAAAATGACGACGAATAAGCACAGATGAGGCGGTCCCATTTTCCCCGTCGTTTTCTTTCGTTCTTCGTATTAAATAGCTTCACTGCTGATATCTACGCGTTTCGATCGGCACTTCCGCTTTCAGCATGTACTTTTATTTCGGCCAGCTGTCCTCGTGCACTTTTAGTTAGATTTAACTCTGCCGAAATGGTCAAGTATACATTGATTTTACTGCCAATTATTCATGCGGTGACTAATTTATGATAAACACTTCAATGCATCTTGAACTGCTGAAGCTATGAAAAGGCAATGTCAATTCAGCAAATAGATGATGGTTCATCTGACGCCTTTGAGATGTGGTGCTGCGAATTCTGGTGTGATCTGAGCTGATCTGGTCGGTGAAACAATTTGCCACAAGTGCTACAATCCAATACCCGAGTTCCCTCGCACTTCCATTTATGGCGAGTAAGGCTCTGTTGCCAGTTAAATGCTTTATCGCAATGTTTACACTGAAAGTGGCCCTTTTTTTTAGACTGAGGACGCCTGGGAATATCTCCGACATCTGAGCATTTAGTTTCGCCTGATGAAAGTACACAGAGGTTCACAACTGTAGGAACAACAAGAAAACATGCTCAATGTTACAAATAAAACACTGATATGGCTTCACATCACAAATGTCATTACTGCAAATTGAAACAGGCTGAGCTGAGCAGGTTTGTAGAAGTCAAGGTAGGACAATTTCGCCAGATATTCAAGGCACTTCCTAGCTAACAACTACAGACAAGAATTCTGTATTTGCGCCAACATGTGTATTCTGAATGATTCGAAACACGTAAAATCTATAACGACAACGTTGAATGTCTCACAATGCTCACAAAATATCAAACTTGTAATACCTAATATCAGAACCTGTAATACCAAATATCAGCGGCGCGTATATTATTTTCCACCAAATCACATGACACTTATACAGGGCCGTCAAATGTATTACTGTATACGTTATAGAACTTCGACCTGGTTCAAATTGTCTTGCACAATACCTTTATACTAGGACAAAGGAGGATCTACTGAACGGATGGACAAGAAACCAACATTACGGTACCTATACACAAACGGTACAAACAAGTGTTCATTAAATAGAAGCTACAAACCCTGCCAAGGATAAATCAAACGCTCCTCAAGCAAGAGATACAAAATTGCAGTTATTTAAACAGATGACTATGTGGTGAAAACCATTTTCTAGAAACCGAGTGTGTTCTGCGAGAACCCGGAAATACAAAAAGAAATGCATTTATTGTGACGCAAAATGAGACACTGGTTACAGTAGGAATAACTAGTACACGGCGTTTTCTGTGATAATTACCGGATTAAACTTCTAGGATCCCCTTTCCTGCATATCCCGACTGGTCTCCCTCCCTGTCCTAAGTTGTAACTTCTAACACGATATTTAAAGTTATACCCCTCTGCGCCCCCCCTCCCCTCCCCTCAAATAATTTTTCCCCAATCTTCTCCACCTCTGAACCTACCCATTCTATGTATTCCCCCATCCTATCTTTTCTCACTCAGCTCATCGGTCACCTAACCAAAATGTTACCGAGACCATTAAACAGACTGAGAATATGAGATGTGCTCCCCTCGAGGTGTAGCTAGTTGAGACAAAAGGTTCCCAGCCTTGGAGTGACGACCACTGATTGTTATACAATGTCAAGTACTAGTACATGTTCACCAATGCATTACAAAAGATACATGCAACTATTTATGGAAAAGACGAACATTCTAAATGATTGAATTTAAAATATGCATATCGTGTAGGGCAACACACATTGAGATCAAGTGCTGGATGTCAATAACAAATGACGTGGTGACTAGGTGAGGTATGATATATATGATGTTCTTTTTCGCAAAACTTGCTAATCGTGAATTAACTTTCATCCTTTCTCTAAATGGGCACTCAATTATGGAGCGGTATCTGATGTACTCCGAGTAGTGTTATGGGCCGTCATTATGTTCGTTATTAAGCTACTTCTTTGAGTGGAGCCTGGTATCTTTTACTAGGGCAGAACAAATAATATCGTACCCGTATTGTACGTAACGACTAAAGAGGGCTGTGCATGAGGTTAGCTACTTTATCGTGTAAAACAAATCTATGCAGAAATCCCTTATACAAAATCACACAGAGGTTATGGTAGGACTAGTCTTCGCAGGACATAAAACAGAAAAGCTTCTACTAATGGTCAAAGTTATATGTCTGCACCTAACTTGCATCAACTATTATAGAGTTGCTATTGGATAGGATTTAATTACGTCACAAAAAAGCTCATGACAAGATTACATTCCTATATTACTTCATCAGTACAGTAGCAACATGTCAATACTAGTGCAAAGAAAATAGGACAGGAGACGATTAGAGAATGTTAGAATCTGCTCAGTAGACAGTACTTATAAAAGTGGAGAGTCTACACGAGAATTATGTGCCAAACAATTCTTATTCAATAAATCAATAAGCTATGTAACAACATAGTTCTGCTTGATCGTTAGAAATGGATACAAGAAATATCAATTTACAAAGACATCTTTTTGTGTTGCATTTTCACCAATGTGTCATTTTAAGAAACTGATTATACAAAATAATTATTAACGAAGGTGCTACATTTCTTGGAGGAGCACCGGTGTTCAACATGATGTCCTAGCCACCAGTTTAAGACATAGGAAATCAACCGATTTCGTAAAGGTGAGATTGATTCTGACAACTTTTTGGCGACTGGGCAGACCTTCAGATTCCCTAAGAACAGCCTCTACACTCTCCAAAATATGTTATAAACGGCGACTAAGTAGTATTGCGCAAGGGGCTGGCAATCTCATCAGTTTTAAAAAAAAAAATGCTACAGCAGTAGTCCCATAATGATTACTGCATGTGTGTGCTTTCAGTCGAGATGTATCAGAGGTACAATGTTTGGAGGAGTAGAGGAAAAGGAAAAGATAGAGGAGAAGAAGAGAGAAGAAAAGAGAAACGGGGGAGAAGAGAGTACAAGTGACATTAATGCAGCAGTACTGTGTCTTTACTATTGTATGTAAAGTATAAATATCTATAATCTGAAAAGTGAGCTTTGCTTCCACCGATGATAGTCCATTGAATCTGTATGAGGTAGTTTTAAATGCATAATATGTAATATGTGGTTCTTTCGTTTAATGCAAATGAGTTTTTGCTTTATCAAGGAGGTGAACTGCAGACTGCACGATTTCATTGCACTTGTCCACCCGATGACAACGTCTGCGAGTCAAATGAGGAACGTAGAGAATGTTTGTCTTTAGGGTTCATGCCAGTACAGCTGTGGTCGTACAATTGAGGTTTATACTTGAAGGACCGCCCACACAACCTACAAGTAAGCATCTCCCCCAAACCATGTTTTCCTCTCAAGTGTTCTTTGAGGGCACACATCTGACTGTAAACTCGTTTACAAATGTGACACTTAAGTCTGTTCGTGCCGTTGCAGTTTGCCTCGTGCGAGGCACACACCCCAGGATTTGTATATTTACCACCACATTTAGAACATGTAGAGAACATGGGGTTGCCATAAACATCTCGAGACAGCCTTCTATAAGAGGAAGGAGAGCTGGGTGAATATGAGGGTGATGACCCTGCATTTTCTTGGCATGTGATACTGCTAGCTGCTCCAACAGTTGCTAATACTGAATTTGGTGGGTAAGACATCCTTCGGTGTGCCCACGCTAAAATGTTGCTCCCACCGTTACCAACAGAGTTTATACCTAGCAAATCAGGTGTCTGAAGAGAGGTTGAAGCGCTACAGTGGTTCCTTTCGATACCTAGATGCATGGGCCCTGGGGATTCAGAAGAACAGCTTAAGGACGTTATCAAGACTAACTGGCACAACAAACAGCATGCAACAGTACACCAAAACATAAAGCCAGGTAGGGGCCAGGCCTAGCAGCGGCAAAATCATTGTTTGTCCTGAAAGCTACGTTGTGTGATATTTCCCATTAATACATTTTAAATGTATTGTTTTATACTTTAACTTTATAAATGACCTAACTAAAACTGACTGATGTGATATTACCTGACCTGTCGCTGGTCTAACTATTGTCAATGGCGTTTTCGTCACACTCATCCTTCCATTTAGATAGAATTACATTTCAACAGCTCTATCAACATCTACACAAGAAGAGAGAAAGTAAGAACAACAAGTGCCCAGAAGTCCAATACTGTAAATACAAATTGCAGCACACATTAAAAACAAAACTTGCGATCGTTTTAGTAGTTTCATTATTTATTAACAAAAAGGGGAACTAGTCTAAAATTGATATCCATCGTAATGTACAAATGGACGTAAAAAAACAGCTACAACGATAACAAGCATTTATCCTGTAAAGCAATTCAATGTTAAAGAAGCCTGTCATGTAAATGCATACAGTAGTTTAAGTATGATGCACATTTGCATATACTTAATTTGGAGTTCGGCCTTAGAAAATGGCTGTCAATGTTGTAGATATGGCTCAAATATGTGCTCAATGAATAAAGGTGTCTGTGCTTGGAAAATATGAATATCTTGATACATATCCTGCATTAAATGGAAGCACACGGTTTCGTAATATACACCAGATAGAATCATGCAGTCTTGTGCATGGTTCTGCATGAGACTGATTCTGAGGACTGCCTGTCCATCTACTATGTGTAACTCCTTGAAGTTCGATTTGCTTAGAATGAGAAAACACACCAAGCCCTTAAATCAATTAGTCATCAAGTTCAT
Organism: Ariolimax columbianus; assembly: GCA_036924085.1. Taxonomy (NCBI): domain Eukaryota; kingdom Metazoa; phylum Mollusca; class Gastropoda; order Stylommatophora; family Arionidae; genus Ariolimax; species Ariolimax columbianus. Next base: position 147,436,112 of record JAVGWX010000001.1, read on the forward strand.
AACAATTAGCTCCTAGAAACTGTAGTGTAGTATAACACTTGTTGAACTTACAGCGCCATATCACTGCTTGACTGAAGAATCCTGAACTCAGAAATAAAGGTCTTAGTCACTAAACAGCTATTTGAAATGAACCTACATATGATCAAACATCCAAGCTACTTTCACTGTCAACACTCAAGGTAAACATTGAACAGCCTCACAAGAAATCATGTGCTCATTCAGTCTTCTGTAAGACCTGAAACACATCCCACACCCTTTACAAACTGTTGGGTCTCCTTTGTTGTGTTGATTGCGCATGTGAACTCGCAGATTGTCTTTCCTTCTAAACATGGTTCCACACTCAGGACATCGCATACTGCCAACTCGCTTACAGACAAGCTTGTGTGAGCGACATTCTTCAGAAGATGTTAACACCTTGTAACACAATCCACATATACTGGTCTGCTGACTCTGGGTGTTTTGCAAAGAAATAAAGCTTGATGGTGAACTAGGTAGCACAATCAAGCCAGAATTACTTCCTGCCCTGACTTCATTCTGGCAAACATCTGAGGACAACAGATGATTATTTTCTGCATTACATTTAACACTTCTTACAACACATATCCTGACCCAAGCCGGCAGGTGAGCTCTTTTGTTCACTGATAATCCTTACAGATTCTTATTGCAGGTTATTGCTTTGATACTATTTGCATATCTAACAACCAAGAAAAGCCTCTATGATGTTATTGCAAGAATATTAAAACTACGGTGAAACGCTGAGAGGTATTGCTCACAGAACCCTGGTTCTTATCAGATTTATTGCTTCAGAGTTCGCACTAACAATAATTATTGCTGCGAATGTTAATTATGGGTGTCACAAACTGCATTACAATAGCAAATGAAATAGACGATCACACTCAGTCTCTCACCTTTTTATATCCATCACACACAAAAATTACTTGCACATGTGAATGTGTGAATACAGACACACATACAAAAAGAGTTGAAAAGAGGAACCTACAATAAAAACTATGACTAGAGTATCACGATTTGATTGTGCGCTGTCAGACTGGCAGCTATGTGTCAGCAGTCTTGGATGGATGACTTCATATGGTCGTGATGAATGAGTCTGTGGTGTCTCCTTAGTGAATCGCTGCGGTTAAAGTTTCTTCCACAAATGTAACAAGAAAATGTACTTGTCGCTGTTGCCTCATGGGTGTTCAAATGACGGATGAGTCCATGCCTGTAAGCAAACATCTTGCCACACAAGCCACAACTAGACCATGTACGGTGATTCAATATTTCAGAAACAGGGATGCCGCTAAACTCCAATTTGAACAATCCGGATTCTGTTATGCTTTCTGGAGGATAGCAGATAAAAAAGTAAACATTGCGAGCAAATTTTTGTTTTAAACTTCAGGTTGTTGAAGTATAGCCTGGACTATGCAGTCCTTACACTGACCAATATATTGCGTTCAATTATACCGCATGATCAAATTACATTAAAGTAGTTTCAGGGGACTACTAACAAAAAAGTCCCAATCTTATAATCAAATGCCAGAAAAGGATATGTCAGACAAAGAAATAAAGTTTACATTCATTTTTCAGTGACGGGGATGTTGCTTGGAATCGAAAAGAGCGTGTCCAATAGAATCCATGTCCACAGACATAGTGACATCATACGGAAAGGATATTTTGGATTCAATTTCATCATTGTCTGTAAGCTTTGGGGTCAGAAATGGCAGATCAATTTCCACCGTCGGTGGTCTCGCCACACAAATAGCTTGATGCTGGTACATTTGAGGACGGTATTTGAAACTTTTGCCGCAAAATCTACAATGCACTTTACTGCCTATGCCGTGAATACCACGCATGTGTTCCGCAAGAGAGTCATATCGACTTAAAATTTTGGAGCAGATGGTACATGTTAAATGGCGCTTCCCATTACAGCTTCTCTTGTGTACTGACATTGCTAACATATCCCTAGACACAAAAGTACATTTCCTACACTCCATTTCATATCCAGACAGGTAATCTTTGACTGAGAGACTGTGATCTTTGACTGAGAGACTAAAGGATGAATAAACTTTTGCGCCATCCTTGAAACAATTCGATGACCTTGAGCTGTTTGTACTGTTTGCATATCTTTTCTGCTTCCAGATGACACCAAGTGAAGCTGAGATTGAAAGAAGAAAGTTGTTAAAACAGTGTCTGATCATTAACAACACCTGGGCAGACAGGTTTTTGTTCACATCTCCCAATACTCTTCTGTGATATTGCCAACTGACATTGGACAAACTGCTGGAATTTCTAACCAGAAAGCTATAAACAAACTATGTCTATCACAACAAAGAAATCAAATGCCAGTGCTAAGACAATCTCTGGAAGACGCAGCAATAAAGTAAATAAATAATTCCAAGAAACATGAGAGCAATCTCAGGAAATCATTCACCCCATTTTTACAAGGGATACATTGTCGCATGTATAGTCGTATAAATTCTAATTTAACAAACACACATATACTCGCACACAGTTGCCCGCCAAAAATGCATTTCATTTCTGTTTAACAGGTTACAAATGGAAGAACTGAACAGGCAGACATATCTGCATGCATTCAGTCAATGTTTCGCCACAATGTTGCTAGAGATTGATTATTCCGTGTTTACTGCGCATGTGCATCTTAAGAACATCTTGTCTATAGAAAACTTTTTCACAGTACATGCACTTAATGTCAAAATTGCCTTCGCATGCTTTTCTGTGGCGAGACAAATTGCCTGGGTAACTGAACGACTGGTTACATTTGGCACATGTGTAATTCTTTGGAAGCATCAACTTTGGTAAATAAGACGACATCTGGTAACGACGATGCAACCAATTTCCCACATCTCTTCCCATTGATGACTTTGGTGAAGAGTCCACAACCCTGCTGGGTGCCGAACATTCAGCCTCTCGTTTGAGAATGGAATCAATAATAGCTGGAAAACACAAGTATCGAATGTCAGACATTCACACGTCATTATCACAACAGAGAAAACACACAAGTACTGATAACACCAACTTCAGAAGTTCCTTTCCCTTATATATGTATCCCTATGTATTTGAGAAACTTAAGCAGATGTGCGCTGTTTGCAAGAAAGACAAACTTAGTGTTGATAGAAGCATGCATAAATAAAGATCAAACAGGACGCTGAGAAAACTAAGCTAGTGCACTTAAAAGTAAAGACTGAAGGCACCGATACGGACTAAGGATAAATAAAGTATAATGAACATGCTTTGAACATACGCAACAACAACAATTTTTTTTTTAAAAGAGGCTTTCAAATTATATTCACAAAGGTTCCTACAGAGCAGGACAAACAAACAATATACTCGGCAAAGTTAACTTGGACTGACTCAGCTTTAGACACCAATTATTATGCTCAATATGTCAGAGAATCTGTGTCACTGAACCGCCACCACTTCAAACAGTGATCTTGACAATGCTCACATGCACAACATTTATAGAATTGTTACATATTTCCTCATGAAGTGGAACATTGCCATTATCAGATGCAGTTGAGGTGCGACTTGTTCTGTTTTTTTATGGGCTAGGTGATATTTTATTTATCTGAAATGTACATTAAATCTAAACAATAGGAAAATTGTGTACAAGTCTTTTCATGACATTATTTACAGCAACTGAGCCATGAATATCCCATTCAAATGTTTGCTGAAATTTGTATTTTCCAACTGTACAATTAGCTAGAATCAATAACACTGAAGTCAGTGTAGCAACCATGTACATACCAAGATTAATCATATGGTTGGTGGTGCAAAAAGGTCTAAACTACTCAAAACTAAACTTTTCATTTGCCACTTTGGGAACTTTAATGTACGGACCTCTCATAGTAATAAGAAACAGCTTGTTCCGTATTAATTACATGTCATTCAATTTCCACCGTCTTAAATGAACAAACCATTAACTGGGCTGTAGGTGAGATGGTTGCAAATGATTAGACAATCTTCCTGTGTGGTTTTTATAAATGCAGAGTTGCACAGATACAGCAGACAAAACAAACAGGACAGAAGCACTGTAATGCTACAAATCATGCACAATATAGTAGTACTTAACACCATCAACAATGGAAAACACTTTTATGGATGCAGTCACAATGACATCACATACAAACATGAAAATGACACACAAGGCACGTAAATGTAACTCATTTATTATACAAAAGTACTCCAGCAATAAAATAACAAAGTAGCAACCACTGTTACATGAATATTTAGCAAAACTGCTCATACTATTGACACCAATTGTCACAAGAGTTAAAAAATTAAACATGTTCATTACTGCAAAAAAGCAGGTAGAGATCTCTATGTGCTAGAAACTTTCTCAAGTTGCTTTTGGTGGGGATAGATTGGGGAAAACAAACTGAAAAATGATCATGTTCCGCCAAACTAAACTAATAAAATTCATTATTCTACAGTACTGATGCAGATAATTGCTTATTATCAGAGCTCCGCCAACCCTTTATCCCATGATCACATTCTCGTCAAGTGATGTACGCAGTTGTTTTTATATATCAGCCATTCTATCCATGTCTGTTCCAGTGGGGTGTCCAATTTGCCCTAACATCATGTCCAAGTGAATTTTGGGACATTTTTGCAATCTGACTCCACAAGATCTGTTTGTATGTTCCAAATCATATATTTGTTAAAGGTAGTATTTGCTAGATAATTCTCACATATTACTTACAGTGAACAATGGTAGATGCATGTCAACACTTTTCAGTCCTGTCTAATTTTTTGAATTTGTGTCACAGTCGCAGCACTCTCCCTTTGTCAAATAGTTTTGTTTTTTCCCTCAAAATATAATGTATTCAAGTGTGAAATGAGGGAATATATCAGCTTTTATTTTGTCTATGGACATTACAATCATAGAAAGTGAATGTGTTTATAAAGAAAAATGCTTCAGGAAAAAACTCAAAGCTGAATGTTATTAATGAGAAGTGGGATACAAGCAAATACTGGATTGATTTTTTTCTTTGAATGTTCTGTTTAGCAAGTACAGATGCATCAATTTCAAACAACAGATTAGTACATAACCTATCTGAATGTATTAAATGACAAGACAGCTTTCCATCTTTACAATCTTTTTTAAAACTGTCAAATAGATGTACATGTCACAAATAATGGCTCATATATCAAGTGCGGTATACTTTTGTTAAACTACATAAAAGTAAAGATACATTTTGTAGTTAACTCACTGTATGCCAACCTTTGAAATTAACACTAAAGTGACCCATACATGATCAAACTCTCAAATTAGTAGCACTATCTTCAAATGCACTGTAAATACTGCAAACAAAATACAAATTAGCTATAACTTTTTTATGTTAGCCATAGCTGGACACTTGCCAGTTTTCTGATGGAAATCCACACTTCGCTTGTATGCAAAACCATTGCCACAAAAGCTACAAAGAAAAGGTTTAACATTGAGGTGCCTTGCATTTTTATGCCCAATATAATCTCTGGTGGTCACAAATCTTTTATGGCATATTTCACATGACAGTCTATGCTGGTTTGAGGAATACCAAGCTTGTCTGAAAGGATGGACATTTGTCCATGAGTTTCTATAGATGAATGCTGAGGAATATAGTGAGGACATTATGTCACATTACACAATGTTACAGTATTAGGGCCTGGACGATCAAATGGTAGAAGGCATTAAATTAAGGATTACATTATGTTAATAGTTTAACATTTATTCATATGGTGTATTCAAATAAAAGTCATCAGTTTCAATTTAAACAAAAAGTTTGCAGTTTTTTAAAACATCTCTTGACAATGTTCTCATTAAGAAAAAGGAAAAAAAAAAAACCTGAAAATCAGATCTGCACATAAGAACCTTCTTTGATATACTGATGTTAGGGCACTAAAAGTGAAATGGCAATTATGTTCAACATATTTGAGAATCTTTATTTGCTGCTGTTTGTTCTATTGTGTAAATGTTTTAGATGTTTACAGTATTGTGAGCTCAATTATAGTGTCCTTGACTGTTGCTCACTAACTGTGCAAATTGGTTTTAATAGTGAAATCAACATACAATCAAGGCCTCACTAGCATGTTAGATACGTGCCTAACAGAAATCTTACTCACTCGAAACAACAATTTACTATTATTACGAAAAAGGTAAATTTGCCGAAGAAGAAAGAAATGGGCATACTTTTTTATGAACATGTAAATTTCTATTGTAAGAAAAACCTCTGCCACAAAGCTCACATACAAAGGGCTTTATTTTTAAATGGACAGCATTAGTATGCCCAGACAGATCACGTCTAGAAATGCACAACTTTCCACAATACTGACAAGTGAATCCGGACCGCAATGTGTGAGCTTGCTGCATGTCCCGTAAAAAGTTGCCTGTATCAGTTCCTTGCCAATGATTTACTGAAATAAGGCAGACAGATTTCACTTTTTCTGGCTGTTTTGCTAATTGTTGAAACAGCCTGGGCCTTCGGGTGGAGTGGTATAAATTTTTATTCATTAAATGGTCCATTGATATGTCACGACATAACGCTGCTAACTACCAATCACTGAATTGCTGTTTACACATTATAAATCTCAAAAACACTGTGCAAAAGAGTTGGAGCACACTTTTTTATGTACGTGTAGGTGCTGAGAGTAAGAGAAGGCTTTCCCACAAAGTGGACACATAAACGGTTTCAGTTTTAAGTGAACAACATTGACATGCCCATCTAGATCACGCCTACAATTATATTTCTTCCCACAGAAATTACACAAAATCCTTGAACCAAATGCCTGAAGTCTGAACGAATTTCTAAACTCCTGACTGTCAATCATTCCTTGGAATCCATAGTTTGCTGAAATTGTATTGGGAAAAAAAGTGGAGGTGGTGTGAAATGTAATCCTGTTCTCTAAATTAGACTACCAAAGAAAATCACTGTGCTGAACTGGACTATTGAGAATGACCTTGGTGCTGGTAAACACAAAATTTAATATTCAAGACGAACTAGGTGACTTCTAAATTCATTTTTTTTAAACGGCCTAAACATGGGGACAATATAATAGATGCAATTAAAACAGTATAAGTATAGCGCGATGAAGACGTTAGCCTTGAGTAAAGAAACGTGAAGCGATACCACCTTTATATAATCGCTTCAGTGACTTGCATACTGATAACTACATATTTTTGCATGAACATCTACGCTATTCTTGTACGAGAATCTTTTAGAACAATACAGACATTTATAAGGCTTTATATTCAAATGAACAGAATTTACATGACCCATTAGTATTCTGGAGTTGACAAAGGCTTTGGAACAGATGCCACACACATGGTTCTTCTTTTTTGGATTCCCGTTACTCATACCAACTGTAGTCTGAACCTGAACTCTGTACCAATCCAAAGATTCTGAAGCAAAAGAGAATTAACAACAAAACAGGAGACAGTTCAAAAGCGGTTGGTAAATATAAACATAACAGATACATCTGGTCTCTAGATAAAGAATTTCATAACTTCAAAGAACTATCAATACACTTCACGATCAGGTAAATTTCTGGCTTCTGTTAGCAAGAGGAAATCCATGCAGACATGTCTTTTTGTGATAGTCCATGCTAGTTTTATATGAAAATCCTTTCAAACAAAATGGGCAAACATAAGGTTTGGATTTCAAATGTTTAGAATTGATATGTCCTGCTAATAGTCTGCGACTGGCAAATGTCTTGTGACATATTTCACAAACGATGCTTGTTTTCTTAAGTGCATGAAATTTGGGTTCCATGAAAGTCTGGTCATTGGAGAAAGACGAGGAAAGATCTGGCCAGCCTTCATGAGAAAAGTCTGCATTGGGAAAGTAAAACAGGACTGTAGTGAAAGGACAAAGATGCAAAAAAGTTAATAATATATAAGAAAACCTGGGCTGTTTATAATCTACCCCCACAAGTTCAGCTATGTTTCCAAAATGAAATAATAAATAGCCATTTAAAATATAACTAGAAAAAGTGTGTTATCTTCATGTGGTATGTCAGACCCTTTTTGTAGACAAAAGATTTAGGACACAATGTACACATATATGGCTTTAGATTCAAATGGTGATTGTTGATGTGTCCTTCCAATTCTCGTTTGGCCGGGTAGCTTTTATTACAAAATTCACACACATAATTGCCAGCAACATCTCGTTGAAGTTGAACCATTTGTCCCATGCACTGAACATCTTTAAGTCTGGTCCTTACAAATGAGTATCCTGTACACATCAACAAAATAATGGTGTACTTTGTTATGGAAAATAATGGGAGGGCCCAGGCTTCCTACTTTCTGGCCTCAAAACCAGCATTATGGTGAAATTATTTCACGCCATGTCTAGCTAGGTCCAAACAACTTCATCATTAAGTTTAGGCAGCAGAGCAAATTTTATAATAGCAGAGCCACTAGTTTACATGTGTTCAAGACTGCTTAGTTATTAAATCACTATGTTGCAATCCAGGCAATTCTTAAAGATGCTGCAGCATCCCCCTTTTAAATTTATGTTATCCTAAACAGTTATAATGTAATAGGTTAACCGTGAATGACGACAATCAACTTCAAGAGATTTTAGACTATTTTCATCTATGTACTGAATGACTCACATGAGATACAAATATATTTTTCTATTAAGGCATATCATAGAACTGTCAGGAAGCATTAGAAAGCAAAGAGATATGACTATGGAACAAAGAATGAACTGGAAATAAAATGCTATGAGCTTGTCATAAGAATGTATTACAAACAGATCACTTAATATGTGTGATTTAAACGCTTATGGTGTTGTAAGCTTCTTTTATAAGCAAAACATTTATTGCACTCAGAACACTGGAATGGCCTACTATTCAAATGTCTAACATTCTTATGTCCTTCATAATCTTTTCTTGCATTGAAAGACTTGTCACAGAATTCACAGACATAAAACCCAGTCCTACCACTCTCGGAGCTGTAGTTTGTAAGAAATGTAGACTGGGAGGAAAACGCCTCAAGAACATGGTTATTTTCCATCATTCCTGGAAACAGACAAAATATATGCTCTAGATATCAGAAAACCGTATTCCTATTCTAAAGGACACTTTGGTTGGCTCGCAGGTGATAACTATCATTTCTGTAATAAGTCAATTTTCCTGCATAAACCTTTACTGTTTACAGTTTCAGATGTCGAAAAAACATGCTACATTTTTCATTAAGCATTTGTTAGCCACATTCCCCATATGATATGAGAATCAATTTGGGTAGTCTATAAACATTTCTTGAGCTATTCTGAACTACTTAGTCTGGCAATTGCACTACCTGAAACTTACTGAACTGCCCAAAGTTCAAAACTATTTAAGATTGCTACTCATTGGGAGCCATTTTTTTTTTCTTCACTCCACTCATAAGGCATAAGGTCCCCACTACAGTTGGCTTCCCTATACAAAGCCTGTATCTAAGCACTTGCAGTAGCCGGGTTGATGGCAATGATGCTACATGATAAAGTTGCTAGCTTCATTTACAACCTTCTTTAGTCGTCGTTTACGACATGCTAGATAAATAAGTAAGTCTACAAAAGATTATGCATTTGCTGATCCAGGTGAGGTTATTATCTTCAATAGCCATTGCAGTTGAGGTTATTATCTTCAATAGCCATTGCAGATGAGGTACTGTCTACTCCACTTGTCTAAGTCAGCACACATTTATTACACATTCTGTCAATTATCTCCACAAGCGATATCTATTATTAAAAGGATGTTCATTGTGTATTGCCATGTGGATTAGTTTGCAACATTTGACTTTTATTCTTTTACTGAAAACCATTAATTCTCTGGATGTGTTTGGTAAACCTATGAGTCTTCCATTTATAATACATTATATCCATGTCTACAGAACCAATGTACATCACAAATGTTGAGATCCTTTCATGACTATTATTTTTGTACTTGATTCTAACTAGCTTTCAAATGCCCAAATTATAATTATCATGAATATTCTAGGATCTCTGGTCTTAATTGATGATTTTGTATTATTATGTTCTATTTTTAGATTAATTTTTTTCTGATGTATTTTTGTTTCCATGTTTAGTTGTCTTTAAATATTCATACAAATTGACATGCAATTTTTTACATTTGTATACCAACATTACTGCCTACAATTATCTTCATTAGATCTTTAACTAGTTCTCAGTGTTGAATACTGTGTTCTTAGTATTTAAATAGAAATGCAGATTTTGACGGCAGTAAAAAAAGCAACTATTTCTGGGGCCTCATTATCCTGATACAGTTGTTTCTACACATCTTGAGATTGAAAACAATAATATTAATCATTATCCCTAGTCTCCAAACTATGGAGAAAAAAAATCAAGCTTGGCTAAAATAGTAAAATAAACACCCAGCTGCAGAAACAAGAATTTAATCTATTATCCACAACTTCTAGCTTTAATAATGCTCTATTAAATCAGGCAAACTTTAAAAAATGTATGCTATTTTTTAAATTGAGAACATTTTTCACGGACGAAATGTCATTACAATAACTTGGTTGCAACATCAGTTTGCATCGTTGCACACATACATATCATGCATGCAGCTGGGTTAACAAAGTAAGATGGAAAAGATCCAATATGGATATAGGGGCTTATCTGGCAGAGTATTGTCCAAACTGAGCGGGACAAAAACTCTGGTGTCTTCTCTTTGTTCTTTTGTAAGGAAACTTTTTCCCACAGAATTCACAAGGATAGCTCACTTGAAGTAGATGCACTGCGTTCCGGTGGTCTCTGCAGCTCATTTTTGTTGTAAAGACTTTGCCACAAAACTCACATGTATTATCAGATGACAATGTGGACTGACACATTGTTATATTCTCTGTCTGATAGATGTGTGAATCCATTTTCCAATTGACTGAAATTAATAACACATCCTCATCAGATATTATTTTCAAGTGAAATTGTGAGGTAAATAACGTTTATATTATTTTACTTTTGTTATGTTTAATTTCATTCACTGCCTTTTATTAGCTAAAAAATATTGTTAGCCACTGCCTAGAATTTGTTATGCCCATCTTTGGATTTTTAAATAGTTATGAAAAAAAATGTATGTACATTCTTGCCAAAAATTAAAATAAGACCAGGTCATGGTGGCAGTTTCTCAGAATGTCCAACAGTTATCACATAATATACAGTAGGGTCCAGCTTTTTATTGTGTTCTATTAATATGATGGTTTTCAATTATGCCATCTTCATTGTTGTGCACTGGTACTATTATTTCTGCATGATTTAAGTATTGATTCAGCGGATATGTTTATCAGTTTTTTGTGTGCTCAGCATCTCTCTAAATACTAGCAGTTCCAATTTCAAGACTCTTCGCTATAGCTTGATGATAAACAAATACATTTTTAGTTAACTTATATTAACTTAATGACTTTTTACTGGTTTATAAGACTCTACAGAGTCTGTATACAGCGTTTCGTGGAGACTGTTGATTCAACACTAGAGCTAAATAGACCTGCAGTCAGTTAGGTGTGCGCCATCTATAGCTGCTCTTAATAAATCACCTTGGGAAAGATACAAATAACTTTTCAGCAGATTTTTTAATTGTCCGGGCAGCGGCCGTTAAGCTTACTCTTTTCGATTTCCAACAGCCAAGGGATTTTAATGTGCTCGATACTGATCACGGGAGTCCGATCTCACTACACAGAGATCAGGGGAATTTTTACTAGAAGATCCATGTGAACACAAATCTCGGTCGCCACCATGACCTCCAGCACCCGAGGCGGATACCTTGCCTCGAGACCACTGAGTCCCCCATTGCTATAAGTTACGATGAAGAACTTTAATGTAGGCAATACATGCACTGTATATTAAATTTACTTTTATCGCTTTTAAAGATTTTTAACTCTTACACACATAATATACGAGGTTACAAATATAATAGCATTTGCAATGGGAAAACGGGAAATGTTTCGCTTTTCAGCAGGGTTCTGATAACATTCATCATATAAGCTGGGCCCTACTGTACACATAACAGTACATAACATACATATTATTGTGTTCTACTATTTATATCTTCATCTTTGGCATTCATCTTAAAAATGATGAATAAAAGTTTACAAATGTGCCTTTCTACCGTTTTAGCACAGCATTTTTGGGACCAGGTTACCATCCCTCTTCAATCCCTTTTCTCTCAGCGAGACTGCGTGTGTGCACTGTTTCCAGGTCCTCCGCTTGGGGGTAGAAAACGGTCTTGGTCAACTATGACTAGCATGCCCTGATTCAAGCAAACCACCAGCTTCAGCTGAATGAATTGTCATTTCTCAGGATGTCTGCAATACTGCTAAGCGAGTCACATTCTGCATGGCCTTAACACAGGGGATTCATTTTACAATTGACAAGATGTCTATTTAAACTCTGTCTATAAGAATAACCTACAGCACAGTGTTTGCAAACATATGGCTTTGTATTCAAGTGCACACTGTTTACATGGCCCTTACAATCTGACTTATTGTGAAACTTTTTGCCGCATAACAAACATGTGTGGCTCCACACTGAAGAATAATTGTCAACCCCAAAGAAGCCATCTTGTCTGGTTACTAGCCCATTCTGCGAGTGATCTGAGAAATGGACGGAGTAGAAAAGATTCATACGGGTATAACAATTTATGCCTGGGCTGGCCAAAGTGTTTGGATAAGGTCTCAAAAATATTAATTCTTGGGTCTCAGAAGATAAAATTCCTAGATCTGAAGGATGCGCTGTTATATTAGATTTTGATATTTACTTAGCATTTTGTGGGCTGTTTTAACAAGTCCTCAAATCATGACTTTTGTTACTGTTGTAGAGACATCCAAACTATCCATAGTTTAGTTACTACATAATTATAGCAACATTATATCCTAATTATATATTTTAAACAGCATATTAATTCAAACCTGCTACATAATACAGGCATGCACGTGACAATGTCAGTTAAGCATACAAGCAATTACTTTCAAAAATGTTCATGTCAGTTGGAAACATGAAATAATGTACAATATCATCCACAAGAATATATGAAAAGCTGCCCATGGCAATTGTACTCTTTATAAGGTAGTCACATCAGAAACATAAACACATTTTAGGTACATATGTTTATAATATCTTGAAAAGCCATAATTACTAGTAACAGATATACAAATGACAGCACTTGAGCTCAAACTATGACCATATTTTGGATATTGCAAATATTTTAAGTGAAAATATTTCTGCAACTAAAGAAAGCAGCCAAATAGGTGTTTTGTGAAGGTAAGCAGATATCAGGTGTTTCTTGAATCAAGATGGACAACTGCACTAATAAACAACAAGAACATGATGGGCCACAATCCAACTATTGTTTAAGAGAAATTGAACTTTGCACATAAAAATATGCCACCAATGTTTGAACTGTAAATGAATGCCTCAAAACTGTACTATTTAACGAAATATAAAAACCGCAATTTCAAACAAATACAAGCTAAAGAGCAAGCACGGCTCTTAGTATATCAGATATCGGAGGCCTGGACTTTATAACCAGGACTTTGTGATAAACAACTAAATGCAGGTACATAATATTAAAGAACCAGTCCGCCTCAAAGATCCAATCCTGCATGTATGTTGCGGCACAAATTTTCAATCCATGTCTAGAAGGGGGTGTGAAATTACGCTGGGCAACGAGTTGGTGCACTGCACAATTTTTTTTGGTCAGGTTCAGGCACTGGGCATTCTCCAATAACGATATAGACCAGTTCTGAATAATTTCCGCCGTGGTCAATCTCATTCGCATATTTGATTATTATAGAACGGTGTTCAAAACAAACGAGAGAGAGAGAGAGAGAGAGAGAGAGAGAGAGAGAGAGAGAGAGAGAGAAGAAAGAGACAGACTCTGCTTCTAAATTCTAGTGCATGCGATCAGCCCTAACTAAAGTTACAAGTGGACTGCAAAAGAGATGTTTTCTCAAGGAAGAGTCTGCTTTTTCATCTGCCAAAGTGTTACCACTCAATCTGAACATTAATTTTCTGATAACAATTTGAAAGCCTGACAAGAGTTAATGTAAAGTCCTTTCCTTGGTGCTTTAAGTTCAAGTTCAAATGAACAGGAGCATCCTGAAAAGTTCTCATGGTCATTTTGAGACTAGTCTGATTCTTTTTTCTTGTATAAATGTTTCCCCTTACAAGAACCTCTTGTCAATTCCAAATTGCTAATTGTTAGGCCAAAACCAGATATAAAATTAATGGGAACCATGTGAACTTCTGAGTTTACCACCTGCCAGCCCAGGCCCTCTCCAACAACAATTTAAAATCTATCAAACTTTTCAAAGGACACAGGTGAATGTACTGCAGCTTTGCTATATGTTACGATTTTCAACATGTTTGTAATTACAAACATCTAATCCGAAATTTACTTTAGACTTACCATTCACCAGTGTCATTTGCTTATCAAAATAAACTAGCACCATTGGCAAACAATTTACTTCTTAACATAAGGGAAAACAGCTATCCTTTGACAATTGCAATCTGTCAATGGACTGCACTAACATTTAAATGTTAAACATTTATATTAGCAATAGAAACTTTATAAAACTTCAGGAAAATTTTCCTGAAGGTGGCGAAGTTAAAAATGTAAATATTTGTCAAGATTTGATAGAGCTGATTGGTTCCCCCATGTTATGACTAAACAGGGAGGAATAAAAGATCACAGAATTTGGCAGTCATCCTCTTTGCTTCAGTATTCTCAAGTTTCAACAGCAAAGTTGATGAAGATCTGATCTTATGTCAAATGGAGTTATGTGATATATACTGAACACTGGCATAATGAAACAATGTGATGATACTACATAAACAAAATAACAAACAATGAGTTTGAATAATAGTGCTACATTAGGTTAACTCTATATTTAATATCTACGTAAAAAAATGAATTCTTATGTTGCATGCACAATTAAGATGTCTCATAACTTTGTGTGTAAATGATGGGATGTTTTCCTTCACATATTACAAAAAATTTTAATTGTTTCATAAACGCACAAACACAGTGGAATACTTTTAACCCAGAGTGGAATTTGTATGTTTTTAGCTCTTTCAAATTAAATATAAAGTAAAGAATGAAAGTATGCAGAGTACCTAGACAAGCACCAATACAGCTAGTTGTATAAAACACAAACCATATCCTCATTTTACTACAAAATAGTGTAGAACCTAGCATAAATTAAATGATGAGGTGACATTTAAACTTACAACTGGAAAGTGCAATCATAATCTATTCAAAGGATAACAAAAATGAACAAACTTCATGTCTATATATATGCCTGTGTCCTCTACAAAATGAGAAGTAGTACTGCCAGTTTTAAAATGAAAGAAATATGTTTCAGGGCAAACAATTAAAAACAGAACTTCCCATTGACATGGTGATAAGTATGTTTAACCCACAGCTAAGAGTATAATCTAAATTACAAAATGGTTCAGAAAGCAACGTTAAGATAAATTCCACTTTTAGATTTATGAATCAAAGCAACAACATGGATGTAAATCACATGTGTTAAGATGAGAAAAGTAGACAATCTGACCATATAAATTAAGAATGTTAGAATTCTACATACTAATGGGAAACATCCAGAAAATGTAAATAGGTATGACTTTACTTTGGAGGGATATGCAACAGGTGTTGAATAATTTCAAAAACAAAGGTATTTTAAATGAGAAAGGTGCAGATCTAAGATTTTAAAGCCCAACAACTGCAATGACAACCAAACAAACTTTCATCTTCCTATGGTGCACGGGTCTTCAACAAATGCACATCAAATCATCATGTTTTGTTGCCATCCTCTCCAGTTCTGTACACATCTTGTTTCCATGTGTTTTTGACTTCCTTTACCATTCTTGACACATCTTGTTTCCATGTGTTTTGGACTTCCTTTACCATTCTTGTTCTAAATATTCTACAATAGACTTGTTATGCAATCCGCTGCTGATTTTCTTAACGCATCCAGGTTTTCTCCTCACTTCTTGTTTCACTGATTATTTGTCTGGCTCTCCAACAATTTCAAATTGGTGATCTTATATCATTTCAATCCTATTCTGCGCAATCATACCTTTATGAAAGTGCCTTTTTTTAAAATCTTTATTTTAGAACTATACAATACGATAGACTTGATTGGGGTTGGAAAATTTGTGTGTGCTGAACCATTTCTATACTATAAGTTGTTCAATGACATGAAAGCTCCTCTCGCTTTTCGATTCTTATTTTGATTTTCCATGGTCTGTCTATATTGCTATAAGTGAGCAGCATGTCCTTTGCAGAACATCACGTCTTACAACTGCAAACCTATTTGACTGTTGTAAGTTTCCTGGCAAGTGTGCAATACAGTAGGTTGCCATTTCTTTCCGTTTGTGGACCGGAAAAAAACCCATGTCTAGTGCAGCCTGTGGATGGTTGCGTATCTATTACGGTTCCTCATCCAATAGTAGGTAATTGTTTGTGTCCATCACTAATGTACCCATGATGGGAGTTTGTGAAGCCAAGATGTCAGCTCTTTAGTTGCCCTGAACCCCATCATGACCAGGACAGTAGATCCATATCAACCCATGGAGGTTTGAGGCCTCAGCAGCTGCTATCTTCTCATATCTAAGCCATCCCTTCTGAAGTATGGCGTGTGCATCTGTCACAAGGACTGTCCTTGTTAAAGAAGTCTCAGATATCCATCTCCATTCTGAAACTGGAGATGTTTGACATGTATGCCCACTGCGTTCAGCAATCACCTGTCCACTCACTCTAGCCAAGAAGAAGCCCCAGTCTGATGTTCTACTGTGCAGTACCGATCTGTCAGTGTATATGATGGCATCCTTGTCCTGCGTGTTCTCAGTTGATTCACCTTGTGCTCTGCTCTCCCATTGCTCCATTATCTGCATTCCTTGCCTTAGGTTATGCTTGATGACTCTCTGGTACTCATTCACCAGTATGGGCCCATTATTCCACCTTGACTATCGTCTCAGCTGGGGTGACATGCCCAACTGTTTTCTCTGCCTGTGCCATCCATGACACCCCTCTCTTGATTCTTGATGTCTGAGATACTACTGCACAAGAGTGCTGTGTGTCTCTGCTGACACGAATACAGTCTTTGACTAGTACCAGTTTATGTCTGGATAACAATCCCAGCATGTACTGCATCTTCATGATCGAGGTATCTTTAGCGCAGCCCAAAAACCAGCCGCATTGCTTTATTCTGGATGCGTTCCAGCCTTTCACACTGTGTTTTATTGATAGTATGAGGATGCAAAATCCGTAATCAATTACCGTCAGCACAACCTGACGAAATAATCTCAGTCTCACTTTCTGGGACCTCTCTATCAAGTATGCTTAATTATTTTGCACCTGATTACGGTTGTAAGACTGAAGAGACAAGTCATTGGGGAAAGTCTAGATCATAAACGTTTTTATACTGGTTTATCAAAGTCTGTAGACAACCATCTAGTTACTTAGCTGTTATATCAAGGAGCTCACAACGCTGACTTCTGTGTAAAACTCTATTTTTGCATATCTTCATATTTTCTCAAATGTGTTAGAAAATTTTAGGGACACTACAAAGTGCCAGAGCAGCTTCTGGAGCGATTAGTCCACGAATCCGATATGAAATGCTGAGTTCCATTCCACAAGTTATTCAACTATTATTCTCATTATAGCGATCTGGTCTGCACAGCATCTATTTTGTTAAGTCTACTTGTTTTTCTCCCACCTGCTTGTTCAGTTATTTGAATCTCTCTTCAATGATTTGTTCAATATTCCCAGGCACTACAAATAATTACACTATGCCTATATACATATATAATGTGTACACTACTGCAGCTCTCCTTTCTTGGCAACTTTATATAGCATACCCTCAAATCTGCCATTTGTCCATTTCCCAAACTTTACCAAGTAATTTGTACAATATCATTATAGAATTGGTTGCTTCTGCTGAGATACCATCTGGGCTAGTGTTTTACAATCTCTCCAAAGCATAATGGATTCTTAAGTGCTTACATATCTGGTTCTATTTAAAAGTGAAATTTAAATGTTCTTCATTTGCTCATTGGTCTTGCCAATCAAATTTTCTCTGTAATATTTTCCTGTCAATTTCTTTTCGTTGTTGTACATGTCTTATCTATTTTCCTTTACTGCAGCTTCCTGTCCATCTTGCCAACTCATATATTTTCTATTTTCTGATGCTCTTTCTTATTTGCTGATTCCAGTGTACATTTCCTGAGTCTTGGCGCTATTTCTAATTTTACTTCTGTTGAAATATGGCGTTCTAATTTTTCTTTTCTTTATCTTTGCTATAGTTTCTGTTACCCATGCTTTGTGTTGGTCATCTCTTTTCCTATAATCTGTACTTTTGTGAATCTCCTTTGGTAACTTGACTAGATAACCTTCTCTCCTGTCCCCTCTGTTTCTTCTCTTTCCCAGACATTATCATAGTCAATGGTTACTTTGACCGCTTATGAAGAGATGGTATTTGGGACAGTGGTTAATTTATTTGTTTCTGGACCAGTAGTGAATTTATTTCTTCCGTCGTCTGGTTTCTCGCAGTTTCATTTCTACCAAACGAATGTCCAGGGGATCTTGTAGAACTGGTAAATTTAAAGGTTATTGGTTATACAAACTTCGACACCACTGTAATCTTATCCTACATTTTCCTTAAAATTCTTTTAGTATTAGGATGGTTGATTAATGCTTTACAGTGATATTATCTTAGATGCAAGAAATAAGAATTCAGTCCCTTTATCCATATTAAAATCATCATCAGGTTAGTTATAGTTAGTCTGTAGACTGATGAGGCGTCTGATCATTTCACATCACTATCCTTGACAGATCTTTTTAGCTCAGAATAAGTGTGCACCTTCATGTCCTTGCACCATCGCCTGTTTGATAAAGTTGCTACTTGGTCGTCATCTTGTTCCTTGAATCTTACCTTCCAATTTTTCAAATAATTCTCAATGTCTTACACTGTGACCTTTTTTTGTATACTATTTTAGTTCTAAATGCTTTTATCTTTAAACACTTGATCATTTGAACTTTTATTTGTCTAGCTCACTCTTTAAATCATGTATGCTATTCCCTCTTCGCTAATTAATTGATTTTCCTATAAGTTCAGCAAGTTTTATTATTGCCGTTTGCGTCATAATCTGTTCAAAAATAAGGAAACGTTTGTGCCGAGTACCTCTGTCAAAGGCCTTTTCATAGTCGATAAAGCAGAGAAGTAGAGTTCTACATTATTTTATCATTCTCTTAGTAAGAGCTCTCGCTTTTCACATTGCGTCTGTAGTAGTCCTTTCAGCACTCAAACTGATTTTCATTTTACACACATTGTTTCTTGTTTCTTTGTTTCAATTATTTTCAGTATAATTTTTTAAGCTTGGAATATTATACTCGTACAATATTATGTAGGATTCAGTGTAATGCGGTATCAAATTTGTCTCTGGATGTTGGCAAATTCATCTCTTTCAAATCACTCATTCAAGTTTTGGTCAACTTGTATGTTATAGTGTTCACCTTCATATACAAATCTGTTACATATTCCCTCCATTTTTTTTTCTTTTTCAAAGAAAATTTTTGTCCTGAATTGTCCTTTTACTGCATGTTTGATTTTCTTTATTTCTGTAGTTTCCGTTTATATATATATATAAAAAGGATTGGGCCTGAAATTTTATCCATAGTCAAAACATGTACCTTATCTCAATGGAGCATCTCAAGTAGACCACTACAGTTGGTATTCCTTCATTCGGATCCTATTCCAACCATTTTCTTTATGACCTTGACGGCATGGCAATCCCAGCCACAAACAATTACTTATACCTATAGTATATAATAGCATGCAGTCTCTGCTTGAGGTTTACATATGCCATTAATTTGTATGACACTTTAATGGAATCTTTTTATGATATTTTCAACAAGCTACGTGAGTGGCTGTTATCAAATGTCTCTTTTATGCTATTGGTAATTAAATGTCCATCTAATAGCCCTGTATAGATGGCATATGCAAATCTCCTCTGGTCCCGTTGGTTTAATTTTGACTACTATTGTTGTATAGCTGTGAAATAGCCCAGGAAATAGTGGATAATCTTGCAGATGACACATACATTTTAATACCCCATGATCCTAAGCAATATTTCTCTCCACGTTTTCCTAATCATATGCTAAATTTTACAAATATGGCCCAGTCACTCAGACAGTTGAGACAAATATCTATCCATTATGAAAGTGTTCAGAGCTTAAAGAAAATATTACTTTTTTAAAATTAATTGCAGAAAAACCAAAATGTGTCTATATTAACATTGATGGTTTTTAACAAAAAGAAATAGTTTAAATGTTGGTTTTTGTGTTTGCATAAAAAATGAAAACACAGGTAGTCAAATAAATATAATTGTATTAAAATTGTGGATATGGGGTGATGGGAAAAAAATAATTCCACTTTCTTCTTTCTCACTCGCTCTGTGTTTGTGTGTGTGTATGCCTGGTCTACTATGTAATCACTGCACTCACTGAGATATTTATTCCAACACTTACTATATATATATATATATACAAATAGTTAACATATCTATCTGTTGAGGTCCTTTAATTTCCATATGAAAATACACGATTCTTGAATTTTTTCTGTCTTATAAGATGAAAGTCACTGCAGGCATGAAGTTTTAACACCTTGAACCATTGCCACTAAGCCCGCTAAACCTCTTGGCTCCTGAGAAATGACCGCATAAAATGGACTAATAGCAAAATTTGCTGCTGTGACAAAACTGTTGATTTGATATCCAAAATTCCTTTTTGTGTGTTCCTCTGAGCCTGTAGACCATGCACGTGCAACTTCATCAAACTCGCGGGACAAGATAGCAAATTATAATTATATCCAGAGGCCATATCAAATGATAATTTAAAATTTGAAGGTATTGGTTATTTATTTGAGAAATAAAAATGTTTTTGTTCATTTATTAAAAATCTCTGCTTGTGTTAATAGTAAAACACATTTCATGAATGTTTCCCGTTGTGAATTAATGTTACGCTGACAGATCAGATGCATTCAATGTGACCTTTGAAACTTCAAATCTCTCACAGGCGGTCAATGTTCAGGGAAATGACTCAAGTTGCAACACAAAAAAGTGTTTTACTGATGTGAATTCATTATTCTTGTGACAGCATCTTCTTACTTATCCAACACACTTCACCATAAAATGTGAGGTCTTTGTGGCCCAGAATTAGACAATCGCAGTGGCAAAGTTGCTGCTACATTTACTCTCCCCCCAACATGTTTTAGAAAACCAGAAACTCAGAACCAAGATCATGGTTTACAATGTAAGTGTCGCCAGAATGCTTCTATGTTCACCAGGGCCATCTTTCCCAAACAAAAGCACAGGCTTAAACAGCACCCATCTACAGAGCCTGCAATCCATTTTTGTTAAATTATATGGACCACTCTCGCACCTATCTCCCAAGCATGTACATTCTTCTTAGGCAGCAAACACTACGATTGCTTGGTCATGTCCGCTGCATGGAAGATGGTCGCATTCCTAAAGATAACTAGATATCCTCTATTGACAGTTGGCAGATGGCAAAAGAAATGTTGGCCAACCATAGCTGAGGATCACAGATTTAAGTGTGATATGAAGGTCCTAGACATGAGTCTGGCATCCTGGGAAAACAAAGCTGCAGACTAATTCAAGTGGAGATAAGCCCTGAAGAGCCACATTATACTTGGTCAATATCAGATCAAAGACGGGGCCAGATGCTTCCTGTACCTGATGAAAATTATTGCATAAGGCAGACTTCATATTATTTGCACAAAAATCTGTTCTATTATTTTGTAACAGTTTGTCTTTGTAGGCCATGTTTGGGAAGTCGTTGACCTATTTGTTAAATTGAAATGCACACGAAATATGAATGTTATTGCTTGTAGCGACTTGTGGACGATTCAAACCCACACACTGTAGTCTCTTATGTGCCTCAACAGTTGTTGCACCAATGGCATTGTTCTGTAATCATCAATGAGTGACAAACAAAATGTCCACGTATGAACCACACCAAATGTTCTGAAGTGTCTTCCAGTTATACTGTTGGGATTCATATAAGTATGTAGCTATTATTGAATGTCCACATGAGAAATTTCACCAGCGATAATCCTTGCATTTTTTAACTGAGACGACAAACTCGGTCATTGAAATCAGTCCCCCATGAAAGTATTGTAGTTAATACTGTAGTTGCTGAGTTAGAACATTTACAATTATTCCATCCTTGATTCTCCTTTGTGCCAGCTCTTTTGGTTATTGTTACTGCAAGTGGTCCATAATCATCACATACAGTTACAATGTTATAAAATGTGGCCACGGCGCAAGAAAATATTTTTGTTTGCAAAATCTGCATGGACGTCGTGACAAATAACATTGAGTACTGGAATAGGATTCCGTTTTGCGGTGTAAATTTCCAAATTCATAATACAGTCCGAGCTGGTGGTCAGATACTATTAAGCCTTTTATTATGAGATTTGACTGACAGAAGACAATTCTGCTTCCAGAGAGGATCATACCCTCATCTAAAACTCAAGTGGTGTGATGATGAATATCAATATTGAAATCTTGGAAGCATGGGCCTTATTTTTTAGTTTGCTTTACCAAGAGCAGGTTCTTCCTCGTGGTTTACTCACACTTTGCCCCATTCTCTTATAGTTACATCATTACAATTTTTTTAGCATAGTAGAAGCTTGTTAACTTTTTGCTTTTCACTTGCTAAGCTTGTTGACTTTTTCTTTTCACTTGCTCAGCATGCTTGACAAATTGTATCATAAATTGCTGTCCAGAAAGTTCAAAAAATTTAAAGCCGCTAATACAAATTGTATCATGTATTGTTGTCCAGAAAGTACAACAAATTCAATATCTTTACTCTCTAGTCAAATGGATTATGGCATGTTCTTGGGGCCTATTTGTGTTATAAATATTGTACTTATTATACAGACATGTGTAATGTTTGATGAATTACATGGGATAAACTACCTACAATGGTCTTAGATAGTAATCTGATTACCACAATTCATAATCATCAAGATTCCACTTCGATGTCAGAATATTAAACTTTCAAGTTCAATTCATCAACCACTGAATTATTGATCATAAATTCAACAGAATGTTGCGTTATTGGCCTTTTATAATGACAATTTTCCATATGTTCAAACTTTTCATGAAAATAATTTAAAATTGCAAAATATCAAATCATGGGCGCTGTCATTATGATTCAACGTTCCACAATACATGTGTGCTTCTTCAATTCATTATTGTTCATATATTAGCATGTCTGGTGTGTTGATGTAATGATCCCAGGTACAAATGGATACTGTAAAAATATGTTCACTTAGCAGCTTTTTGCCATAATTAGTATTTTTTATTAAACAAAGTAACAAGGCATTTAAATAAATATCTAATGGATGCAGTGCAGTGATTATGTATAACAGACAGGTATACAACTTCAAATAAATAAAGAAGAAGAATAATTTTAGTTTATGTCCCAAGTGAAACTTTCAGATTCAGTAATAAATAGTAACCAGTGCCCAATTGTATGATTGGTATATTTGTATCAAACCCTATCTCTACATATTGATGTATTTGCTCATGTGTGTGTATCAAAGTGAGTAATACAAATGTATAAAGATGAGTTTTAAACTACACATGATAATGGAAAAATTGAATTATTTTTACAACTAAAAGATCAACAGTTAACCAGGTCTTCATCAACAGCTGATTTACAATTACAATTCACGTTTAAATATGATCCTCCCTGTTAACATTCAAATGCATTCAGAAATATTACTTACCTCAGCAAATGATATGCACAATTTTTAATTAATTTTTTTAACGAGCAGAACAGTTTTGGGTCATCCTAAACCTGTCAACTATAGTAAGTGCTACAGAGACCATAGCTCAGAGTTTTAAAAAAAAATGCTTTGGTGCAGGCTTCCTGCAAGAAGCCCAAAAAGGTTGGTGAGTGAAAAAGGCAATTAGTGCACATAATGTAACTGGCAGGTTTCAATATTAACACACTCCTATTCCAACCAAATATCAAAACATTTCATTTGTATATTTCTTATACATCTGTGCAATATTATTTGGCTATAATTTTTATGAAACAATAATACATATAGCAGCCGAAAATGCATTTTCAGCACACAAATGTTTATAGGTAATCTTTAAAAAGTATTAACCCAAAACTGGCACTGCTTTTCATTTATTTAACTAAGTGAAAATAAGTCCATACAGTGTATCATCTTAATCTCCAACACAATATGAACATCATCTTTCTCTATAAAAACTATCTTTCATGCAGCATGACTTTTGGCTTTTGTAAATTATCTATGTTTTGTCATATACTTAATTTCATGCAATTATAACCAATAATATATGCTTATCAAATGGAAGCTTACATTCTCCTTTAAGTAAATTAAATACTGCTTATATAGAACCAAGAAAGCAATAAATACTATAATTGCACATCAGGTGTTATGTTTTTGAGAAAACCGTGTTTTAAATATTGTCACACACAAAAAATGGTACACATTTGATCTAATGTTTTTTAAGGGGATAAATTTAACTTTGAAAAAATATACAGAATTAACTCTGGCATCATCAAAAATTAATTTGCAATAAAGTCCATATAGCCTAATATTACATTTATAAAATTTTAGACATTCAGACTCTAATGTGGAAAAGCACATTTTTTTTTGTTTTTTTTTAGTCACTGAAACAAAGTGTAACACTTGGCTTACATTATCTTTGTAATACCATCTACTCTTTGCATATGTTTTCATGTGCAAACCCTTTTCATGAGCAAACTACACCAGACATGGAATTTTATTCTATTCAGTTGGTGCAATATCATCCGAAAGAGTGCATCTAATCCTGCATATATGAATAATCTCAAAGTCTTTGGAATTATACGATCAACTTTCCCCCAAAAATTCTTAAAGAATTAGAACTCCATTGGGCGATTTCAAGACCATCACAAAAGCCATCTTTCAGTATCCTTGTTTCTTAATTCACAAATTATTACTAAGATATATCCATGTGACAGTAATTTAAAGAATATGGTGGCCGAATGGTTCTACAATTTTGTCCAAGATTAGAAACTAGAAAAACTGCAATTTATATTCTTTTAATACATTAAATGGAAAACAGAAAAAAACACTTTGTTTATATGCTTGCATCAGACAAAACATAATGGAAATGGCAGCAATGATTTCTTACCCATCTGGACTACTGAATAAGAGGGGGGGGGAGGCGGGGGCCCTCCTTGGCCTAGGGGTGAAACTCGCTCGGTTTTCACATTCCCAACGTTCCGGGTTCTTCTTCTGCGTTCGTTCTCAATTTCCCGCTACCATACCCTGAAAGGGCTTAAGTAGTAGAATGTAGTCCAGAGAACAGAATGCTTTGTGTTGTAGTTTACAGCTTGACTGCGATATTTGCACCTTTCGGTCCAACACATCCGACTTCAGCAAGCATTTTTTTGAGTACCGGGTTAGCATTCCCTCTTCGATCCCTTCTCCTTAGCCAGTCTGTCCTGCTGCAGCCTGTTATCCAGGATCACCACGTGGAGGTGTAGAAGGGTCTTGGCAGCTCTGGTTCGCTGGCCCTAACGCTAGCAGTCAGCTATGGGTCGCTGACCACTGCAGCTCATGTCCTGCTCAGCGACTTGATCCCGCTCCGGGTTCGATCCTCACTTGTGTCCAGTTTGGCAGACACTGGTTTTTTTTCTTTTTCTCAGGCAAATGCGCCTCCACGTACGGAAAGTAATGGCAACCTACCGTACTGCACACTTGCCAAGAAACTTATAACAGCCAAATAGGTGGCGGTTGTAAGAAGCTACGTTCTGTAAAAGGACATGCGACTTACTACTCACAATTCGACGGTGGTGGGTTTGCTCCCCAATCACAGCACCAGCTGTTACGTCGGGGAAGCAAACCCTTAGAAAATACAAGAGGAAGCAGACCCGTACATAAAATACATGCCTAAGTAGGATGCACTGGGCCGACAGACACAAAATAAAAACATAGTGCAACGCACTGCCTTTGGGGAATAGAAAAATATTGCGAACGCAAAAAACCCAATGACTCTGTTCTTGATCAGTAAAATTACACATTTAAGCCAATTTAAAGTAGTCACACATACTAGACAGGACTATCATGTTCTAGATCCTTTGATTTTATTATCATTAAATATCCCTAGCTAGCTACACGATCAACCACCTAGTATGTGATTTGTTAGTTAAGAACATGTACGTTGTGTTTAAAAAAACAAGCAATTAGAATTAACTTATAAAATGGTTGGGGTATGCACGTCTGAAAACTGTTCTAAATCTAATATTTGGTTAAAATATTAGAATATCCTCTGATACTTTACGTCATACCCTTGAGAACTATATTATGATACACTGTATGGACTAGAATGTCAAAGCAGTCAGCAGCTACAGTGAGCAGTTTATTACACTTTGGTCACCAATGTTATGAACACACAATAGATAGACCATTTTCAATTTACAATTTGTTTAGAAAGTATTACACATTTGTGGATAATTTTAGGTACTATCAGTGCTAACTGCTTTGATATAAACAGAACTTGAGAAATTAAATTCAGCACCAACCTGATGGATCTCCAGGACCTTCCTCATTTTTTGATGGACCTTGACCTGAATTTGAACTGAACATGTGTGTTGACCCTGAAGAACTGAAATTTGATCTCTGAGCTGCTCCAAAACCCCCAGAACCAGCATAACTCCCAGGAAATATTTGATTTGACTGGTATGGATACACTGAAGAGTCATCACCATGAGTTCTATCATGACCTGCAATGTTTTAATTAGCATGCTGAAAATTAAATCAATTCACACCGCTCTGCTTGCATAATGTGCTGTAATGCCATTAACATTGATATACATTAAATTTAAAGTATCCAAACTTCGGTTTATCTTATTTACTTCTGTACCCGAGCAGCACTCTATAACAGCTAACTATTCATTTTAAAAAGCAGTGCATCAAATGACAGACCATTAAGTTATCCCTAGTATTGAACGCGGATATGTGCAATAAGTGGTGGTTGTTACAAATATATACATAACTTAACAACCCATTCCTCAGCGTGACTGTGAGTCCCAACTTCGTCTCCAACTGATCCTGTCCTTGGCCACAGAAGTCCAGTGTGTGGAAAACTCTTGCAGAGGAAATAGGATGTTGTGTACAACAATGGAGTATGATCAATGTTTTGGAGGTCTTCCCTGCTGCAGAATCACAATATGTGACCTGCTCATCTGGTTTGTCTTGTCTGCATAGATTACATCATCATTCACCAAGGAGAATTGGCAAAAAATATTGCACAATACTTTGGTCTTCGAGACATTCCTCTCTAGTCCGGCTCTCCTGTCCTCACCATCTAGTAGCTGCATCATTTGGTTGGCTTCTGCTATGTGATGAGCACTATGTCAGCAGCAAATCCAAGGTGATTGTAGCATCTGCCATCAATATATGGATGCCAAAGGTATCTCAGTTGCATCGACCGATGACCGACTCCAAACATCCGGAGTAGTTCGGTGAGATAGGATACTCCCTGCCAACCCCCTTGTGAAATCGGTACAATAATTGGGCGCTGGAAGTGACGAAATGTGATAGTACAGTTCAAATCTTCCTCGTTCATCCTCAGACCTCACTTCAATTACTCGAAGGAAGGACACTGGCTGTTGCCAAATGCTACTTCTTTTGTCGGTATATAGTGGACAGGACTGCAAAATATGTTCTGCCTTCATGGGGGCTGTGCCGCAGGCACAAAAGTCTGTAGTGCCAATCTTGAACTTGTACAGTTCAAATAACTGTTGGCAAGAATTCTGATGTAACCAGGATCAATACTTTGTTCCAACAGGGAGCGTCAGACAAAATGTGGTCCTGCCGAATCAAAATTTTCTTTTGCAGTTGAAGGTAAATATCAAGAGTGTATCTTTGTGTAGCGCCAAGCGATAGGTGTTCCTCCCGAAAGAAGATAATGTATAAAAAGTTATGGCTTGGTAAATCAATCCTTTGAACTGTAGACCTTCTGAACATCTTGTCACACCAGTGTCAACATTATACTCGAGGCATTGAAACTTTACCCTCCATCTTAAAACCACCGTCTGGAAACATGTCTCCAGTTAAGAATTCAAGTCTTGGACATCAGAAAAATATGCGGTATGAAATCATGCCCCATTTTATCCCCTATTCTCGCTAGACAATACATCTAATGACTTCTTCCTATTCGCAAACATGAAGAATCCAATTCGTCGTCTTTCTGACACCCAAGCGTTTATTACTGAACTGGCAACATGGTTCATGTAAATTTCCGGGTAAGTGCCTTGACTCCATACTGAAGCACAATACGTCCGCCCCCCCCCCCCCCCAAATCATACATTACATAACACACATACATAACATGATAACAGAATGTTCTATTGCGCGGTTTGCATACAATGTCCGATCGGTTTTTCGCGATGCTCTCTCAGTTTTCATCTATGTTGACAGCATTTCAGAGTGTCCTTAAATCGGTTTTTTGGGCGACTTCCTTATCGCCAGCCTTCCTTAAGCTCGCCGTACTGGAGTCTCTTTAGCAGTATTTTGTCTGGCATACGTACAAGGTGCCCAGCCCATCACAGATGTGCTGTCTGCAGCGATACCATACATACATTACGGTGCCAGCAGCATTTCATCCTTTGTTTAAAAAAAAAAAAACAGTAGTCAAATATAAGATATTTAAAGAGGCGAATTAGGCAATATAGGTTGGGCCAATAATTGTAACGGCAATCAAAAGCATGATCAATTTATGAATTGGAAAACATTAGTGACATCAAGCTTACAAATAACAACTCTCAGATTTTACTCAACTTTTACCGTACTAGCAGGTGAAACCACGTGTAATCTCCATTCCACAGGCATTGTACGTCACCATGTCTAGGGTTATCGCTTTATCGTGTATAATAAACTACCAGGTTAATGCCATAGAAACAGCTGAATATACTGCTCTTCTGATTGTATAGAGTTCCAAAACTTCCGTCATGTACGGTTAGACGAAATCAATGGCGATTTTTACATTTGTTTTACATTTTTGGAAAGGGTTTCTTCTGTTTTCACTTGAATTTAAAGATCCACCCATTGTTGAGAATGCTTCTGCAACAGATTTTCTGAGGTAGATATATTTAGTTTGTTTATGTACATACAATAATTACGTTTATAGTTGAAGTCAAGACATAGTCATTACGGCAAACATCAAAAGCGGATCAGTACGTTTGTGATTTTTTTTCTTCTGGCCAAGGAATGTCGCTAACAGGTGAGTCTAAATGTTTGGTGTTATTTTCCACCACTATTACGTTCATCTTCTTGTATATCAGAAACTAAAATACAAACAATAACACCAACAAGTTCATTATTAATATATGTCACACAAATTTTAAAAAGGCGAGGTTCTCAAAATCAACAACCATGTAGTGACCTGATGTGCTGAAAAAATTGAGCAGATACAAGAAATAAACGTAATTTTAAATCTGTAAAGCTAAAGATTAAAATTAACACGGGTGAAAAATACAAATTGTACTTACTCTGACTGCCTGACTGAGAACAGCTGGATGACGGAGCAAACTCCTCTTTGATAAATGTAACATCAGTATCGATGGTGGGCTTAATGTCTCTTTCTTCTGAATCGTCAGCCAAAGAATTTTCATCGTCAGGTTGAAAAAAACTTTGCTGAAACGATTCACCCAATTGTGATACATGGAGAGCATCAGAACTTTGAGCAGAATGTAAAGGTCCAATATCAGCAGTGGGACTTGGTGCAGATGAAATACTGTTTTCACTGGCAGGATTTGAAAGCTGCGATGGTGTACTCTGCTCTAACAATTCAGTTCTGTTTTTTTTATGTTTTGGTGATGTGTGTCCTGATTTAGACTGAGATTGCTTATGAGGTGGAGAGTATGGGCGCTTTGTACCATGAGAATGAGGTGAATTCTGATTTATGCTTCGAGATGATGGTACAGTTCCAACATTTGTACTTCTTGGTTCTGTTGGAGCCGCACCATAACTCTCAGATTCCTCTTCAATTTTTGAGTCTAATTTATCAGAATCTTTGGCTGTTCTTTTACCCGGAGGCTTAGGTTTCTCTGCAGGCTGTGCATGAAAGCTGTTACTTATGAATGTAACACTATTTTCATCTGTTTTGCACACCTTTTCATTTAAAATGTAGTCTATTGTCTTGCCTGTGTCCACACTAAGGTACAGATGACCTATTACTTGAACACCTGAGTCAAACTCTACATAACCATTACAGAGTGATTGAAGAAACTTGGCTAAAGAGGATATAAACTTGGAAGATGAATCATAATCCATCTTGACTGGCTGCACAAATTAGATGTCACTCAAAATCTGCCAGAAATAAAAATTAATGTAGACAAGTCAATTGCAAATATGATTGATTTTTTTTTAAGTTAACTATATAATGATCCCCAAGAATGGAGAACATTCTCAAATACTACCACCTTCTAATCTCCAAAATACTATATATATATATATATATATATATATATATATATATATATATATATATATATATATATATATATAAGTACTTCAGTAAAATGGTCTAAAGTTTAAATTTGATTTTACCAAAAGGGATACTCTAGACTATAAAAAAATCAATAAAAAAAGGACAGGTGACATTTTGCATCCTTCAATGATAAAGCCTCCTCATTTACGAGTAAACACATGATGAAATATAAAGTCCATGCATTGTTACATTGTCGCAATTAAAGTGCTAATTTCAACCAACACTGAGGACTTTGATTTACTAGAAATTTTCTATACAGATGGAAGCTGAATTCAAATAGAGTAAAGCGGGGCATTAAGCACCTGTGTTTTTGTAACTTTATATAATTTTTGTAATTTATGCACAGCCAAGCATGTGTGCAATTCAACTCACCACATCATAGAAACACTGTTCATACACTATTCAAGTAAAAGTAGAGTAAAGTAACCCATAGCATTACTGCCATAGGTGTTAGCGATCTAATTTTTCAAAGGCTCGGCTATATGAGAATGGTAGACATCTCCTCTCCCTCGCCGCTTTTACTTCCAGGACTGAACCAGTAACCCATTTAAGGCTGGGTCGACCCGGTAGCTGTTGCGGTCTGTAAAAACATTTCCGCCTCAACCGGGGAATGAATCCAGGACCACTCAGATGTGAAGCCAGCTAGCTAACCACTGCATTTTGCTGCTCAATGCACTATCACAAAGTACAAATACAAAGTTTTTTTAATTTTATTAATATTAGAATGGGGCAACAGGCATCTAGCAGTGGTGTATTAAGCACCTCTCTTTACTATGTGCAAAAATCACAGATCGATTCCTAGGTCTTGAATGCTGGAAGCAATAGGTCTATCTAGACACTATATGACACCACTTATTACATAAGACCCAATTCATGCCACCAGGTTGTCCACAAACTGTAACCTTCCTCCACATCATCCTAATTTTTAGTTATTGGACTCTGGCGTTGGGTATTCCTGCCTGTACCTCTTCCTCCCCAACATTCTGTTATAGAAGCCTGCTGAACAGCTGCACCCATCTTATGCTGCATGCACTCCTCTGTGACTCTCACCATAGTGATATCTCTAGACATGAGCAAATCTCCCTCTTGTGAAGCTCATAAGTCTTGGCGTGCAACTGTACAAAACCAGTCTCGTCAGCATTGAAGATCTGTTCACACACATCTTTTACGAATGCTTCAGTTAAGACTAAGACCTTGTCCAAAAGGGTGAACCAGTGGTTTATTACCCCCAGGTCCTCAGAACAATACTTTCCCTGGCAAGTAGTTTTGTGAAAAATGTTCTTTAGAGCTTGTAATCACACAAAAAGTTCTGAGACAAGTCAAAATGGCAGAAGCTGTAAAGAAAAACTGCTTCTTCAATTTTTGCTTTCTCGTTGGTTCGTGTGGTCCATGAATGGAATGGAGCCTGTGGTTGGTTAATACATGAAATCATGAAAACAACAGTGTTTAATGCCCCACCACTAGCTTAATAATATTATAGAGGATTTTCAGATGCTTGTAAACTTATTCGTGCCTATTGCCCCGCTTTACTTTATGTATTCTATATATTTTGTACTTTTACATTTTCACACATTTTTTTTCTACGAAATGCCCAGTTACTTCATACAAAAGGGCATTATGTGGAACCTAATGTAGAAAATCTAATTCGAATTGGAGAGACGCATATGCCTAAAAAAGAAATTTTTTTTTTAATCTACAGTAAATTATTTTCTCAGGGGACAAAATAATTCATTTGCTAACAAATATCAAAAGATCTAGCCACTTTAAGAAAATGGTACTAAATGACACAATGTAAATTATCAAGTCATTGGGACATTGAAAAGATGTAAGTTCACTGCAAAAAATCACGCATATCAGTGTAAGAGTTATTCAGATACAAGGCGGCAATTGAGGACAACTATTGTTGTGAACTGCCAATGGGCAATAGTTCACACATGGAAGTTTCGTCATTTAGTCGTCGGTCTTTCGTGAGTCCGAAGGCCTATCTAAAGTGAGCCACGGTTAGTCCCTGGCTGGGAAGCTATTATTATTTGAATATATTCTAGCCTGTCGTATGCCAATCTTTAAATTGTATTTTTATAATTATGGAGTTGTCTAGTAACTGTGGAATAACAGTGTCTAAGTGTCATTTTTATACCGATTAACCTCTTTCATAATTTCATGCAAGGAGTTGAGAAAATAAATTAGCGCCTATTACTTACTACTGACTTAAAACCCATTTCTAATTTTATTTGTCTGGACAATTCCAAATATCGTGTAGTGTATAGCTGGCTAAGAGTTCCACGTCTAAATTTTTTTTTATTTTTTTTTTAAAGCACAAATATGAAAGATGTCAACAATCATACTGTTATAAAGAACAATCTTCCTTTTTATTTGAGATTGAAAGGACCAGGTGTGGTCAACTGAAGTAGGTTTTCGATTTCCTGACTCGTTATTTTCGGGTTGAAAAATGGCGGAAGTTAAAAAATATCGGTTGGTCTTTGTTACTCGTTCTGGTTTAAACTAAAGGGCAGCTAAGGTACACACGTATTGAGTATTTGTGTAACGTATATATTTATTAAAATTCAATCCATTATATAAGTAAATCTTACCTCTATTAAGGGTAAAAAAACTCAAAATAAATTACAACAGACTCGTCATATCATCGACGATAACGACGCCTTCCTCGACCTACTTGAAAATTCTAATGTGATACGCACGCGCGAGAGGGTTCTCGGGGACCGTGTTGTGGATACTGTAGTCCCCGTTGCTGAAGTACGTATCCCTATTTCTACAACTTAATATAGTGCGCTACTGCTACCATTACGTCGGGGTTATTATGTGTTTGTTTTTATGTGATTCTACATGGCTTGATGACACGATTTATCAGACTGATTAGTAAAAGCTGTTTTCTCGACAGTCTCCGAACAGTAAAAAGCCGAGATTTTTATTCCACACCTTCACACCACCCTCCGATAGTTCGAATCGTTTAGTCACGCGCTCCTCAGCGGAAGAAAAAAAACATGGACTGCTTCTTCTTCTTCCTTCTGCGTTTATTCTCAATATCCCGCTACCAAGCTCTGAACAGGACTTTGCAACTAGCATGATGTAGTCCGGAGAACGGAATGCGTTGTCTCGCTAATTTACAGCTTGACTGCGATATTTGCACATTTCGGTTCGACACATCCGTCTTCGGCAGTACATTGACGGCAAACTGCGTCGTTACAGCCAAGACAATCGACTTTTATTTATCAGCCTGTAGAACTGCCTGGCTAAAACTAAAAAATAACAATAAATAACTTAATTATGGTGAGGTTTTTTTTTTATACTGTGAGCTACCATTATATTTCAGACATTCCATATGCTAATGCCAAAAGAAGCGCTTCAAATACACGTTTAAGGCTTCACTAAAATCCATTGGCATGATACCCAACACTTGGGAAGGCTGTTGTGCAAGACCGAAATGCTTGACGCACATTTCTTCGTGAAGATGCAGCATCATGCGATGCATCCATAAAACAGCGGAGACAGGCTAGAGAAGACCGTGAAATGAAGCCTTCCTATCAGTCGTACATACCCTGCCCACATTATCCGAGGTCTTTCAAGACTCAACATTGGGTTTCTCCGCCAGCTGCGAACTCATATCGACTGACTTAAGCAGCGCATGAGCTGCAGCGGTCAGCGACACATAGCTAACTACTACAAACCCCGAGCACCGAACCAGAGCTACCAAGACCCTTCTACACCTCCACGCTGTGATGCTGGATAACATTCTGCAACAAAACAGACTGACTAATGAGAAGGTGTCGAAGAGGGAATGTTAACTCGGTACTCAAAAAGTGCTTGCTGAAGTCAGATGTGTTGGAACGAAAGATGCAAATATCGCAGTCAAGCTGTAAACTACGACACATCGAATTCCGTTCTCTGGACTACATTCTGCTACTTAAGCCCTTTTAAAGGTTTGGTAGCAGGAGATTGAGAACGAACGAAGCCAAGTCATATCGACTGACTGAACACATCCAAAACGGATGAATAGAGAGAGAGAGAGTGGTATTCATCACCTGTGATATGGATGACATAATCATTGTTATGAATATCCTTCCTCATTTACTGATAGAGACTCGAGCACCTTTAGGTCTATCGCAGTGTAGTAGAATCAATTCTTT
The DNA here is from genome assembly GCA_036924085.1 of Ariolimax columbianus. Taxonomy (NCBI): domain Eukaryota; kingdom Metazoa; phylum Mollusca; class Gastropoda; order Stylommatophora; family Arionidae; genus Ariolimax; species Ariolimax columbianus. The sequence continues at coordinate 147,470,865 of JAVGWX010000001.1, forward strand.
GTAATATAACAACCCAAATAATAATAGCCCAGGGCAAAAAATGTTAAGTTGCTAATGCAGGACCGAAAATACGCCAATCTATAGGAAAATGAAAAGACTAGCTGTGGGTTATTGTGAATATGTGCAATAAGATTCCCGGGAAACGACATATGCATTCTGGCAGCGATGAATGTGATTTATTTACTCTGTGGAAGGTCAGGATGGCAAGTATATCAAGTTAACACGTTTAAATTCCTGGGTACATACATAATATGGAATTACGAAATAAAATACAGAATAGCCCAAGCAAAATCGGTCTTCTAGCCCATGAAAGGAATATTGTGCAACAAAACCTTGCATCTGGAACTGAAAAAGAGAGCCCCTGGATAATACGTGGAACCAGTACTGACATGTGGCAGTGAATCGTGGACAATCAGCAAGTAGGCGCATAGATCTTTGGAAGGAATGGAGATGTGGTTTTACGGAAGAATGCTGCGGGTCGCATGGACTGAAAAGACAATTAATGATACTTCTTTTTCGTTCGTTCTCAATCTCTCACTGCCAAGCCAAGAAAAAAAGCTTTACAAGTTGCAGGATCTTGTCCAGAGAACGGAATGCGTAGTGTTGGGAAAGAAGGCAGGAAAGAGAGACAGAGGATGTCCGATAGAGAAGATGTTGAACAGCCTGAGAGAATGGCAAGGGCGACAGAGTTGGTAAAAGACACACGTGACAGAAGTGGTTGTAGGTCCATTAACGCCAACCGGCAGGGTACCTGATGATGATGATGTGGAAGGTCAAATGCCTTAATACTCGATTCAGTATAACCAAAATGCGCACCGAAAGTGACTGAGCAATATCAAACCGAGATCTACAACTGAAACAAACAAATACTTAATAATCGTTTAAATGAAATATTTTCGCAAAAGAATTTGTCTTACACCCAGTCTGAATTACTTCTTCAACTTGTCCCTTTTTCACTCCAGCTAGAGTATATGGTCACCACTACAGTTGGTATCCTTTAGAAATATTCCACCAAAGCACTTTGCATGCTCTTCTTGTAGTGGTGTTTTCTGCAATAATTTGTTTTACACGATGAGGTCACTATCCCCATGCACAATTCTCTTTAGTCACATTTTATGACATCATATGTACAGGAAACAAGAAAGACTTGGACAGAGCAGGACAGGAGGGCCTGGCGTGTATTTGTTGAAGACGTGTGTTCAACGGGGATATTTTTTTTTTCTCCATTTGCCTTATTAATCTATTCCCCAAGGCGGTGTGCGTTGCACTGTGGTTTTTATTTTGCTCCCGTCGGTCCAATGCATCCGACTTCAGCATGCATTTTATGTAAGAGTCTGCTTCCTCCTGCATTTTCTAAGGGTTCGCTTCCCCGGAGTAACGGCCGGTGCTGTGATGGGGATCGAACCCAGCACTTTCGGGTTGTGAGCCGTGCCCCAACGGGGATATGAAGACTATTGATCGATGGAGGTGCAATTGATCTGCCCTTTCCTCCTCAGTAAGAGGTCTTGAGATGCACTCGGGGTAATCTGAATGTGTGTTATGTCGTCCGTGCTGCTTTTGTTTTATCCAGTCCTTGATAAAGATAATTCTAGTAGAAATGCATCAGTCCTGGTAGCATCTTGTTCATATGTAAAATTGTCTTTTAGCATGGCTCCCATTTATACTGCAGTGTTTTCCATTACTTTCTTGTCAGTCATGAACCATTTATTTCCTTCATCTGCTTGGCGGTCTATTGGGTTTGGTGTTGTTGTTCAAGGAATGTCGAGAATTATTAGATCTGTCCTTTTGTGCGTCCTGAAAAGGACGTTTAGTGGCGGTCTGTTATAACTTTCCTTATATCTCGAGTGTGCTGATGAAGGTAGACCAGGGTCCCCCAGGCGGGTGCACTATGCTTGACTGCATTTGCGTGTCGCTCACTACTGCGGGGATCACGTCGACACATTTATCTTTGGGCCGACGAACTTGGAGAGATGTTCTAGTGTTCATCTGTCCTTCCTACATATTTGTGTGTCCAATATTTAATTTATTGTTCTCCTTTTCCTGTCGCACAATTTAGTGGTGTATGGATTAACAACTCCATTTATCTTACCCAAATCAGCGTTAGAAAAGCCGTAAAGTGGGAGGAAGAACACTCCAAATACCACGCAGGTGACGTACACTACCAACTGTCCAGAAAAGACCAAGTTGTCATATTACATTTCCCAACTGGCCACAACACAGTGAGACAACCACATGTACGCTAAATTCAAGATAGGTACCACCAGCCTATGTAACTGCGGCTTGACAAACATAAGAGCAGCACGAGCACTTCAAGACTGACCCCAGCACAGATATAAGGAAACGGATGTGGCCCACGCTGACGCCCCAGGAATAGAAAATGCTGAGACCCTCAAAAAGATAATTTATTGAAAAACCCGCAGTTTCGGTCTAAATGAGTAATGATCGCAAAAGAAGAAGAAGAAGGAGAAGAAAAAGGGAAAAAAGAAGAAGATTGACAATGCATATTATGCATGTGTCCGATATGCGGGTTAATATGCACCTGACGTATGACTAGCTCATAGAAGTCAAACTCTAAGTGGGAGAGCAAACAACATGCTTCAACGATTCGCTGAGGAGACACGTAGGAAACACGTATACAGGACCCGTTCATTTGGAGCAGAAGAATCACTGAATGTTTTTGAATCACGGAAAGAAAAAGATTGAATGATGTACACGATAATGAAATGACAAAAACATTTAACATCCACAAATGATTGAGACAGCGACATCAGCTCTTAGGTGCCTGTCTGGGATCACTTTTACAAATACAATGATTGCTTCGGACTCTCACTCCTTGTTTCGGAAGGTACAAATCGATTGGATACGGTATGAGTGAATATGGACATAACGATTTGCCTGGATCTATTGTCCTGGTCATGCTGGAGTTCATGACTGGACGAACTGGGGACCTCGCCCGTTAGGCACACTGTGGTTATGGGCAGGGGGACATTCTGAGAATCGATCAATGACTGTCTCTTGTGTATTGGCACTGCAATCAATGAACTGTCAATTCACAGACTAGAATTTGTAAATCAATCGCGGGTCAAGCAGAAAATGCCGTGCCGCATGAGAGGACGTATCATGGGGATTTACACCCAGCGCTCTACTGGAACTATTGGCATCCACGTTATTCTTCAATTTCTGAGGAAGATTGAGCAGGTATAGGTTTGCAAGGAGTTCAGTAATGTCGATTTTGTACAGAACAGAACCCCTGCTCAGTTCAGGGGCTACATATTATATGGGCGTTCGCGCCCAAATCGGTCTGCATAGTATAGACACCTCTTGCCACAACACAAAAGGGAAATAACACATGGCTTGATTGAAGTTCATGATTAAATTAACTCTTTCTCCGTCCCTTCGTCGTTATTTTCTTGAGTTAACCCCCCATGGGGTAGGAGCGTCAGCCGAGTGGTGGATAAATGGGTGGTGGATAGCTGAATGGCCTCTATGTTTGGAGGTTAGCTACCAAATAAACAGCCGTGAACCAGAAACGTGGCCTGCATGGAAACCAAAAGGAGGCAGCCCCTCCATCATGCGAATACACAACAGGCCATTCACTTGTTTATCTACCCACCCGATTACAAGACAACAACAACAAAAACAAAAATCGGACATACTTTAAATATGACGGACTGGTGCGAATAACGGGCTACGCTGAGGTTCACTAAGGAAACTGTACGTTTCAGGTCTAAGCCGGTATCTCACAGCTTGTCGAGCATCGTCGCTTCCCCCATGACCAAACTGTCTCTTGTTGGCCTATAAATAGTGCAGTCCTGCAGGATATGTTATGGCATTAGGAGTCCTCACCCTGGGGGCCACTCTTCCCTTCTCTCTCTTCTCTTACCTCACTCTGTTTCATTTGACTCTGTCCCACAGTCACACCCTTGCACAACTTTCACACGCACCTTCGTGGTAAAGCCCTTCCATTGCACTTTGGTTGGGCTAGCTTCTGAGGGGGCACAAACCTAGCATAGGTACATTCAGATGCACACATGCATCCAAGCACTGGTTTATGCGTCCTGATATCGCCCAATTGACTACGGTCTGGGGTGGAAAATGGCGCGCCTCCGCCAGTAGAAACTAGTGAGGCAAACATCTAAGCAAAGAAAAAAAAATATGTTCTGGCAATACAGAACTGCACTTAATGGAGAAGAGCTTTTTCTTCTCTTCTCTTTTTACTTCACACTCTGTGTTTCATTTGACTCTGTCCAACAATCACACTCTTACACAACTTTCACACGCGCCCTCATGGTGTGGTCCTTCCATTGCACTTTGGTTGGATTGACCTCTGAGAGCGCCCTAACTAGCATAGGTACATACAAACGTACACACGCATCCAAGCAATGGTTAATACGTCCTGATATCACAAAAAAGGCTGTGGCCTTGGGTGGAAAAGAGCGTGCTTCCGCCAGTACAATACAAAGAGGCAAACTCTTTACACTTACAAAAAAAGGATGTTCTAGTGTTTCCTTGCGTACTCCACAATCGCACGTGTCGGTGTCCGTAAGACCCATTCTATGGAAGTGCGCCTTAAGTTTGCAATGTCCCGTTCTGAGTCTGAAGATCTATGTCTGTCCAGCTCTACCTTTAGTTTGTAGATGCTGTCATATTCTGACTTGTATTCTTTGTGCTGGTCTCTCAATTCCGTCCTCAAAAATCGTTTGACGATTGTATTTGCGTCGTTATAGAACTGTGATGGCAAGTCTGCGTGCCACCACTAATGACTTTTGCGAGCTCATCTGCTTTCTTGTTTCAAAGGATCCCACAGTGGGCCGAAATTGACGGTCCGACTAGGTCTTGATTTTAGGACAGCAAGGTGGTATTATATGTGCCGTGACAATTAGATATTGTTCATTAATATTTTGAAGGTGTCGCCGTTTATCAACAAGGATGCTTTTCTTTTATCTTTTTTCCACCACACAAATATGTGGCTTTTCTAATACATACTTTACTTTATTTCCGAAAAAGATGCACTACTATCGATCTTGTATACAATTTATGTTCGTGTAGGAAGTTATATGCCAACTGGGTGTGCGTTTGTGAATGTGTGTGTACGCGCGTGTAGTGTGTGCGCACGTTTATGCATGTGTGTGTGGTATGTGCACGCATTTATCCATGTGTGTGTGTGATTGTGTATGTATGTGTGTAATATTATGTAGTGAGCTTCACGAGGTGTATGAACATGAAATAATGAATATGATTGTTGTCGTGATGTTCGTCCATTACGATTGTTGATGACCACTCTCTCTGTTCAGCCGTGTGGACAATCTTTTCCAGCTGCTCTGTCCTCTCAAATGGTTGACTTGCGTGGTGATTTGGTTTACAGCTGCAACATCTCAACAGTCATTTTCCATTGTTATTCTAGGACATTTTCTCCATACCTACCGATCACTCCATCCCATCTAGAATAATCGTTTCCAACGTTAGCGTTGAAGTCGCCGATGAGAAGTATTTGATTTTGGCAATCGTCGACGGTCCTTTTGAATGAGCTCATAGAATTCACATTTTATGTCAGTGCTCTACTCCTCGTACATTCACAATTTCCATTTTACTATCCTCCTCTTGGACGTCTGCACTATGAATTAAATTGGTAAAACATCCGAAGTAACTACAACCTGGACATTTTGGGTCTGAGCGAGAGCAGATGGACAGATACGGACAAGAAATATCTCCCAAATAAACATAAACACATTATCTACACTGGCAGAAACGATCGTCACACAGAGGGAGAAGCTATCCTCGTGACAACCAGAGCTGAAAAATCTCTTTTCAGTTAGGAATCAATTAGCGAAAGGTTAATATCAGTCAGATTCAAAACCTAATTTTTTAAACATTTCGATCCTACAATGTTACGCGCCAAGTAATGGCGACCTTGATACTACCAAAGAGTACATCTATGGGCTTCTTTCCAGCGCCTTAAACACGATCCCCAAACACGACATAGTAATAGTAATAAGAGACTTCAATACCAAGCTAGGTAACAACAATGGCGGAGTACAAAGGCATTTTAGCAGACATGGTCTAGGAGGAATGAATGAGAATGGTGAACGACTATTAGAATTCTGTGAAGTTTCAAATCTTGTTGTAGCAGATACGATCTTTCCACATAAAGACATCCCCAAAATAACTTGAAATTCTCCTGATGGTAAAACAATAAATCAGATAGATCATTTCTGTATCCACACAAAGTTCCGTTCATCAATTCAGGATGTCAGATCTTATCGAAGCGCAGAAATTGGCGGTGACCACAATCTTTGTATTGCCAAATTAAAGATGAATTAAACCGCTATTAACAGAAATCCGAACAGAATACAATGACAAAATACATCAACATATTGAGTCACTACAAACATTAACTGAAAACACAACCATTGACATCATTGATAACAAATGGGAAAAGTTTAGTGCAACATTGAAAGACACAACTGAAATGACATCTAGACACTCCAAACACACAAAGAAAAAGGGGCTGAGTGATGACACCTGGGGTAAAATCCAAGAAAGAAAGAAAGCAAAATAATGTTGCACATGATAATAGCAAGAAGGCGTATGACTCACTTAATAAAATGGTTAAGGTTAAATATAACGCTCGCAAAGACAAGAGGCAGTACTTCAATGAATTGGCCGCAACAGCTGAAAATGCAGCAAAAGTTGGCAACAGCAGATACCTTCACCAGAACACAAGACAGTTAAGCAATAAACCACCTACTACAAATACACCAATCAAAGATAAATATGGCAACCTTCTTGCTACAGAAAAAGACCAGATGAAACGTTGGGCAGAACATTTTACAGAGATATTGGATAGACCACATCCCACAACAGCCCCTAATTTTGAAAACGAACAGACATACCTTTCTTACCAGTGTCCTGTGCAGAATTTGCACTCGCAGAAATAAAAGGAATCATCCACAAACTAAAGAATTTCAAGGCAACAGAAGATGTGATAAATGGTGAAATGTTAAAAGCCGTAGATGATACCACCCTCACTCAGCTCATATCCACCATAAATGATGTGTGGAAAGAGAAAAAACCACAACAGTGGAAAGATGGTATTATTGTAAAAATACCAAAGAAAGAAGACTTATCTGATTGTAACAACTGGCGTGGCATGTGGCATAACACTCCTGCCAGTGCCTGGGAAAGACTCAGTGAGCAGATAGATGTCATCATAAGAGTAGAACATGCTGGCTTTAGACCAAAGCGTTCTTGCATTGATAACATTTTCACACTCAGAACTATCATAGAAGAATCAGTAGAAATGCAACCCCCACTAATCATTAACTTCATTGACTTCCAGAAGGTCTTTGACAGCTCTGACAGTCCAACATTATGGAAAATTCTAAAGAACTTTGGTTTACCCTCAAAATACATAAATGTTATCAAGGCCTTAAATGATAATCCACGATGCTGTCTTCGAACAACCAAAGACAACACTGAATGGTTTAACATAAAAACAGGAGTAAAACATGGATGTATTTAATCACCTCTTCTATTTAGTATAGCTATAGATTGGATTATGAAACAATATGACCATGATAAGCATTTAGGCATAGAATGGACAGATAACAAGACATTAGAAGATCTTGATTTTGCAGAAGACCTAGCGCTACTAAGTACCACTAATGAAAAAACACAACAACATTTAGAAAGACTATGCCAAGGGTCAGAACAGATAGGATTTCAACTAAACGCCTCAAAGACGAAACCACATCGGTTGATATCAAGCTACCGGGGCAATCTCTACAAAATATTTACACGTACCTGGGAAGCAAAATGACACAAGATGGAGATGCCACGAAAGAAATTTCCACTAGAATTGCTTCGGCCTCGTGTGCCTTTAATCAGCTCACTAACGTGTGGAAATCAACGACGCTGAGTAAACATACCAGTTCAGTTCAGTTCAGTTCATCCCGTAACCCATCAGGTCGTTGGGGCACACATAAAGACAGACTATTCAACTAAATCGTAATATCAGTCCTGACATATGGATGTGACAGCTGGAAGACAACAAAAGCGCTGGAAAACAAACAAAATATCTTTTAAAATAAACGTGTAAGTAAATTATTGAATATATGCTGGAACTAGTTCATAACTAATGCCTCAATAAGAACAGAGACAGACCAACTATATGTGTCGACCATCATCCGGAAAAACGTTTGACATACATTCCTTAGAATGAACAAAAACCGTTGTCCATTGCAAGCACTCGAATGGACACCATGGGGCGTTCGGAAAAGAGGGGAACCCAAGGAAACACTCAGAAGAACAATCATCCGAGAGGGCTCAACCATGGCCATGGCTCTATAGACCTCAGCATCATACAAGATCTAAAACAGTAGCGTCACACCATTCCAATTGGTGTTTCTGTCTTATGCGCCGAATTTGGCGGGCAAAGAACATACATATATATATATATACACACATACACACACACACGCACGCACGCACTCACACACGAAAACACACATACACAGACAGACAAGACAGACAGACAGACAAGACAGACAGACAGATAGATAGATAGATAGATAGATAGATAGATAGATAGATAGATAGATAGATAGATAGATAGATAGATAGATAGATAGATAGATAGATAGATAGATAGATAGATAGATAGATAGATAGATAGATAGAGAGAGAGAGAGAGAGAGAGAGAGTCCATCCCTGACCTGGCTCTTTCAGTCATGCGAACCCCGCTGTAGAGCAACATGTTGCCACCATGGGCCACAACACCCTATCCCTTTTTCTTTGTTTCTGTAAACGCCAGGACTGTCAATCTCGCCCTCTTCATCTCCTCTATTGGCATATTTTCTGTCCCGTTTATGCTTCTTTTATTCCATGTTCCTTAAATCGTGGTCCTTATTTCTCGCCTGTTCGTATCCGTAAAGATCAGTCCGATTAGCCTATTTCGTCTTTGCATGGCAGAGGGGCTGCCTTATTACTGACTCCAAGCCTGCCGTCCTTTTTTTTTTCTACGCTGCTTATTTCATATTCGCAAGCTAACCTCCAAATTAGGAGGCCTTTCAGCAATCCGTAACCCCGCTGACGCGCATGATAGGAGGTAGAGTTCCTCCTCCAGGACAAGGAATATGTTTGAATGGTAAAGTGGCAGTCCCAAACACATATCCCCATGCGCTTGTATATTTTGTCCTTATAAAATGTCTTTATCATTTGTGTCTCCTTTATAAGGGGTAACAATTCAGGTTTGAAGTACATTTAACGAAATGTTCCCTTGTTAGCCCCACCTTTATTTCATCCTTCCTATTTTTGGTGTCTGGACTCTGCCTAGTTGTGCCGCTGCATTGTAGTATGATGTATTGTCTGTTATCGGGTAATGGTTTCTATCTAGGGGTGTGGGAGCATTTTATGAATCTACTCTATAAATATATGACTTTTCATTTCTATATGGTAGACCCGATTGTTTGTCGATTTTGAAACGAAAATAAATTCAACACTCTTCAATAGCCCACTATGCCTACTGCGGCATTTATTGCTACTTGGTTTACTTATTTTCAGCGTTCCATCTAATGATTTTTCACTTGTGTGATCAATACACATAATTCAGAAGAAGAACAGTGTCCACTATCAAATTGCACCGATTTTGAAGCACCATATATACAAAATATCATAACATTCTCTGCGCATTTCTTTTACTTCATGTTATTATTTACTTTTAGAAGCTACTAGGTGTGCCTTTTTCGAAAATTATATTTTTTCCTTCTGCATACTTGCGAAAGTTGAAGTCTGCAGACTTTACCTTTTTTCCAATAATATCGATTTTGAAACATCAATGTCGTTCTTTTGCAGCTACAATTTCAATTTCTTTTATGCAACTGTTTCTATAAAATCAACCATTCAATAAATTTCTTGTTCAATAACCTTTCTTTGTCACACCTATCTAATCTTTCCTTTCTTCCCCGTGATACATTGCAAATGGCCTTCCATAGTCTTGGGCCCGACATGAGAATGAGCGTTTATTTAGACCCAAGGCGTACTTTGTTCTCTTTTCTGGCTTAGAAATATAATGATAAAGACTCATACGTTTAGCTTACTTGAGAAATATTTATACAACTTCATTGTTATATTTTTTTGTGCGTTCTGAATTTAACTTTTATCCGCATTAAGTAAGTCTACAACGTCGAATAATATGCAAACAAATTGTAATGACGAGAACATGGACATTTCAAGTGTATTTTGAAACATTTGGTGTAGTTATTTTCATTTTCATTTAGAACATAAAACATTTTTTTGCTCCCCGATTGCCAATCTATAAAATTACCAATGACTACAACTTCTTTCTAAATGTAGAACATTGAAAAGACTATTTAACCATAGCTGTTTACTTTTTAATTAAAATTATTAATTGTTTTTAGTACCTGAAATAAGCTACACTGAAAACCAACTTCGGGGTGGGACTGAACATTTTTTAACCTAGTGCTATGATGTTAAGCATATTGCCAGCCATTGTATTTGTGTGGTTGTTGAGTTTTTGTGAATTTGCAAAAACGGGCCAAATTTCCGAACGGACTATAGCTATTTCTACAATTATTTAATGAGCACATTGTGATTTGCCAAATTGCGCTACAGCTTTTTGACAAATTCTCTAGATTTGTACAAAACTCAACAAAGAATTAAATTACAGCCAAATAAACATCATCAAGAAAAGCACCACACAAAAAAAAAAAAAATAAAAAAAAAAAAAAACATTTCAGAATTAAATATCATCATATGAATAACAATTTAAGTATATGTATGACCACAAAGTTGTTGCTTAGCAAACCTTGTACATGTGAAATTAAACACCGCAGAGACATGATGAATATTACGTCTAGTAAAAAAGGTGGCATGAGGAAAGAGTGTGGGTTTTACGCAGTTCAATACAATTTTGTTTTTAATTGTATTTGTTGTCATGGTACCCCCGAGGTAAAAAAGAGGCTGCGGCGAAGACCTTCAATGTGTTGGTCAGACTCCCTTGCTGTACGCAACAACATCCGAGACGCCTTTGGCGGAGGGCTTACCATACACTGGATTTCCGTGTCCCAAGACTGGGTTCGCTGGAGACGAAGTTGGGACTCGCAGCTATGTTGAGGAACGGGTCATTAAGATCAATACAATTTAGTTTAGCTAATGTCAAAATGTAATCCCAGTTTCTTAGTCCGTTCTATTTTACTCTGAAGCGTAGAGATTTGTCAGAAAGAGTGTCATACCATTATGTTTGCTGTTTTCCTCTTGGTCTGGCTCCAAGTCTAGTCCATGGTCTCCTATATACTGTTTTATATTGACATCCCAAAGGATTTTTATTCGTATCCTCGAATCCTTGCTTATCTTTATTGATGTGGTAGACGATCTTCTTTTATTCTGCAGACAGACCAAACTACTGATTGCCACACTCGAGTCTGCAAGGGATAGCCTAGATCTTGTCGTATTGTCTAACTGTGGACCTTGTCTCTTCTTGTCAATTAGACCACGCCCTTCTAATCTAATGTCTGACTCTTGGAGCTGACTTTTTGCAATTGTTGACATTGTCCATGACTCACGTTCATTAAGTAAAAACTGGCATATTTTTTTTTTTTTTTGCGTTTAACTTATTTCTATAATCCCCAAGGCGGTGTGCGTTGCACTGTGGTTTTTATTTTGTGCCTGTCAGCCCAGTGCATCCGACTTCAGCATGCATTTTATGTAAAGGTCTGCTTCCTCCTGCATTTTCTAAGGGTTTGCTTCCCCTGGGTAACGGTCGGTGCTGTGATGGGAATCGAACCCAGCACCTTCCGGTTGTGAGCCGTGCCACTTAACCACTAGGCCACGCCGTCCCCTAAACTGACATAAATAAAGTGGTATACAGACATCTTAGTTTTTTAACTTATTTCTGTTTTGCTAAGGGATAGTCAATTTATGACATGAACAAGTTTTCCAGTTGCTGAGCTTAGCATAGCCAACTCCTCTTTAATACCTTCCTTCTGGTTTATTACAGCTCCAAGATATTTGAACTGCTGGATCTGTTCCAGAAGCTGTTCAACAAGAGAAATGTGATGCCTCGTTTCTTCCCTCAAATCCATAATAGTGTTTTTTTAACTGCTAATGATCATCTTTCTTGACAATCTCCTCTGTTCAGATTTGAAGGTTGGTCTGGAAATGGATCTCCCCTTTTAGTAATCGGGGCCACGTCCATCAGCAAAACGCCAGCTTCGATATATAAACAGGTCTAATCTTCCAGTACCACAATGGGCACTTTTGTGTCTTCTACATACAGGCTTTTATGGCATCATTTTAATGTCGTTCTCCCTTACGTCACTGCTGGTCTTAACTCCTTGACGGCTTACATCGGGTGTATATATGTATGCTATTGTGAGGAAACTTTGTGTTTCGGATGACCAGGTTTTACTCGCTGCAGAATCTCAGAAGTCGCCTTTCCTTGCCATTTTAAAATACATTGATCGTATCTCCAAATTCCTCCATCCCATCTAGAATTATATGTTTCAACTGTCAATGAAATTTCAAAGGAGGATCAATTCTTCTTTTCAAGCAGTTCAAAAAACTTGTTTTTGACATCTACTCTCTCTCCCTCATTCGGGTGTAACCGTTGACGATGCTGACTGACTTACACTATTCTTTGCCGTCCAGTACCATAATGCGTTCGGAGACAAATTTCCATCCCTTGATGTTGCCCTTTTGACTCATGGACACAATACATCGCACTCAATCTTTAACTCTGTCGGTATTGGGAACTCTGCTGTAGAGAAGGATTTTACCCTCAAAGTGGGGAACTGAGACCCTAGTCCAGACGAGCACAAAATACTGACCAGGACGTCACGCCAAGGTAAATACATTGACCAAGACCACAATCTCTCTTCCATGTACCGTTCCCCGGAAACAGGCTATTTTCAAGGGAGCCTGGCTGACAAGATGTGGATCGACGTGATCCCCGTCATGCAGATAAAGCCAATCATAGCACAACTGTCTGGAGGACCGCGGTCTACCTTCATCAGCATGATCGGGATGAGGAAAGCTAATACAACCCGCCACGTAACGTCCTTTTCAGGGCGCTCAAAAAGAGTAAACCAACTCATTGTGGGCATTAAACAACAACAACAACACTCAAAGTCCATGATACCCTGTCCTATTATTTTAGTTTTTGTGAAAGATTTCCAATTTGGATTTCTTCTTTTCTTCCATGAGCTCGTTTTCCTTTCCGTGAATGCTCTTCTAATATTGTTTGTTCCGTAATTTAAGCGAGCTCATCATTCTTCTTCTTCTTCTTCTTCTTCTTCTTCTTCTTCTTCTTCTTCTTCTTCTTCTTCTTCGTTCGCTGCTCAGCATCTTGATCCCCATCATTTTCAAGTTCTGTCCAATTTTCTTCCTGTGTTGTTAACTTGACTTAACTTCAGTATACTAGTTTAGAAGGCTCAACAAAGTCTGCATACAACCAGTTTATTCTACTCTACCGATACTAACAATGATTTTGATCCTCCAATCTAATTTTGAACGCATTACCTCATCATGTCTCCACCACATCATGTGGCAATGCAATACCAACATTCACCACTACCTGACTTAAAAAAATAATTCATAAGATCTAATCTGGATCTGCCTTTAAATAATTTGAAGCTGTGTTCTTTAGTTCTTGTGGTCGGTTGAACTTTGACAAACTTGGTATAGTCTAATTTATCCTTTTCATTGATTCATTTATAAACTTGTATTAAGTCACCCTGAATTCTTCTCTGCTCTAGACACCGCAGACCAGTTTTTTGTTTAGTCTTTCCTCATAACCAAGTGGTTTGCCGGGGTCTATGTGTGTGACAAAGACAAGAATAGCACCACTACCCCAAGGAAAGCATGTGTGATATGGCATAATTTCGCCATGGTTAGGGGGTTTGTTACGAGCAGCATAGATGGCGCCTAACATACTACAGGTCAACTTTGTTCTAGTGTTTGAATCCATTAAGATGGACTCGCACACCAGTTAACTAACCCCCCCCCCACCCCTACAGTGGAATAATAAGCTGCTCCAGCCTAGCCCGCTAAGCAGAAAATCCTCCTCCTGGCTACATACAGCTCACACCGGAGAGGGGATCTGCATAGGAGCTGATATCCCTAAAGAAGTACAGGTCAACTAAGACTAAGACTCCTCATAACTATTACTTTTAAAATCGAGTGTGTAGACAAATATGTGTTTGGCTTTATTTGCATGTATATATATATATATATATATATATATATATATATATATATATATATATATATATATATATATATATATATATATATATATATATAATTACCAGATGGAGGGGCTCCAACAGGGAGCACAGAATAGCAACTCTTGAAACCTGCCAAATATGTAATAAGGGACGACTAACGAGGGTTTGGCATGGGGCCGGTTACATCATCAGGTATAAATGTTAAGTCCCAACAACTTCAACAAATATTGACAAGCCAACTAAGACGACAAATTTAATCCATCCATCAAAGACCGAAGCAGGTCTATTGCCAAGAACGCAAAACACAGGATAGGAAGACTCCATGTGTATTTGTTGAAAACCTGTACTCCACAGCGGCCTGCATGGTTTTAAGTGATTTATTTATTTTTCACAACAAATATAACGCTCTGGGTTTCCGTAAATATAAATATACCGTATTACTTTTTGTTGAGTTCAATAGTTCATTAGCCATAATGCTGCTATACAACATATGCAGTCTTTGAAAAATTACCACAAGTTTTCTTTCAAAATTGATAGCATGAAGTTGATAACAAAAATAAGTGAGACGCAGTAACCGCACAGGAACAGAAACAAAAGGAAATCTACGATACGGCTGGAAGGACTTCATCAGAGACAAAGAACAAATCATAATGAAAACGAACAGGCTGATAAGATAACGTGACTACAAAACGTAGCAGCTATGTGAATCAGAAAGCGTAATCATGTCAGGTTTAGATAAAGCGCATACAAAATAAAACTGAATGCAATTTATTATCACGAGTTCACCAGCTTATACTATAACATAAAATAAACATAATTTCCATTTTAATTATATTCTTCTTTTGTTTTTTTGGCTCTTAAATCCTCGCGCGAAAGTAAAATGTTAACAAATCTGGTCAACCGCTCCCAATGGCGGCTTATATTGTATGCGCTGAATAATACATATGCGAACTATTTATTGCGTTTTAGATATGTTTTGTGTTGGTAGTTTGTAGAAAAAAGTATCTAAATATTAACTATTTCCGATCATACATATGGTGGCACTGCTGTAATACAATAGATAATGAGGTTAGTAGGATTTTACAAAGTACGAACATGCATGTAAAACTGAAAACGTCCAGCTAACATTCTTTCTCTTCATTTACAACATTGACACTGAGCCACTCACACTGTTATCACTCATTGTAACTGTAGTGTCATTTCGTTGTCCATACTCCATGTTATTTAGCGTTCTGAGACATCATTAAACATTATGGCACTGCAAACAGACATGGCGGCATCAAGCTGGAGATGTATAGTTATTAGTATTTATACTACTAGTAAACAATTCTATCATTGATAATCATGCCATTTCACATTTGCCTTTGCGGATCAGAATTAAAAAAACTGATCCGGTGGAAAAATCCACAGAATTATATTAGTTGATTAAGCTTAAGCACTAGCCATAAACTGGGCAGCTGCTAGCGTACTTTTCGTTTGTTTTAAATTACATCTCATAATTGGGGGGGGGGGGGGGGCAGAATAAGAAATATTATAAGTGACCCTAGCTATGCTACGACTGATGAGATGCCAATACCGGTGATGTCATTGATAAATTATGAATGGATTAAATCATGGTCACTTGTATTAATTATTGTGACTATTTTTGGTTTATACTGATTTGTTTAAACTTCGCTTCACTCTTTTAATGCATTGTAAAGGATTACATGGCATGTACAATAGTGCATGATTATATTTTAGTAATCAAAACACTCCTTTTTGAAGGACAGTTGTACAGGAGTCGAGCTTAATAGACTATTGCTCTACCCTGTTGCTCACAAAATGAAAGACATCTGAATTTGGTAAAACACCTCGCAAGTACCACCTGGGAAGTTGAAAAAGGGAATCTAAGGCAGCTGTACCTGGGTTATGTCAGTTATGGACTACAATCTGCCACTGCAAACTTGCAAACTACAATGAGCAAAACAACCCAAGAAGAAATTTAATCAAATCCAAAATCAAGCTCTCCGGTTTATATGCAGAAGAACCACACCAACAGTTGCCTGCACAATTGATGCCAACATAGAACCTATGGACCTAAGGCGTAAACAGGCAGTACTTAGGCTCAGGTCAGGTCATCTCGTAACCGGTGAAATCGTTGGATCACACATGAAGATATCCTCACAATCCCACGCCACCCTTCTCTATCAGCGACAGCTGCCTGTGCCTGGTCGGAGATTGGTCCATTCTTTTATGTTCCCACCTCTTTTGGGATGGCCTCTTCGTCGTCTGCCTTGCACCTTTCCGTGGAGGATCGTATTTACAAGACCATTTGATCTCGATATGTGACTGTACCAAGCGAGTTTCCTTCTTTTGACAGTTGCCGAGAGGTCTTCAAAGGGCCCTATTGCTGTTGTAATTCGATCTCGAATTTCCTCATGTGTAACTCGATCTTTGTACATGATGTTTAAAAGCCTTTATAAACATCTCATCTCCAAGGCCTGTATCCTTCGCTGAAGGTCAGCTGTAACTGTCCATGTCTCACAAGCATAGAAGAATATTGCCAGGACCAGTGCACGCATTAGTCTGATTTTCGTGCATAGTGCTAACCGTTTATCTTGCCAGATTTTGTTACGCCGTGCAAGCGCCGTTATTGTCTTTGCTATTCTGGCCAATACCTCACATTTTGATCCCTCATCACTGACAATCGACCCCAGATATTTAAAACGGTCAACCACTTTGAGTTCCTGACCATTAGTTTTTATCCTGCTGTTGAAGCAATCTGCGTTTTTGGTCATTTATTTTGTCTTTCCAGCGTTTATCTCCATACCATAGTCAAGAGCTGTTTCATCAAGCCTTTTGACCCATTCCTGGAGTTCGGCTTCTGAACTCGCCAACCTGTCGATATCATCTGCAAAATGAAGGTTGGTAATCGTTCGGCCCCCCTATCTTGACTGTACCAACGTGACCTCCAAGTGCCTCACTCATAATTCCCTCAAGGAATATATTGAAAAGAGTTGGAGAGAGTGTACAACCCTGTCTCAAACCAACTGATGTGCGAAACCAGTCCTCTCGCCTCCCATTCACAAGAACTGTGCTGGACGCCTTGTCATACAGGTGTTCAAGGACCTTTTATAATATTTCCGTTGATTTTATACATCCTCATGGTTGCCCATAGCGTTTTATGCCATACCATATCAAACACCTTCTTAAAATCAAGAAACACATGATACAGTTTTTGCTGCTGTTCTAGATATTTCTCGCTTAGCAGCCTTGAATTAAATATCTGTTCTGTAGTGCTTCTTCCCTGTCTGAACCCTGCTTGCTCCTCAGCAATGATGTTCTCTGCTTGTGTTTTCAATCGGTCGAGGATTAATCTAAGCATGACCTTGCTAGGGTGCTGGTTGATCAGGCTTATTGTTCTGTAATTTTGGCACAGCTTTAGGTTTCAAGACTTATGTAACTGTATAACCATTGATTTTGTCTATAAGTCCGGTCAGTTTCCTGTCGCCCATATTTTGTAGCAGATGTGTGTCAGGCCTTTCACCACTACCTGCCTGTAAGAGCTCTGCTGGTATATTGTCCACGCCGGCCGTCTTCCCTCTTCTCAATGTCTTTACTGCTACAGTTACCTCTTCCTTCGTTATCAGTTGGTTATCCTCTATAGTTGTTGGTATTGGAGGGATTGTTTTCTCAGGTTCGTTTCGTCTTTCATAGTTGTATAACTCGGAACAGTACTCTGTCCATCTTCGATGTTTGTACATTGCTCACATTTCCATGTTTCTTTCGCGTCTCTCATCTTTTGTTGTATCGCTTACTTGACCTCTATATATCTGCCGACCTCATCAGGTGGATGATTTTTGTTTTTCAGTGACCTTCTTGTATCACTATCCAGTGCCTCTCTGAGAGCCAACAGTGGAGCAAATCGCCCTCCTACCCTTGATTGGAACACTTTGATGATTGTTGGGTCTTTTAGTTTGTCCAGATAAAACTTTAGTCACATCTTTCTTTGCGACTTCAATCGTAGACGCATAGTCATCATAACAAGATCGTGGTCGCTTCCTATATCCGCTCCGGGGAAACTTAGGCTACAGAACGATATAGAAGAATGAGACAAAAACACCAGAATAGACAGTTGGTCGAAAACTGGAAACCAATTAACAAATTAAAACAAAAGTCCTCATTAGAAGTAGCAACAACCTTAGAACAAAATTATCTCCCACATATATGGGAAATAACTCGGGAAAGGAGTTGGTTGGTTGGTTATTGATCCAGCGGCCTATGGGCTGCTGTCCTTTGGTCCAATACCATATAGTGGTATCAGCAAGTGTTTGTAAGCTGTTGTTTAGTACCATACAGGGATCAAGACGCTGAGCAGCGCATGAACTGCAGTGGTCAGCGACCCATAGCTGACTGCTAGCGTCAGGGCCAGCGAACCAGAGCTGCCAAGACCCTTCTACACCTCCACGCGGTGATTCTGGATAACAGACTGCAGCAGGGCAGACTGACTGAGGAGAAGGGATCGAAGAGGGAATGCTAACCCGGTACTAAAAAAATGCTTGCTGAAGTCGGATGTGTTGGACCGAAAGGTGCAAATATCGCAGTCAAGCTGTAAACTACGACACAACGCATTCCGTTCTGTGGACTACATTCTGCTACTTAAGCCCTTTTAGGGTTTGGTAGCGGGAGATTGTCAACGAACGCAGAAGAAGAAGTACCATACAAAGAGTTCCACTTGTCTGGCCTCGGAGGAAGAAGCTATTTCCCAACACCCGCAAGGGCCGGACATTCAAAAAGATGATGTTCATCAGTTTCATAGGAAAGAAGTTGAAACCACCTATATAGTAAGAACCTTACTTTTGAAAAGTACAGTGACAAGAGAAACCAACCCAATAATACTAAAAACAGCAGCCTTGGAAACAACAGACATCTACCCTAACACTATGATACTTGCATATTCAGACGGCTCTGCTTTTAAAGTACCCAAATGGTGATACATTCAAACTATACGAACCATGTGGAGAATACTGTAACATCACCAACAAAAACTGCCTGATATTGTAGTCTTCACTGATTCAAGAATAACCCTACAAGCACTAGAGACATACCTACAAGCTAACAACAAAGACGTTAAAACACTGGCTCAGACATCTCAATAGACATCTACCCTAACACTATGATACTTGCATATTCAGACGGCTCTGCTTTTAAAGTACCCAAATGGTGATACATTCAAACTATACGAACCATGTGGAGAATACTGTAACATCACCAACAAAAACCGCCTGATATTGTAGTCTTCACTGATTCAAGAATAACCCTACAAGCACTAGAGACATACCTACAAGCTAACAACAAAGACGTTATAACACTGGCTCAGACGATTGATAAGATTCAAACAACACATGACATCATAGTCACCCTCTAGTGGATTCCAGGACATATTGGCATATCAGGCAATGGGAAAGCAGACAGACTAGCAAAAGTAGGAACAGGCGTGGCTCAAATAAACACAGACAGCAGAGCAGATACTTCAAAACAGCTTCAAAGAAGAATGGCTGGACCGACAATGGACGAAAGGGTCTACTGGGTGTGCCATGTATAAAGAAATGATGCATCAAAAACAAAAATTGGCAACATCAACAAACTTCACCGCAGGGAGCAGAGCATAATCTTCCAACTTAGGACAGAACACATAGGAAAACATATACTAAAACAAGTTAGACCGTGCACACAAACGTAACAGCCGCAACTGCACCCACCCATGCAAGACAGAGTAACATGTGCTGCTCGTGCACCCTGGACTCGCCACAGACAGAGAAAAGTTATTGCAGAGCACCTCAACAATCACAAACACCTTATACAGCTCCACTCACCAGTTACAAAACAATTACAAATTCATCAGCTTGGCATTGACTGCGAAAGAGCTAACAGCTCGGCAGACCTAGTTAATTAACCAACAACAACAGCTGGGCAATTTGGTATTATTGCATGTAGGAAAAAATGGAAGAGGCCATGAGAACATTAAAGAAAAGGAAATCTCCCGGAAAAGACTGGATAACAAACGAAATGCTGATGGGGCTGGGCCAAACAGCAAAGAGGAAACTACTATCAGTCCTGAACCAAAGCTGGAAAAGGGGTATTGTACCTCAGGCATGGAAAGACGCAGTACTTGTACCAGTACCAAAGAAAGGAAAAGACAAAACAGATCCAAATGGATACAGGCCTATCAGCCTACTGAGCTGCGTAGGCATACTGATGGAACGTATGATAAACACCAGACTGACGTGGCATCTGGAAGAAAAACACATACTAATTCCACAGCAAGCAGGCTTTAGACAGCACAGATCCACTGAGGATCAGGTCATCCTCATAGCCCAGGAAATAGAAGATGCCTACCAGGAGCAAAAACACACAGTAGCGGTTTGGGTGGACCTAGAAAAGGCATTTGACAAAGTCTGGAAAGAAGAAGTGAAGTTTGTGGGAAAATGTACAAATGGATTAGTCACTACCTCAAAAACAGAACGGCCAGAGTTCAAGTACAAGGGCAGATGAGCAAAAAGGTGACACTTGAGCACCCAAGGGGGAGTACTGTCACCCCCACTCTTCCTGTTGTATATAAATAACATCGCAGAGAATATATCATGAAGAGTCCATAGCTCAACGTTCGCAGACGATCTGGCTATGTGGACCTCTGAAAAGAATCTCACCATAGCAAGAAATCGGATGCAGCAGGCCCTAACATCGCTGGAAGAGTGGGCGAACTCATGGCGGGTCAAAATAAACGAGGAAAAAACGACATGTACAATATTCTCGCTATCAAACAAACCCCAAAACACCAAACTAAGTCTTAATGGCAAATACCTGCAACCAAACGACAACCCAAACTACCTGGGAGTCACATTTGATCGGCGCATGACATGGAAAAGTCAGATCGAGAGAAATCGAATGATAGCCAGAGAAAGAATGGCAATCATGAGGAAACTTGCTGGCACAAGCTGAGGAGCAGACGAAAGTATACTAAAGAAACTGTACACTTGAAGAGTGAGACCAGTTCTCGAGTATGGCATTGCGGCATGGACAACAGCAGCAAAGGCAAACTTCGATAAAATTAGCAAACTCCAAAACCAAGCCATGAGAGTTATAACAGGAAGCATAGAAGTCAACGCCAATTGTAGAATTGAAAAGATTACAAAACTGCAATCCATGACCGACAGAAGAGACTGCAGAGTCCAGCAGCAAGCAGAGAAACTCAGAAGACTGACTGACCATCCAATGCACCAGAGACTAAACAATCTCGGAAATGGGAAACTAAAGCGGAGAAACTTTGCAGAAATAGCCAAAGCAAAGATGTACGAAGACCCCATGAACGCACTAACAACACCAAAGCCCATCCCAACTGTACGAAAACCTACCCGGAGGCAGCATATATTTCCAGAGGTGGTAGAAAATATACCAGGTATTGGAAACAAAAACTGCGAGACTGAAAAAGAATGAAGAGATATTACCCTGAGCTACATAACGGAAAACTACCCAAGCATGGACTGGACCCATACATAAACCGACGGTTCTGTAACAAACACAACACAGAACGGAGTGGCAGGAGCATTTCTGAACCTACCAAATGGCAGAAAAATAACACTGTCATTCGCTACTGGAAAATACACAAGCAATTTCAGTGCGGAGGCAAAGGCACTGAGGCCGGCAGTGGAAGAAATGGTGACAGGTAAATAGAATGAAAGCCATATAGTCCTGCTTACCGATGCCTTGGCCGTAGTCACAGCACTAAAAAGCCAGAAAAATACTGAACTTAATGATCTAAGAGCAGTACTCTGTCAACTATGCCAGCAGTCCGCACCAAAAAGGGTAGTGGTGCAGTGGGTTCCATCGTACTGCAACATCCAAGGCAATGAGGAGACAGACAGACTGGCAAAAGAAGGTGCAAGACTACCACAACCCGATACTAGTATGACATACGAAGAGTCAAAACGGCTTATTAGAGCTAGATACATGACCAAATGGGAAACCGAACATACTGGATACACAAAAAAACGATGCCTGTTACCAGTTGAACAGAAGAGAGCAGGTCGTGGTCTTCAGACTTCGCACTGGCCACAATAGACTTAGGTACCACCTATTCAACAAATTGAAGATAGGTGGCACTGACGAATGCCCGTGTTGTACCGGGAAAATGACCACTAAGCATTTGCTGCAAAACTGCCCGACATACGAGGATCAGAGAGAGCAGATGTGGCCATCACCAGTGGCAACACTAGACAAGCTCTATGGCAGTGTCGACAGCCTCAGGATGACCGCTGCTTTTTTCTAAAAAATAAAGGTTGATGTCTGACTGCGTACGAAGAAGAAGAAGCATGTAGGAAAGCTACAGTAACATTAATAAACAGCACTACAAATATGAAGTGTGTGGATAATGGTGATGACTGGTTAGTTGTTTTAATTACTGCAAATAAATTTCACACCTCCATCCTGTAGAAACTTTTAGACATAAATACTTCAACAAAAGATGGACACATCAACTAGAAAACAAAATACAGCTCAAACATCCAAGACAGATTTTGGTTCTCTGTCAAGAGGGCTATATGGTATGGTGTAGAGAAAGGAATCATCTCTGATTTACTTGTTTTCTTCAAGGAAGATCTCAAGATTTGGTAGGTTCATACTATAAATGAACAGAGGAAGGCTGCACAGGTAATGAAGCAATGATAAATTACACAATAAATTTAATGAGACTGACCAAAATAAAGTGAAAATGAGTGGATGGGATGTAACTGAGAACAGGGGAAATGCTGCTACCCTGCTCAGATCACACTGAAGAAGGTGTGCCCCTCATTCTATCCAATTTGTAATAGGAGCGGATGATATTTTCAGTCTGCAGTGGCGTGTTTGCTGTCCGAATATTGTCACTTGATGTCTTCTTGGTAAGGCGTAGTATGCTTCTGCTAAATCAGATTCTGTGTGTTCTCTGTGCCATTTGTCTTTGAAGTTAATTCTTATCATTGTATTTTATTTCTTTATACGTAGCTAATATGTAGCCCTTTCTTCAGTTTGTGGTTTGCCTCCTTCCTCTTTGACCAGTCTATCTGTCGTCTCATTTCCATGTTTCTTATACTGTGCAGGAATCCACTGATATTCACTCTGTTGAGATTGTAGCTGGTATTCATGAGTGTCTCAGACAGGCTGTCCAATTCATTATGCATTATGTTTGTTATGGTTTCTGAGTGCCGTTATGACTGATAGGAAATCCGTTAGGAAAACTATCTTGTCTCTGGCACGGTTCTTGTTTTCTGCGATGGCTATTGTGGTTGTTCGTAGTGCCTCTGCTCTGTAGATATTTGATAATTTTCCAGCAGCCACTGAGATTTCCTGTCTAGTATTTAATATTGTGTAAATGCAGTCTCCTCCATTTTTCATAGATCTCATTGCTGATCCATCTGTGTATATGTTGGTCCATTTTGTGACTGGATATGTCTTTTGAATATATTTGAATGCTATATGTTTTCTTTCTAATTTTGTTTAGCTGCCTTTTTTCTTCACTCCTGGTACGTTGAATATCAGCTCTGGGAATTGTTTTTCTTACCTAGCAACAAGCACTAACTCAGATACAGAACGCCAGGATGTACAGTCTATGTTAGAAGCCTTCAATACTATACTGAAGATACGGCCGAGACAATACTGGGAAGGTAAAACGGAGGTCTAAACCCTGGGTCTCGGAACATATATTACTACTATGTGACACTAAGAGAGCTCTCAAAAATGAGAAAACCACAATGCCCAGAGCAGAAAATACAGAGCTATAAACAAGATTATAAGAAAGGACATGGCGAGAGCAAAGTAGGAGTGGATGATAGATCAGTGCACAAGAATTCAAGACTGCATTGTCAAGAACAATGGTAGAGCAGCTTACCAACTAGTTAGAAACCTGACAAAGAAGTTCACACCCACAATAAGAACAATTCAGGAGGAGGCAGGGAATACCATGACTGCAGAAAAAGATGTCACGCAGATGGATGGAATATTGCTCCCAGCTGTACAATATGAAGTCCCCTAGGGATCCTAGAGATGTAACCCCAGCAGACCAACAAGAAAGGGAAGTTAACTTTAGCATCAAGCGTGAAGAAGTTGAGGTGGCAGTTAGATCTCTTAAAAAGGGTAAAGCAGCCGGAGTGGATAACATACCTGGCGAACTATTAATTCTTGGAGGGACAGTGGTGATAGATTTTCTAACAAAAATCTGTAACATGATATGGGAGAATGGTCCACAGGTTGGACAAAATCATTGATCATAGTGATACCAAAGAAGAGTAACCTCCAACAATGTCAGAACTACAGAACCATCAGTCTGATTAGCCACACCAGTAAAGTTATGTAGAAGAGAAATAAGCAGGAAAACAAAGATGGATGTATACCGCTCGACCTATGTGCCTATCCTGACATATGGATGTGAGTCATGGGCAATGACTACAGCCCAAGAAAGGCAATTACAAACTTCAGAAAGGCGGTTCAGGTGACGAAAAGGGACAAGATCCGTAACCAGACAATATGTAGCAATCTTGAAGTTCAACCCCTCCAGACACGAGTGGAGCAGTCCCAACTACAGTGTTTTGGCCATGTCTATAGAATGGAAGAAGATCGAATACCAAAGCGGTCATGGGAGATCAAAAGTCAAGGACGCAGACCCCGAGGACGTCCCAAAGTACGTTGGGAAGACAACATACGACAGTCCCTAAGTGATAGAGGGCTGGATTGGAAAGAGGTCAGGAAAAAGACGGCGGATAGAGCAGTGTGGTGTTCTCTTTGGCAAACCTCTACACCTCATGGTAGAAGAGGAGCGACTAAGTAAGTTATGTTACGTTCAAGGTCATCCTTAACAGACTGCAGCCATGAGCAGAAGAAATTATTGCGGAAGACTGCGATTCAAGGACGTATGCAACAGGAATATGAAGTCATGCGACATCCAATCTGAGAGCTGGGAAGGAATTGCTCAGGATCGAGCTATCGCTATCTGGAGACAGTCAGTTGGAGGGGGCATAGTGGCTGCCGGCACTCATAGAGGTCTTTTGGCTGCAGAGAAAAGAGAAAGACTGAAGAGATCAAGGAACAGCCAGGCAGGCCAGCCTCCTCAGCGTGGTTGTACGATCTGTGGCTGGGACTGTCACTCGCGGATCGGCCTTTACAGCCATAGCAGAAAGTGTCGAAATACAGGAGACATAGCTGGACAAAACTTAGTGCGTCACGCGCATGGTCTATAGCGACTGAGACCCCTATGATGATGTTGATACTCACCAACCACCGGTTTGCCAACAATATTACCGGTCTGGCTGGAACAGAGCCTGAACTTGCGAGGCTAGTCATAAACCTGAACAATGCTGCCAGATATTTGAGATGGAAATCAGCGCAAAGAAGAGTAAGATCATGGTGAACGACCCAGAGGTATTAAAAACCCAATATGGTCAAAGGTGAACCTCTGGAAAGTGTTACGCATTTCAAATATGTGGGAGCAGAAATGAATGCGGAGGGGTCAAGAACAGCGATGGCCATGGTCATCCTGACCAGACTACGAATAATCTGGGAAGACAAGAACATTAGCCTTAAATCGAAGCTGACTTTAATGTATACAATGGTCACATTGGTATACCTCTACGCGTATCAAACTTGGACTCTTGATGGCTGCTCTAGAACGTAAAATATGCGCAATGGAAATAGATGGTTGTGAAGAATTTCTGGCATTTCATATTTGGATTACGTTACAAATGAGTATTCTTGAAATTGTTAGGAAGGAGTTAGGTCAATTAAAAAACTGATTGACTATAGTAAAAACACGAAAATTGACATGGTATGGACATATATCACGATCGGTGGGGCTGACCAAGACCGTCCTGCAAGGCACTGTGCCTTGGAAGCGTGGGAGAGGAAGACCAAAAAAAGAGATGGGAGGATAATATAAATAGAGTAGATGGGAAGGTCTATAGACTAATACCCTGGCGAAAACTCAAGACGTATGGCGGGAACTGGTTCAACAAACTGCAACAACAGTGCCTCACTGACATTCTAGGTTTCGGGACAGACGATGATGATGATGTTTTCCAGTATAATGTCAATCTTCTCAGCTGCCTTTATTTTGAGAACCTTAGTTTTCTCGCTATGAATCCCTAGCTTCAATTTCTGTGACCATGCTTCGAGTTGCTTCATTTTAATTTGCAGTTGATTTCAGTCATGTGATAGAAAAGCCAAGCCATTAACAAATTCCAGGTCCTCTAATTCTTTGATTGGAGTACATTTAATTGCAGAATTGGTGGTTGGAGTTGTTTTTCCTCATAATCCAGTCCATAATGGGAAGAAAATGAAATGGTGACAGTAGACATCCCTGTTCTTCACCAGTTCTGATTTCAAACTGTGCTAATAGCTGTCCCACATGGATGACTCTATATTATCCTCAAAGATCCTCTGAATTAGGTTAGTAAATTCTAGAGGCATACCATAGTGCCTGAACAGCTTCCATAGTGACTCCCTATCCAAATTTGTCACATTTTTGTAATCCACAAAACCAATATGCAATGATGAATTCCATTTCACACTGTTCAAATATCACTTGCAGTGTGACTATCTTGTTTGTAAAGGACCCATTCTATCCAAAACCCATCAGTTCTTTCCTCAACGTTGCGTCTGTTGTCTATTGTAAATTTATCTAGTATTATTCTGATGATTTTTACAGGCACCGATAGTAGCATTATCCCTCTATAAATAGTACATAAATGTTGATAATCCTTCTTTGGCAATTTTATCACATAATCTTCTCTCCAGTTGGAAATGTTTTCTTTGCTTTCCCATATCTTCCTCAGCAGACTGAAACAATTTTGTATATGACTACCTTAATTACTTCTGGAACTATTAAAAATAATGAAGGGAATTTCATTAGTGACACAGATTAAGCAATTGGCAGAACATTCAGAAGAATTTTTAAATAGACCAGTTCCACAAGATTCCCAAAACAACCACAAAAATGATACAGACTTTAATAAATTGTTGCCTTTAGAATATAGAGATGGAAATTGTATTAGATCACAAATGTAGAACTATTGGAAAGAACCATACATATCAGTAAAACATGTCAGGACAAAGTGGTAGCATCGGATAGAATGAACATAAGAAACCATCTGATAGCAGAGAGTCACTGTTCTGGAATCCCCTCAACGAGAGGCAGATCAACACACACATTGAATGGAGAACTGGAGACACAAAATAAATGAAACAGACGACGTGGATAGAGCTAGAGTTGATGGCATAGGACATGTTGACTGGAGTGTATTTGTTGAAAACCAGTGCTTCATGAGCAGCTGAATGGTTTTGATTGAAATAAATTTCACAATATTGACATAACAATTTTACTTTTACAGAAATATAGTTCACAAAATAAGACTTATGACTAGTCAGTGTTATTTCTTACTGTTAATTGGTAATCTTTACTCTTTTCAGCGACGAGGAGTTACTGAATGATACAACAGAAGTTGCAGTTTCGGCTTTCTCAATGGCATCTGAGGTATATTTTGTTTTGCAAATATTCCTCATTATGACTCTTTTTAGCTCTCGTATTATATGTATATTTTGGTTTTATGAAATTGATTAAATTTGTTTTCAAATTTAATGTTGCATCTGAAATATAGCTATGAAATATAAACTATGTATACAATCAAATGACTTATGCATCCAAAATCTTTTGTGTATAGCCTATTTTCACTGGAAATGGTAAGATACTGGACGAGGATGCCCTTCTTGCTGGGGATGAAGCAGGAATAAGAGCAATTCCTGGCTTTGCTAACAGTTCTTCAGGGTGAGTTATAGCTTTGATACCTTGTTTTTGCTTAATTCTGTACTTTAAAGCTGTGCTAGTACTAGTTTGTAAGTTGCTATTTGTTAACGTGTAGTCTAGTAGCTGTGAGCTTGGTTAACAATGCCAGCATTCAATTCACACAGTGGGGATGGCGTGGCCTAGTGGTTAAGTGACACGGCTCACAACCCAAAGGTGCTGGGTTCGATCCCCATCACAGCACCGGTCGTTACCCCGGGGAAGCAAACCCTTAGAAAATGCAGGAGGAAGCAGACCTTTATATAAAATGCATGCTGAAGTCGGATGCATTGGGCCGACAGGCGCAAAATAAAAACCGCAGTGCAACGCACACTGCCTTGGGGAATAGAGAAATAAGGCGAACGAAAAAAAAAAAATTCACACAGTGCTCGATCTGATAGACTGGCATGTGTGGACTTTTTCATGGAAAAGCCGCTTCTCCCAGTTGACCCAGCTGTATATGGGTACTTGGTCTGGGGAAATTGTAAGGAGTTTCAATAGCTACAAAGTTTGGGGTCTATTGTCTGCACTTTCAGGAATGAAAGTGACTGAGCAGATATGGGGGCGGCAGGGGCAATGAAGTCGGTTTTATGAGATATTTTCCATTTCCAATAAATTTGTGACTTAGTTGTTAACACTAGCATTATAGCCCCCTTCAAATGGCTAACTAATGAGGGAGTGAACGTGCTCGTTATTGCAAGTATCTTAAATAAGAATTTTGGGGCAGAGTTTGTAAGTAGACACATAATTCATATACATACAGATCTAATACGCTGTGAAGGCACAATTAATGACCAACAGCGCTGAGGGCTTCTATAGTGGGGTCTTCTTCTTTGCGTTCAGGATCTTCTAGTCATGCTATATCTACAGGCCAGTCGCCATGATGAAGTCTGTAGTCTTCACCGGGTCAGAGCGGCTGCCCCACAGCTTTTGTCTCAGCTCCGCACCCTCTGGCCAGGTCTGGCATCTCATTTCCCTATAGATTGGGCATTCCTGTAGAATATGCTCAGGGTTCTGGCATCCTGTTCCACATGGGCACTCATCAGTGTGTGAGTTTGTGAATTGGGTCTGGCGTACTGCTTATGTTTCTGTCTTCTCTCCATTGGTGTATATACTGATTTCTGATGATGTTCTTGATTTCTCTGTATGGTACTCGATGATTAAATTGTGCCTTTTTGCTGCCCTCTTTTGCCAGAGCATCAGCTCTCTCGTTTCCCATGATTCCGCAATGGGAGGGTAGCCACTGGAGCGCTATTGTTGAGGATCTCTGGAGTTTTCCCAGTTCTGCTCTGATCTCTGATAACAGTGGTTCGTTGTTTGGTTTTTGTATTGTCTCTAATAGTTCTCTGCAGTCTGTGAATACAGCTATTTTTGTTGGAGGTTGCCTTTCTGTTTGAAGTATATTCAGTGCTTGCAGGAGGGCCATCCATTCTGCTCTAAGATTTGTGGACAACTTTCCTGTTTGGAGGGCCTCTTCTGTTATATTTCCTCTATTGTGTCTTATGAATATGCCTCCTCCCCCGCTTCGGCCTGCCCCCTCTGCTGAACCATCTGTGTACACCTGTGTCCATTCCTTGGTATTATAGTTCTCCTCAATCATTGTTTGTGCTAAAATTTTCAGCTCGTGGACACTGTGTTGGTTGTTTCTTCTTATTCCTGGGATCTCTGTACTTATTTCGATGTTGTTTATGTTGCAGCTTGGCTCTTCATAGTTCTATTTCTGTAGATTTGGTGTAGCTGGTGTGATATATGGATGAAGCTGGTTCTCTTGAGCCTATTTTTAACTGGGTGTTTTAGTTTGATATGTATGGGATGATCAGGCATGCTTAGCATCTTTTCACTATGTGTCAGCACTCTGTCCTCTCGTCTAGTATTTAGGGGTCTTATATTTGTGTATGTTTCCATTTTCTGGATTGGTGTAGTCTTCATTCCTCCTATTATTATCCTTAAGCCTGAATTTTGAGTTTTGGTTAGGCGTTCCGTGTTTGTTTTTGATGCTGTGGTCCAGGCTGTCATGCTGTGTTCAAGTACTGGCCTGACTGTGCCAGTGAATACATTTTTGAGGATGTTGCTATTTTCACCCCAGCTTGTTCCAGCCAACTTCTTCATGAGGGATAGTTTTCTGGTTGCTTTTTGTTCTATCTCCTGTATGTGTTCCCTCCATGTGAGTCTCTTGTCCATTTTAACTCCGAGATACACATGGGTATTTTCTTGTACAAGCTCTTTGCCATTTAGAATAAGTTTTGTTACTTCCTTGGTGTTGGACAGTGAGAAGCATGCTGTAACTGTCTTTGAGATGTTAATCTGCAATCCTCAATCTGTAACCTATTTTCCAACAGTGTCCAGTGCTGTCTGCATTCTATTTTCAGCTGTTGGTAGTTTTTCTGTAGCACTCCACATTGCGAAGTCGTCAGCGTGTAGGGCACTGGATACTTTCTTTGGTAGTTTTCTCGCTATGTCGTTTATGAACAGGATAAAGAGGGTAGGAGAGATGACTCCTCCCTGGGGTACGCCTTGTTGGAGAGTTATTCTATGGCTCAGTGATCCATCTAATGTGACTCTTGCTGTTCTATATCGGAGGAAGTCTTGTGTCCAGCTGTGCATTCTCCTTTCTATTTTGTTGTTTAATAGTTTTAGGAGGAGTCCTTCTCTCCATACCTTGTCAAAAGCTTTGGCCATATCCACAAAGACCGCAAGTACTTTTTCCTTACCTTAGAATGCATTTTCTATTTCTTGGGTTAGGTACACTAGTTGGTCTTCTGTGTTGCGGTTTTTCCTATAGGCTGACTGTGAATTGAGTAGGAGATGGTTTTTTTCCAGATGTTTTATTAGTCTTGCGTTTACCATTTTTTCCATGACTTTTCCAACACAGCTGAGCAGGCTTATTGGCCTATAGCTTTCCTTGCTTGTCTTGTCCTTTTTTAGTTTTCTGATGGGGATAATGATAGCCTTCCGCCACTGGTCTGGGATCTTACCTGTGCTCCATGATTGATTACAAATTTTCAGGAGTTTTTTTTCTTGACACTTGGTCTAGGTTTTTAATCATTTCATTTGCGATGCCATTTTTTCCTGGAGCTTTCTTGTTTTTCAGTTTCTGAATAGCAGTGTTTAACTATCATTTTGAATGATGACTTCATGCGGGGATCCGCATTCTGTGTCTTCAGGTTCTCTTTTATCTCTTTTTTTACTTCTAGTTTGCGTTTTCGTGTCAATGTTGTGGTACTCTCATCTCTGAAAAATTCAGCTAGGATGTTTGCTGCCATTTTCCCTGTATGATGTTTCTCATTTTCCTTAATGACCGTCTTCCCATGGCTCCCTCTATTTTCCTCATTTAAGGCTCTTGTCAGGTTCCAGAGTTTACTTGTATCCCTGTCCATGTTGAGGCTTTCAGTCTTTTTATGCCAACTTCTTTGGATCTCCTCCTTCTTTTGCTCTATGAATGTGTTTTTAATTTTGCTGTGTTTCCCTATGTTTTCTGGGGAAGGATTTTTTTTCCATGGTATCTCTTGCCTCATTTAGTTCCTTGTGCATTTACCCTAGTTTATTGCTCCAATAAGGTGTATGATTTTTCCGTTTTCCATGTGGAATTGATTTCTTTGCTGCCTGGATGATAGCCTCCGTCATGATGGTAACATTTTTATTTAAATTTTTGGCATGGGATATATCTTGACAGAGGTTATTTACATTTTCTCTAAATAGGGTCCAGTTTGCTCTTTTAAAATTCCAACTTGGGTGCATATCTGTTATCTCTGTTTGTCCCATGTTGCATATTTCTAAAGTTATTGGGACATGGTCGCTCCCACCTAGTTGGCTGTTGACTGTTCTTACTATTAGTCGGTGAAGGTCATCCGTTGCCATCGCAAGGTCTGGAGTACTCATTTTTTTCCATATTCTAGAGTAATATGTGTGCCTATCGTCTGGCCTATTTATTAGGATGAGTTTGTTTTCTATCATCCAATCTTCTACCTCCTCGCCTCTCTGGTCCATTGTTTCGTAGCCCCAGCTTGGGGAGTGACTGTTAAAATCTCCCACTATGAGGTGTCTCGATTCTTCAATTTTGACTTTGTGTATTGCCAGAGCTGTGGCTGGTGGACTATAGAAGTTTGTTATCATTGAGTCTCCACTGGGTAGGATGATCTTTATTGTGATGTATTCTAATTCATCTGGTTCAGATCTATTTGTTTCTACTGCTGGTATATAATTTTTTACTAGTGTTATTATTCCTCCTTTGGATCTTTTTCCTCTATCTTGGCGGAAACATTCATATCCTCTGATGGAAAATTTTTGAGTTTCTTTTAGATGTATTTCCTGAATATAAATGATATCTATTTCGTTTTCCTTGAGAAATTCTTGCAGTTCAGGTTTCTTGTTTCTCACGCCCTCTGCATTCCATTGTACCACTTTTAGGTTCCTTGTTTGTTGATCGGTTGCTCTACTCTGCCTCCCCCTGACCACTAGGTTAGCAGAGGCACCGGTTGCTTGGGTGGGTCTCCTCGAGGCTGGGGGGCCTGGCACCGCTCCTCCCCGGTTGTAACTTGTAGGAGCGACACCATGACGATAGGGTAGACTGTCGCATGACCATATCCTGTTGATACGTGTGCGTCCTGATTTTTCCCGGTTCCTGCGCCGTAGCTGACACACTCTGTCTTCGGCAGGTCAGGTTGAGTTTTCTGTTTTGGGTTGTCTCCTATAGCCTTTCCATCTCCCGATGGTACCTGCAAGGCAGTAGGTTGGTTTGTCTACCATGGTTTCCTTCCCGTGGCTAGAGCATATAGCGGCTCTTACTCGCTTGGTGTACCCGTCATAGGACACATGGGGTATTTCAGTGGGGAAAGCAGTGCCACCTATTGTCCCACCACATCCTGCTGGAATACACTGCCGTTTGGTCCACGACTGCTTATTCGTCCAGTTATTATACCTGGCTTATATCGCAGCTGACGCTCCATATCTGGAGGTCGTTCCACTATCCGCCACCTGTGGACGTGCCTGGTTGGGGTCGGTCGCCCCTGTCCTCCAGGAATAGTGGGGTAAAAGCTAATGGACAGGAACTCAAAGTGGTCGACCATTTTAAATATCTGGGTTCGTTTGTCAGTGACGAAGCATCAAAATGTTAGGTGTTGGCAAGAACAACACAGACAATAGGGGCGCTTGCATGGCATAACAAAATCTGGCAAACAAATTGTTAGCCATATGCATGAAGATCATATTAATCTGTACACTGGTCTGTCGATATTTCCCTGTGCTTGTGAGGCATAGACAATTGCAGCGGAGGATATATGCCTTGGAGAGGAGGTGTTTCAGAAGATTTCTAAACATCACATACAAAGACCGAATTACAAATGAGGAAATACGAGAAAGAACAACAGCAATATGGTGTTTTGAAGACACCTTGAAAAATGTCGAAACATGGAAACTCAGTTGATACGGCCACATATCCAGATCAAGCGGTCTTGCAAATATGATCCTGCACGGCAGGGTGCAAGGCGTGTGATGAAGAGGTCGTCTCAAACAGAGGTGGAATAACAACATAAAAGAATGGACCAATCTCCAACCAGAGATATCTTAGTTCTGTAGTCCCACAGCTTCTGCGTCACCTTGGCTCCATTTGGCCAGGTTTTGTATCATAGGTGTCTGTATATTGGGCAGTTCTGTAGGGTGTGTTCAGGGTCTGGACCCTGGTTCCACATGGGCAGTCACTTGTATGTGATATCTTGAGCCGATGTAGGTTACCCAATAGTCTGCAGTGGTGGTTGTTGTCTGTGGAGCTGGTGGATTGGGTCAGGCCTATTGCTCACTTCCATGTCTTTATTTCATTTTGAGTTGCACTGATTGTGTATGATGGTTTTTGCCTCTCGGTAGAACAATGCATGGATAAGTTTTCTATCTTGCCACCTGCTTTGGATACATCAGCTCTTTCATTCCCTGTGATTCCTCAATGATAGGGTAGCCACTGAAAAGCAGCTGTTCAGGCTCTTTAGATTTTGTTGAGCTCTGATCTGATTTCCCGCAGCATTTGTTCACCTCTGGTGTTTTGTATTGCTTTCAATAGTGATCTGCAATCTGTAAAGAATACAATTTGAGTAAGAGCGTCGTAGACTCTGCCTTAACACTGGAAGAGATCTTCTCAGTAGGGGTTATTTTCCTTTTGTTATATCTTACAAAAATGTCTCCTCCACAATCCTTAACTACACCCTCTGAAGATCCATCTGTGTATACGTGAGTCCAGTCGTTAGGGCTGTATTTTCCTTCAAGTAACTTCTGGCAATTTTGTTTAGTCTGGCAATTTTCCTTTTTTTATTCCTGGTATCTCTGTGGTTATTAGGATGTTTTTATAGCAATGACTTGGCTCCTCTTAGTCAGTCAGCATTTCCATTTCTGTGAATTGCTTTGGGAGGTTTTTATGGAGGTGCTGCAGGTGTTTTGAGTTGTGTAAAAAGCTGGTTCTTTCTAGTTGTTTTTTTTTGGTCAGATTTTGAAGTTTGACTTGCATAGGATGAATATGGGGATTTCATTACTCTTGTGGCGTCAGGAATTCTCCTTGTTTATATTGACCATTGTTATATTTTATTTTAGACTTCATACCACTGCACCAATGAAAAGAATTAGAGAGTCTATTTATAGTAGGAATCAATTTTGTGTGAATGCTGTCTATTGACAGAATGATTGCATCAAATGATGAGGAAATAAGTAAGCTCACAGCTTATGGGGATGGGACAGACTTTGGAGACTCTGGATTTGCTCATGGTGACACCCAGGAAGGACAAGAGCAGTCAATGGAGCAAGAAGACCAGGTCATATGCTGTTGTGTTAGCTTGTCTACTGCTGCATCTAGACTGTGTACTGTTGCATTGACAAAGATCTATGTACAATTAATTTAACCGATTTACCAATTCTAATTGTCATAGAAGGGCAGTATGTTCTAGTCAGTTCAGAAGTTTGAAAACTTAAAAACAGGCTTATCTTTGCCTACGTTTGCTTATAAAGATAATTTTATGGGACATTGTCTATTAGTGTAGTTTTTCCTGTAGATGATGTTTCTCATGTCTTGTCTATCTCTTTCGTTCATGTTATGTGGCCAGGGGCTATAATTTTGAATGACCTAATAAGCTGTTTTTGAATCATTTTGTCTTACTGAATGGACAGATTTCTTGACAGTATATTTCAGGCTAGTAGAACAATGATTTATTCCAGTTTTAAAAAAACAAGAATATTCCAATTTAAAAAAATATATTTTAAACTTTATTTAATTTAAGTATAGTTTTCATTTGTTGCATACTGCTGTCTTGTAAATCCATGGATAATTGTCGTTTGCATATAATAATAAATTTAAATACATATATGTAATTAAAAATTCTGATGTATATAGATACTTTGTTAGTGCATGGAATATATTCTTAGTCGACCTCTACTTCTACATGGACAAATATCCCTGTGCAGATCCCAGCTCTAGTATGAGCTGGATGTAGCCGGGAGAAGGGTTTCCTGCTTAGCGGGCTAGGCTCGCACATACTCCGCTGCATTGGGGCAAGCGATTATGGAAGGTGGTTAATCGATGTGCGAGTCCATCTTAATAAACTCAAACACTAAAGCAAAGTAGACCCGTATCCTGTTAGGCGCCATCTATGCTGCTCTAAACAAATCACGTAACCATGGCGGGTATTATGCCATGTCACACAGTCGCTTCTTACGACATGCTATCTGTGAGGTAGTGGTACTATTCTTGTCCTTGTCATTCACAAAGACCCTGGCAGACCACTAGGGACATGAAATATATTGTAATGGTTATATAATAAACCATTGTTAGTTGTTTATTTATAACATAGCTCTAAATTGTGTTGTTATTTTAAGAAAACAAAGTTTAAATTAAAAATAATATTAAATTAAGTATACAACATAAAGTATTTGAACTTTATTGTTGATATCTGCTAAATACAGCCGAAGAACTCAGAGAACTGTGAAAGAACTGGTGTCATCTCTTTAACTCCTACAACACGTAGAGAATCAATACCAGAAAAACTGGGTATGTATTTTGTGGTCTTTATGTTAGATATAAATGTATCTTTCTGTATCTGAATAGTTTTTACTTGAGCAAGGAGCAGCATTTTGGGGTGTATATGTTAGATATAAATGTATCTATCCATATCAAACAACAACATTTTGCTACCACTCAGGACAATTTAACTCTGCTTTTCCATAACAGAAAACAATGAGGATTGCAAGAAAACATGATACATTCAGAAAATAAAAACAATAAAATGTTGAATCTGCAGACCTTAAAAATGACCACATGCTTGCACACACCGTTTCACCCCTAATAGATATTGTACTGACTTTGATTTCAAGAAACAACTGGCCAGCAACTATTGAATATACAGGGTCTCTATCAATGATAGTACAATACAGGCTCTCAATAGACAACATACAAATTGTTTCTGAAAACAAATTGTAGAGGGTCAGAAAAGAAATATACTTTAGATTAAAAACATAATAATGAAATTGTTGGTTGACAAGATTAAAATAAGACTTAATTTTCTATTTGTTACTTTTATAATGTATAGTATATAACAGTATAGCAGTTCTAAATTTTTAAGGATTCGCTTGGCTGGTTTTACTGAAGATGTACATTTTGTTCCATCCTGCATTTCAGAAATTAATAAAGAACAGGCAGCACAGCTCAAACAGTTTTTGTCAGACAAGTCTCACAGAGGCAGAGGGAAAACAAGAGGCCAAGGTCGTCCCAATTCACACACTCTCTTAGGAATGCGGCCAGGTCTTCGCCAACACAATCCTCAAATGATTCTGGGGCAGTTTCTTAGAGGAGTACTTGGTCAGCAACCTCGAATGGGTTTTCATTTCCCAGGTGGCCCACCTAACAGGGGTCCATACCAAACTGGTATTTTAAATTCACATGGGCCATTTCCAATGCGACCTTTAAACCAGCGTGGACTGTTTGCAGGAGGACCTCAGACTCACAGAGGCTCTTTTGCAATTGGATCTGGTAATCCAAGAGGATCTTTAAATGCTTCTTTCAGTGGACCACAGCGAGGTCCCGTCCTCAACATGCCACCTGGAAGATTTCCTGGAACTCCGAATCAAAGAGGGCTCTTTCCTGGAGGTCCTCAGCCTTTATTATCTCATAGAATGCCAACAGGTCCTCAACCTATTCGTGGGCTGCCACCTAATCAGCTGCGGCTTCAAGGTTTCCCTAACCAAAGAGGGGCAAATCCAAATCAGTTTAGACAGCAGCCTCCATTTATTGGGCAGCAGGGAATGAGAGGTCCCTTGTCAGGTCCTGGAATGCCTGGGCCAAGACCACTCTTAGGAAGTGCTGGGCCAAGACCACTCATAGGGAGTGCTGGATCAAGGCCACTCTTAGGAAATGCTGGAGTAAGACCACTGTTAGGGAGTGCTGGGAGAGGTATGAAATTTAACAGAGATGCTCCTCCAGGTGCAGTTCAGCAAGGCCAGTGTATTCCATCACTAATGAATCAAGTCGCTAATGCCTTGAATACTTCAATGGGGTTCCAGCAGCTCCGGCCGGGACAGCCTAATTCACTTGTAAGTGTTCTAGAATTTTACAATAGAATGCTTCAGTTTAGGTGTTTAGTGGTATATGTTAGAATTATTCATCATGTGAGGTCTGTTCAAAAAGTTCCAAAACTTTTTCAGATTTACCTGTAACCTAGTCAGTCTTGTCTATTTTGAAATACTATCTTCTTCTATTAATACATTGCTTGCAATGCCTTTTCCACTTCTCACAGTAGTCCTAGTAAGCATTTTTGGAGATTTGGCGTAAGTTTGTGAGTGAATTGTCTGTAATTTCTTCTTTGGTCTTACATAGTTGTCCTTTCAAACTGAATTTCAGTTTGTATCAGTTTCAGTTTGAAGCCAGGTCAAGTGAGCAGGGTGGCTGGGAAAGTACACGTCTTTGTTTTTGCCTAGTTTTCAAATGGCCAATTAATGTATGTGTTGACGCATTGTCATGGTGTAGGAATCAGGAGTTGTTTTTCTGCAACTCAGACCATTTTCTCCAGATGTTTTTCCTGAGATGTTTCCAC
This sequence comes from Ariolimax columbianus, assembly GCA_036924085.1. Lineage (NCBI taxonomy): Eukaryota > Metazoa > Mollusca > Gastropoda > Stylommatophora > Arionidae > Ariolimax > Ariolimax columbianus. The sequence continues at coordinate 147,509,009 of JAVGWX010000001.1, forward strand.
ACTTCTAGATATTATTAGTGGTTAACTGTTTACCCCTCCGGTAAGAATTTAGGGTGCACAACATCCTCCAATGTCTAAAAACACTGTCAAGATGACTTTAACGATCAACTTAACCTGCCCAATTTTTCCAGTGAATTCTTCCAAATGCACTTTCTGCATTTTTATCTTTCTGTTGTATTCATATACCCATGTTTGGCTTGACTTCGTTCGTTCTCAATCTCCCGTTACCAAACCTTGAAAAGGGCTTAAGTAGCAGAATGTAGTCCCGAGAACGAAATGTGTTGTGTCATAGTTTATAGCTTGACTGTGATATTTGCACCTTTCGGTTCAACACATCCGACATCAGCAAGCATATTTTGAGTACCGGTTTATAATTCCCTCTTCGATCCCTTGTTAGCCAGTCTGTCCTGTTGCAGCCTGTTATCCAAGATCACCGCGTGGAGGTGTAGAAGGGTCTTGGCAGCTCTGGTTCGCTAGCTCTGGTGCTAGCAGTCAGCTATGGGTCGCTGACCACTGCAGCTCATGCGCTGCTCAGCATCTTGATCCCATACCAATGTTTTATTGCAGGTTAATATTTTTAAAATGATTTAAATAATAATTTATTCAAATTTATGCTAATATAATCATCAAAGCATGCCAACATAAATACCAGATAAACAACATAAATAAAACTCATAATAAACACTCAAATTTTTGCATGTATGTGTACCTTGTGGAGCATTAGATATCATGGCTGACTATGGTGGCGCAGATCGCTCATTCATTTGTCCTGAGACCAGACAGATAGAAAAGCTATTATGTGTTTTGACCTTAAATTCGTCTGGAAAATATTCTGTTGACAGGGACGTTAGTAATGATGACCATGAATTTATCTTAAACATACTTTCTTGCTACGTCTTGCTTCTTTCAAAACCCTGATTAGGGCTTGGTAGTGGGAGATTAGGAATGAATGCAGCAGAAGGAGTCTCTGAGACATTGTGAGGCCATGGGTTTATTAATTTAGTAACGAGCAAAAGCTAGGGTTCTTAAACATTTTGCCCCGGTTCCTCCCCATAAAGTTGTTTTAATAATTACATTTTTCGTATTTCACAAAATTATACTACTAATGATCAGTAGAACTCCTGGGACACTCAGGATAAGTCTAAATGATATTCCTCTTCAACAGGTCCATGAGTTCAAATATTTGGGCAGTATTTTTTCGGCAGATGGTAGGATCAACAGGGAAATTGAGACTAGGTGTCAGAAAGCATCTGTGGTGACTTATCAGCTGTCCCCACTGCTTAGACACCCGATCATTAGTTTGGCAACAAAGCGACAGCTGATAAACAGAATATTTATGCCAATTTTGTGCTACCAGTGCCAAACATGGCCTCTGTCAAGGGCGTTCGAGAGCAGAATTTCGACTTGTGAAATGAACTGTTTGAGGAAAGTCATCGGTGTTACCAGAAGAGACAGAATGCGGAACGACGACATTCGAAGTATGGTCGGCACTACATCTTGTGTCGAATACATTTCCAGGCAGAAAATAAGTTGGTTTGGTCATCTCATGAGAATGCACCTTCATCATCTTCCACTGATGGCTTACAATGCTGGTAGATCTGGCTTTAGGGCAAGGGGGCGACCGTGAAGTAGGTGGATAGATGACATTAGAGTGATTGTGCAGCAACAAGGGCTCACATTGACCGACGCAATGCACTTGGCGCAGGATAGATGACTTAAGCTCTCCACGGCGCTAAACAGCACAAGGGAAAAGAAAACTAACTAACAAAATGAATCTTCTTCCTCTTTATTCGTTCTCAATCTCTCGCTCCCAAACCCGGAACAGGGCTTTGCGAGTAGTAGGATGTTGTCCAGAGAACGAAATGTGTTGTGACATGGCATAACACTGGCTGTGGTTATGTGGTTTGTTTAGAGCAGCATAGATGGCGCCTAACTGGCTGCCGGTCTACTTTGCTCTAGTGTTTGGGTTTATTAAGATGGACTGCCACATCGGTAAACCACCCTCTGTAAGCGCTTGTCCCAACGCAGCGGAGTATTAAACTGCTCAAGCCTGGCCGCTAAGCAGGAAACCCTTCTGGCTACATCTAGCTCATACCAGGGCTGGGACCTGCACAGGGGCATCTGCTCCTATAGAAGTACAGGTCGACTTAAGATTAAGATACTTTCTTGATACAAGCTATTTATTTATTGAAAGACTAGGTGAAAACTTGAATAAAATGGTGGTAAGAATATCCCATCTGTAAAATTGATCTTTAGTATGCAGTTATACTTATGGAAACTTTTGAGTCTACTGTGTCAGGATTGAGCTTTACAGTCATATGAGAAAACATCTTACAACACATGTATGACGCTGTCACAAACTTTGCTTGCGATGGGCAAAAATTATTAATAATATTTATATATATATATATATAATATATATATATATATATATAATCTAAACAAACATACTACCTTTGCTAATTGACTTGGCACAGGATTCGGATCCTGATTCATCTCTTGCATATATTATTTCATACTTCCTGATAAGGTTTTATGAAACAGTGAAACAAATAAATTTAGTAATCACCTATTTTCTGTGGAGTTTGAAACAAAAAGGCATTCGAGACAAAACCTTGTCCACCGGCATTATTGACAAGCCTTGCTGATCGTCGAAATATTGTGTAACGGATTGCCTATTCTGATGTCACAGTATGCATTCTGGTCATTAACTTCGTACAGCACAACTAGCACAAAAAAATGCATTGATCTAGAAATTCCTGTTCAAATTTCATGTTGCTAAAGCTTACCATTCAATAGTTTTTGCAAGATGGACATTTTATCATATATATATATATATATATTGGGGATTAGCAAATTATTAGCCTTAATTTGCTAATCCCCAAGGCAGTGTGCGTTGCACTGTGGGTTTTTTTTCCCGCCTGTTGGACCAGTGCATCCAACTTCAGCATGCATTTTATGTAAGGGTCTACTTCCTCCTGCATTTTCTAAAGGTTTGCTTCCAGGGGTAACGGCTGGTGCTGTGATGAGGATTGAACCCAGCACCTTCGGATCGTAAGCCGTGCCACTTAACCACTAGCCCACGCCATCCCACTATATGTATGTATATGTGTGTGTGTGTGTATGTATGTATGTATATATGTATGTATATATATGTGTGTGTGTATGTATGTATGTATGTATATATACGATGGGTGTTCAAGTCAAATCGTGACTTTTTTTGTAAGGATTTTTTTTTTTCAAGTAGTCAAAGTGCCATTTATTTTTCCATATAATCTCCTACACCGAATATGCACTTATCCCAGCGTTTAAGTAATGCTTGAAAAGCTTCAGCTTAGAAAGATTCTGGAAATCGCTTTGAGCGAGATCTGGGCTGTAAGGTGGATGGGACAATACCTCCCAGACGAGTTGCTGAGGATGACACATAGTGCAGTGAGCCGAATGAGATCGAGCGTTATCTTGCAGGAGAAGGGCACCCTTTGTGATCAAACCCAACGTGCACTACCAATCTGAAAATGCAAATTTTCATGGATAATAGTTTTCAACATACCCAGAGAAAAATTTGCCTGTTGTCCAATTTCGCGGCAGGTTATGCATCGATATTTTCCAGGATAAGGGGTTCCACAATCTGGATATTCACAGGAATGACAGTGGCGTTTTGAGATCTATCGCGGTCGGGATCGTCGCCCACTGATGTACAGCCTTCTCTTTAACGTTTACACCATTCAAATGTCTTATCACTGTATTGTAATTTCAGTCTTCTGTAAATTTCCGCAGGTTTCACACCTTCTTTCACAAGAAACTTCATCACAACATGCTGTTCCATGCAAGCACTTACAGTGTTGTCCACATTTTTTTTTATCTGTCACATGTCTGGCCCATGGCAAGTGGGCAGCAGTAATAAGACACAAGTGCCCCTAACTAATGACAGTAGTTCCAGAACGCTATAACCCATTCAGGTAGAACTAGAACAAAAAAGTCTCGCTCTGATTTGAACGCATACATCGTCTGACAGCGTACGAAGAAGAAGAAGAACGCATACATGCATATGTATGAATGTATATATTTATATATATAAATTTACTTGCCATTAGATGATGCCAAATGCTGGCATGAGACAGCCGGGGCCAATGCAGAATATCAACAGATTCCATCATCCAATTGGACAGCCTACTGGGCCTCCTAGGTTTATGGCTAGGACTCCAGTTCCTGGTGGACAGTTTATGAATTCACCCATGTTCCGAGGTGGACGACAGCCCCTCTTGGGTGGTCAGGGATTCCAGATGGCTGGAAAACAGAAGTTCTTCATTAATCCCAGATTTCCTGGCCAGCAGGTGAGAACAAATATGGTAGTGTGATATTTTATAGTCCTTATACTACATATATTGTAATACTACGGTACTTTTATTCCCATTGCTGGGGTAGTCGAGGAGTTTTAAAGGCCGAGGACTACAGGCCGCTTTGCCAAATCGTGTGCTGGCTATGTTTGTTAATTTTTCATATGCCCTACAGGGGATTTGATCCACTTCCCTCCCTGTCAGCAGGCAGGCATCGAAACCATTCGGCCACGCGCACCACTTTAAGGTCTTTAACATTTATTTATAAGAGTACCTAGAATATTTGGGTCAGGTACATTACAGCATTTTAAAATAATTTTTCCAGAAACTCGTATGTAAACCATTGTTAGCAAATCAATCATCATCATGTCGCATGTCCTTTGCAGAACGTTGCTCTCATCACAGCCTGTCTATAGGAAACTATCTTTCACCAGTCTTCTGACTTGCTCCAAGGTAAAATCCAATGTCTCCTTGATGTCCTGAGTCCATCGTCTTCTTGATCAGCCCCTGCCTCTTTCCAGTGACCATGCTTTCCATAACAACTCTCTCCAGTCTGTTGTGTCGTTTGACGTGTCCAAAAAACCGGTTTTTGGATCATTACGTCATTTATGAGCCAGTTCTCCTCTTCATTCAGGTCTTGCCGGATGGATTTATTTGTTTGTTTTTTTGTCCACAGGATTTTCAGGACTTTTCACTGTGTTTCAAAAGCACTGATCTTTGATCTTATTGCTTTTGTAATTGTCCATGTTTCACATCCATAGTTTGCCACAGGAAAAATGTATGTTCTTAGGATCCTTAGTTTTAGTTCTTTGTTTGTATTATGCCATAAGTTCTGCATACTCCTTATCTTCTGCATTGCCATAGTCAGTCATCTTCTTACTTCTTTTGTAGTCTCCATTGTTGTTCAGTATTGATCCCAGATATTCAAAATGTGCAACATTTTCAATCTCTTCGCCAGCTATCTTGATTTTAGGTTGGAGTTTTGTCTTATCAGTTGTTGTTTTCTTTGTATTCAGGTATAGATTCTGGGCTTCACTATGTTTCTGGACTGATGTAATTATTTGTTGTTGGCCTTTGGCGCTGTTTGAGAGAAAAACTGTCGTCTGCATATTGTATTTCCGGTATCTCCTTTCCTTCTATTGTGAAAAGATCAAAGTCTGTAGAAATTATATCTGCCTTTACATTCCTGATAATGTTTTCCGCATATATGTTGAACAGGTATGGGGAAAGAATGCAGCCCTGTCTGACCCCCTTGTGTATCTCAAACCAATCTGAGGTTTCACCATGTATTCTGATGGCTGCTTGCTGCCCCCTATCAGTTAAACCAGGTGTGTTGGGAAGCCCATATCCTTCATAATGTTCCACATTTGCTGATGTTTTACGCATTCAAATGCTTTGGTGTAATCTATAAAACAGGGATACATGTCCGTATTGAATTCTCTGCTTTTCTCAATGATGTTTCTCATGTTGAAGATATGGTCTCTTGTGCCTCTTCCTGGCCTGAACCCAGCATGCTTTTCGTTTATTTCATAGTCCAGCTTTCTTTCAATTTTTTTCATAATGATACGCAATAAGATCGTTTGTACACAACTTTAGATTTCCTTTCTTAAGTACGATGATGTACACAGATCGTTTCCATGCTTTGGGCCATTCTGTGTTGCGCCAGATCTTATTACAGACTGCATGGTATATATGGATGCTTGCTTCTCCTCCCGCTTGTATCAGTTCAGCGGGTATATCATCGCAGCCTCGGGTTTTCCCTTTTACTAGCGCCTAACTCACTGATCGAACTTTGCTCAATGTGGGTTCTGGTTCTTCCTCTTCATTGTTTGTTAGCATGTCTTCATTTTTTGTGTTGTCTCCGTACATATCTCTGCAGTATTCCACCCAACTTTCTAGAATGTCTTTACTGTCTGTCATAGTTGCTCCGTTTCTGTCATTTATTGCCTGTAGAGATAACCGGAATTCTCCAGCCAGAGACCCATTTGTACAGATGGGTTACTGGCAAGGGTTTAAGAATAAAACCCTCATCTACTAAGTTATACTGTAGCATAGTGTTAGTTCTGATAGGTCATGGGAGAAGCCATCAGAGTTGACTCATGCAGGTGATCAGGCTGCAATGGGTGAAAAATGGACTACTGGAAACAAATAAACATACAAACACGAGAAAACCTAGCAGGAAGCACGTGCAAAAACAAGATAACAAGCTTTCATTTAACGTTCTATAGTTCAATATTTATGGCCTGAGAAATAAGAAGCCTGAGCTTGCCAAGGTTTTGGACAGCCACAGGGTTCATGTGGCTCTCCTGCAAGAAACTCAACACAGGGACACTGACCTGAGCTTGACAGGAAACACTGGCTATGCCTGTGAGTGCACCGACTGCCATGGCATAGTTACATATATTCGAAATGACATTCAGGGATATGTCACACATATAACAGCCTATCCCACAGACATACAGAAAATCAATATCTGGCACACTGGATCAAAGTACACTATATACATTTACAGCCCCCCACAGATGACCTGCAACCTGCCAGATCTGCAAGAAACACAATATCACAAAACACTCCATGCAGGGGACTTCAATGGACACTCACCTCGTTGGGGTTACACTAACCACAACAGTACAGGAAAGTTCATTGAGGAGCTCTGTGATGCAACCAACTTGTCTGTATTGCAGAATGCAGACTCTACCCCAATGCTGCTGCACATGGTCCACATCTCTCTCAGTCGACCTTACTTGACAATCTGTTTTTCTGATTTGATAGACTCTTGCGACCTGCACGTTCTTGATGACATTGGAAGGGATCACAGACCAATCCTCACCACCCTAACCATTCTCAGTAAAGCATGCTGCAAACAGAAAACTCGCTGGAACTTTGGTAAAGCTGACTGGAGACTATTCCAAAAATCATCTGACTACCTGCTTGGTTATATTGACAGCAGCAGTGTAGAAAGACTCAATAATGGGGTGACAAGAGCTATTCTGAATGCAGCATCACAAAGCATCCCAAGGGGCAGTAGGAAGTCGTACAAACCATTCTACACTAAAGAAATGCAAGCTGTCATATCTGAAAGAAATGAAGCAAGGACAGCCCTCGAGAGAGCACCACCACAAGAATCAAAGATCCTCTACAACAAATTATGTGCAAAGGTCAAACTCATAGTTAAGAATGCAATACATGAAAAATGGTCATCAACATGTGTGAAACTTGACCTAAAGCACAATGGAAAGAGAGTCTGGACATTGATGGACAATTTGTCTGGAAACAGGAGGAGAACAAATCCGAAGCCAGTGATAGACAGTAGAGAAATAATAACTGAAGACCAGAAAAAAGCAGTGCACTTCAACCTGTACTTTGCCTCTGGGAACAGAGCAGGAAAGCTTTCTGAGTTGGACAGAGAATGTCTGGGGCACTTGAAACATCAAGAGAAAGCCGCAACCGCTAGTACCTCCATATTTGAAGATAACTTCAGTATGCAAGAATTTCAACAAGGTCTGAAGAAATTAAAACATAGAAAAGTCTCCTGGGCCAGATAAAATCTATAATGTAATGATAACTCATTGGGGAAAGAAACAGTCCTTAAGTTTATAAACATGACTTGGAGAAATGGACAACTGCCCAAAGACTGGAAGAATGCACATGTTATCTCCATCCTGAAAGACAACAAACCTCCAGATGAACCAAACAGCTCCCGTCTCATCTCATTAACATTATGCCTTGGAAAATTAGCAGAAAGAAGGGTAAATGCACGCCTTTCATTTGAGATTTCAGAAATCCTTTGCCATGAACAGGCAGGCTTCAGAAAAGGTAGTTTCACAGAAGACCAGCTATTCAGGTTAACACAGAAAATTCACGATGGGTTCCAAAATAAGAAACGTACAGGAGCAATCTTCTTCGACTTACAACAGCCCTATGATCAAGTATGGAGAAAAGGTCTCTTGATGAAGATGACTGACATGGGGATTAGTGAAAAGCTGTACAACTGAATCAAATATTTCCTCATTGACTGAATAATCCAGACAAAGATGAACAATGTAGTCTCCTCTAAAGAAGTCTTAGAGGAAGGCTTACCACAGGACTCTGCTTTGAGCTGCACTCTCTTTCTCATTTACATAAATGACCCGGCCAAGCACATCAAAGCTAAAAAAAAAGGCCACGTATGCTGATGATTTGGCAATATGGCAGAGCCATGAAGATGTAGAAAGTGCAGCACAAAGATTAAATGAAGACTTGAGAAGACTGCATGAGTATTGTCAAATGTGGAAACTGAAGATAAACTGTGAAAAAACTTACACTATCTTTACCAATAGCCACAGAGTAGCCAAGAAAAATATCAGTCTGAGATTCAGAAAACAGAAATTGCCCATAGAGGAAGAGCCTACATATCTTGGAGTCACTCTCGACCAACAGCTCAGTCTCAAGAAACATTTCCAAAATGTTGAAAATAAAGCATTGAGGCGGCTACAGTTATTGAAGAGGCGGCTCACTGGTACAGCATGGGGATCAGACAAGGACACTGTGAGACGCTTGTATCTTGGATATGTACGCTCTGCTTTAGAATACAGCAATGCACTTCTGACAACATGCTGACAGACTGATGTAGAGTCCCTGTGCAGAGTGTAGAACAATGCCCTGCACCTTATTAGTGGAGCAATGAGGTCAACGCCCACTGCATCATGTGAAATTCATGTGAATGTAGAACCCCTTGAGATGTGAAGAGATGTGGCTGCTATGAAAGTTTATGAGAGGAGTAAAAGAATGAACAAAGACACCCCAATAGAAGGCTTGTAGAAAAATGGCAGCAAAAGCAGAGACTAAAACCCTGGGGGCCACTCTTCCCTTTCTCTCTCTTCTCACCTCACTCTGTTTCATTTGACTCTGTCCTACAGTCACACCCTTGCACAACTTTCACACGCGCCCTCGTGGTAAAGCCCTTCCATTGCACTTTGGTTGGGCTAGCTTCTGAGGGCGCACAAACCTAGCATAGGTACATACAGATGCACACATGCATCCAAGCACTGGTTTATGCGTCCTGATATCGCCCAATTGACTACGGTCTGGGGTGGAAAATGGCGCGCCTCCGCCAGTAGAAACTAGTGAGGCAAACATCTAAGCAAAAAAAAAAAAAGACTAAAACAAAAGTCAGTCCTCCGCCACGTCAGTAAGATTAAAGGCAGATATCACGTCCCAGACAAAAGAAAAGAAATACAGAGACCAACAAGAATTTTACCACCGCATACATGTTTAAAAATGCCAGAAATTCAAACAAAACTAACAGATAATACAACAAGAAGTGCTGATCCAGTCAGTCTTATGGGAGCATCACAGAGAACGATTGGTACCCAAACAGAAGAATGGATGCATGACTATACTGATGGATCTACTTTTAAGGCCACCATTAAAGCAGGATATGGAGCCTACATAGAGTATCCAGACAGAAAATCTGATGAGCTGTTTGATGCCTGGGGGGAGATATGTTCAAATTATGAGGCAGAAATAACAGCACTGGAAGTAGCTCTGCACCACTTGAGGACTGTATTTGATGCTTTCCCATCAAAAGCCCAAACCATCGTAATCTTTACAGACTCATTATCTGCCCTTCAAGCTCTGGAAGACGTTGGTCACTGTAGGCCTGAACTTACCCAAATATCCCTAAATGCCAACCAACTTCTCACATCCCATGAAGTCAGAATAGTTATACAATGGATCCCTGGTCACTCAAATACAACTGGCAATGACAAGGCAGACAGACTGGCTAAGAAGGGATCAAGTCAAGAACAACAATCCACACCAACAACCCTACAGACAGTCAAACAACTACTAGACAGTCAAACAACTACTGAAGACTGTGAACAAAGAGGCCTGGCTGAATAGATGGGCAATGGGAAATACTGGGAGAGAGATCTACAAACATATGGCTATCCCAAAGATAACATCAACCTCATGAAAAGGAGAGAACAAAGCACCATTTTCTGACTTCGCACTCAACACATACAACTTAACAGCCACTTGAACAGAACATACTCCAGAGTGCCGGCTGTTTACACATCCCTATGAAACTGTTGAACATCATCTTTTTGAATGTCCGGTCCTTTTAGGTGTTAGGAAAGAGCTTGTTCCTCCGAGGCCAGACAAATGGAACACTTTGTACGGAACTAACAAACACTTGCAGATACCATTATATGGCATTTGGCCAAAGGGCAGGAGTCCATAGGCAGCTGGATCAATAACCAATCAACCAACCAACCTTCAGTCAAGAGATCTAATCTCCTTGAATGCTTCACGTTCCTTCCCCGCCCCTGGAGTTCCTCTATTTTGTTACATGTTTCTATTATGTGTTGTTTCTATCTTGCCTAATCTCTCCCCTGATTTCTCTTGTGCAATTCCTGTATTTATCAGTGTTTTGTTCTGTTCCTGCCTGTCTCAGTTTCCATCTTGCCTCTAAGAGTCGCAGTGCCTCTTCCGTAATATAGTTCTGTTTCTTATGCACTTTCTTAGGAATAATGTCCTGTGCTGTTGAGATGAGTGCTTCTCTCACATGTGACACCAATTCTTAATTAGACATGTTTTCTTTGCATTGCCATTAGTGCCTCAATCTTGTTTTGTCTTTCGGTGTTATATTCATATGGTATTGCTTGCACATGGAAACGTATTGGTCGTGCACCTGTGTTCACCCTTTGTAGTCTTTGTAGTACAGCAACCAGCAATTCATGATCTGTGACGCAATCCGCTCCTGGAAGCGTCATTGTTGACAACACACTGTGCTGTACTAGGATGTAATCAATCTGATTTCTGTGTTTGCTATCGGGGAAAGTCATGTGTATAATCGCCTCGGATGATGCTTAAATAGGGTGTTGGAAATAGTGAGGTTATTCTCCATACAGAATTCAACTAGTTTTTCTACTGTTTCGTTCCTGTGTCCAAGACCACAGGCAAGCATTATCAAGAAATTATTTGTCAAACTTAGAACAATGTACATGTGATATACACAACACACATGACATATTCCTGTTATAGGACATGAGGATCTTCTTGTCCTTTGATCTGAGTGTGCATCTCCCATTTCAGGAAGCTTTTGCCAAAATAATGCACATTCTTGCTGTTGTGGTTTCTTTAAAAGCTCAGTTTGTTTACATCATGAGGCTGCTTGCAACAAGTCTGGTAGAGTACAATGGCTCTGAATGTTGCTTTGAAGTATAAAATCTGCAGGAAGCACTAGAACAAAAGTAATTAATAAATATGGGGGAAGCCAGCTCTTTAACTTTAAATGTTTCTGTTTTATAATTTAAATAAAAGGCTGTAAATGAATATGTGTGCTGTGGCAGAAAGTATATAGTAGCATAAATATATATAGATAGCTATTTTTCCTCTTTCAAATGTGAAGAATTTTGGAACTAGCTTAATGGAATGGGATCTCTCCTTAGTCAAACTCCAGGTTATTACATACTTTACAGTGGCTGTTACAAAATCTTGCTGTAGATCATAATTTTCTAAAACTTCCACCAGACTGATCTTTGCTTGTACTAGAAATTTTCTTAGGTGCAGTAATCAGCATATACTGTGCTTCTACAGTGCTGATATCTAGTCATTTATTTTATATCTCATCAACAAACAAGACATTTTCTGCATCATTTTTTATGACAGCACTGATACACTTTGAGGTCTTTGCCATACTTTATTAGACCTTGTAAGCTGAAATTATGTTCTTGAAGCTATAAACATAAGTGTCACTGTTGATTTGTGTTGTGTTAACACTAAGTGCCAATTAGCTAGTTATTAGTGTGCAGAGCAACTAAAAAGTAATTGATAACACTTATTCAACTAAAACAATTGAGCGGCTAAAAGTTTGTAGTGCAGTTTCGGTTCTGCAGTTATTATTAATTTGTGTCTAATTGACACACCCCTGCGCAAACCACCAACACTTAATTTTGTTGAATACTGAGAATGAAAAATGTCTTCCCACATTCAATAGATGCAATAAAGATGCTACAAATTCATTCTACTTAATGTTGCAAAGTATATAAAACAGCTAATTGAAAGGGTATTGCTTCCTCATGAGGTGATTACCTTGCAGTGGTGTGAAGGGAGGCTTGCATGTTTCAATGAACTATGATGGTAGGAATGTATGTTCCTAGAAGGTTCACCCAGACCAGGCAGATCAGCGAGGAAGGGATGGACTAAACTTGGCCTACTGATCCTCCAGGTTGGGGGAGTTGGGCGCAGTGCTAACAACTCTGCACAAGTTAAAAAACTTTATTGTTACAGAAACTTCTACAGGAAATATGTTCTTTAGATGCCGGACGTCTTGAGACGGAGTTCCTCTGTCAGTATGAGCAGCATGGATCAAAAGGAAACTCATGTTGAGAAATCAAGTACAATGGACATCGAAACAAAGATTAAAGTGGGGTTTTTAAATGTGAGAACTATGTTAGAGACAATCAAAACCTAAATGGTGATATGGGGTATATTCTAGGCATCATCGAAAGCAGATGGGCAAACTTTGGTCAAGCTACGACTGGAACGGAAGAAACTATACTATATTCAGGAAGAGACGATAATACTCCACAGGAGTCAGACTCATATTAAGAAAGGAATTGAATAAACATCTTCTAGAATGGCAAGCAGTGAACAAAAGAATTATGTTGGCAAGATTCAACAGGAGATACTCAAAACTCTCTACTCAAAACTCTCTATTGTTCAATGTTATGCCTCAACAAACAAGGCAGAGGAAGAAGTTTAGGAAACAATCTATAGAAGACTCCCTGAAACAATAGGTACCAGCTCACGACGTACTTTGAATTATGGGAGATTTAAACGCCAAGGTGGGCAATAACAATAAAGATAGAGAAGCAGCAATGGGAATAGAAGGTTGTGGTAACATGAATGAAAAGGGTGAAATGCTGATAGATTTCTGCATGGATAACCGACTTGTATTGGGAGGCACAATCTTCCTTCACAAAAAATACATAATCCTACATGGAAATAGTGGAGACCTTTGGAGCGGTGATGGGGGGAAGATTCGCATCTCTTTTGGTTCTTAACGAGGAGGCAGATGTTGAGACGATAAATGAAGCCCTGAATTTGGCATTAATCTCCACGGCATCTGAGGTTCTAGGCAGGTGCAGGATTAAGAAGAAAGCATGGATCACCAGTGAAATACTGGATTTATGTGATAAGAGACGACAAATGAAGAGAACTAAGAAAACACTAGGTGGGACTCAGCAAAATAGAGAGATAAACAGTAACATAAAAGCCAAGATGAAACAGGCCAAGGTGGAATGGATAACGACTCAGTGTGCAGATATCGAACAAAATCTAGGAAGAAATGATGCCAAGGGGGCATATAAATTAGTCAAGGACTTAGTAAGGCCTGTACAAAGTCGAAATACAACGATTCAGGACAAGAGTGGGAAATGTCTCACTGAAGCTCAAGACATTCGTGAGCGCTGGACAGAGTACTGTTCGGAACTATATAAACATGAAGGTCGAGGTGACCCCAGAAATGCAATGTCTCCTGAAGTGAGTCTGATAGAGGAAAATCAACCAATAACAAGTGAAGAAGTATATAAAGCCGTGAAAATGCTGAAGGGAGGGAAGGCTGTAGGTGTGGATAATATCCCAGCAGAGCTCCTACAAGTGGGATGTGAGGCAACAATTGATACCCTGACATACATCTGCAATAGAATTTGGCAGACAGGAGAGTGGCACTCCAGCTGGACAAAATCAGTAATTATACCACTGCCTAAATCAGGAAACCTAAATATGTGTCAGAACTATCAAACAATCAGTCTGATAAGTCATCCAAGTAAAGTTCTCTTGAGAATAATACTTAATAGACTGAAACCACAAGCAGAGAATATCATTGCCGAAGAACAAGCGGGCTTTCGAGTGGGAAGGAGTAGCATTGAGCAGATATTTAATCTTCGGCTAATGAATGAGAAGTACTCAGAGTATCAACAACAATTCTACCATGCCTTCATTGACTTTAGAAAGGCGTTTGACAGAGTGTGGCCAAGGAAGAGATGGGTGAACAACATCACTGAGTGGTCAGGCCTTCGTCCCGGTGAGATACGACAGGCGGCGACAGAGAGGGATGGAGTTGGATTTTGGGAGTGTCTTCATGTGTGCCCCAACGACCTGATGGATTACGGGATGAATTAAACTGAACATGGAAATCCCCAAATGGAAGAGATGAAAACCAGATTGATCACTTTATCATCAATAAAAAGGAGCTAAAATCCTTGATAGATGTTAGAGTTCAAAGATGAGTTGATGTGTGCAGGGGTCACCACCTCATATTAGTGCAGATGCAGCTGACACTAAGAAAAGTGCATATGCAAAACAGGTAAAGAAAAACATGATTCAATGTTGGCCTCCTGAAAGTAGAGAAAACTTATTAGATAAAAATTCCTTCACACTTATCACTCGAAATCAAGAACAGATTTTAAAGCATAACAGAAACATTATATCCACAAGCAGGATCTAACGTCCAAGAAAAATGAAACTGGATTAAAGATACATATAAAGCAGCAACCAACAGAATATTTTGAACAAACCGGCAGCATAAAGAATGGACAAGCAACCAAACAATAAAACATGCAAAGGAACGGAAGGAAAAGAAAAATCTCATCAATTGCAACAAATCAGAGAGGCAAAGAGACAAAATAAGGAAAGAGTATACAGAGTTGAATGGATTGGTTAAAAAAAGCGCTGGAACAGATCAAGGGAAGTTCATAGAAGATCTACCAAAAAAATCTGAAATGTCTGCCTGAACACATGATCTGCTTACATTATACAAAGTCTCTCAACAAATAGACGGCGATAAAAGACACTACAATAGAATACTTATAAAATCCTAACTACTGAGCATGAACAAAACCAGTAATGGGCCACACATCTTTCATGTGTTTTAAACAGGACATACCCCGAACATCCCGTAGTCATACAACAAGCTACTGAAGACATTATACATTAAGGTAAAGGTAGTCCCACAACAGACAATGTGTTCAGGGGTGAAGTGTTTAGACTTCGTTGTATGAAGCCACAGATTCTTTATAAGATGGGATGGCAATTTTGTCCTTCCTTGACAGTAGACCAGTTACCCATTTATAACTTAGTCGATTAGAGTGGGCTAGTAATGAGAGTACCTTTGTCGTGGAAAGCAAATGCTAATCAGATGCTATATGTAAATAGATGGTGGTTATTTCAGAGCTTTCAGTGTAGAAGATTGATGAGAAATGTATTATGTATTTAAACTTTATTCTTATAGTTTTAATGGATAGATTTTACAATGATTGGTGCTAATATCTCAGAGATTAGATGTAGGCATGCACCGCTCTTTCGACAGATAATGGACTAGAAGGCCGACAAAAGCATAGCCTTTTTACACATGTATTTAGCTTACAAATAGGCTAGCACCAAAAACTTAAAAAACTAACTATATAACACTTGCAAATGCACACGCACCTAAATAAACGTAAGGATACATAAAATTAAGTTATTCTTGAATAAGTAGACGATGAATATATACAGTATGTATGGTTTTTTATGTTGGTAATTTAGGGAGATTCTATAAGTAGAACACTTGTTGGAGAACATTGATTAGGCTCGACGTTAGAACTGGAGGGAACTCAAAATCAAATTCTTTTTATGAGAATGGCACTTTGAAGGTGATATAGCAGGGGCTTATGTTGATGGCTCAAATTTGAAAGGTTAGGGGTACATCTGGTTGTTTCTTTAAGAAAGGAGAGCTTCTTTAAGAAATATATTTGCCTCATTGTGATGTCATCTTCCTTTCCCTAAGAGCAATAGAATTTTATATGGAATATTCTGTTGTTTACAATAATCCTTAACTGTAGGTTTGAAATGATCAGTGGACCAAGTTGAAAATAATTCACCAGTCAACCAGGTCTTTAAACAAAAATTTAACTTGAAATAAACTCAATGGGAAGACTTTAAATAATTTGTCAAGTCCCTTGAATTTTATGAATAATAAATGATGATGTCAAGTGTTATCTCCGCATTGAAAGTTAGCTGTAAAGTACATGCTCTGTTGGAGAGTATCTATGGAGCGTGTAGCCTAGTTGACAGCGAGCTGGCTTGCTTCACTGGGATTACAGCGTGCCAGTGTTTCAATTCACGGACGGACGGAAGAAAATCTAGGCTGTGGTTTCTGCATGGTACGATCGCTCTTCCAGTCGACCCAGCTGTAAATGGATACCTGATGTATGTGTTGGGGAAGGTAAAAACAGCAAGGAAGGGAACGGCCCATCCCACCTCACAATAGCTGTGACTTAGTACATGAAGAATTATCTTCATCCTCAATGGCAATTGGTACTATGGGACTGACCTTTATATGTGCATTATAGTCTCCCATAACTAATAGTATATTGGTTGGTTTTACTATTCTGGGTATTTTTACTATTTGATCCCCATCACAGCACCGGCCGTTACCCCGGGGAAGCAAACCCTTAGAAAATGCAGGAGGAAGCAGACCTTTACATAAAATAAATGCAGCAGTCGGATGCACTGGGCCAACAGGTGCAAAATAAAATCATAGTGCAACACACACTGCCTTGGAGAATAGAGAAATAAGGCGAACGCAAAAAAACAAACCAACTATTCTAATTGATGTATTGCTTCATAATATTCTTCTGTTTCATCATCGCAGTAAAATTTGTTTTTCTTAAATTTAATGAGCACAAACATTTGCCATAGTCATCAACTACATTAGCCCTTAGCAACATGGTAAGCCTAACTTTAACAACTTACAATTTGGGTATTCCTTTTTTTCCTTTTTGGTAATAAAAGTTCTGGATGGTATCTTCTTTCAAATGAGGCCAATATCACCTACATTGATACATCTGCTGCTCTGTGTAGCCACCAACCTCTATAAGTTTTTACAAGTTCTACTGAAAAATATTATGTAGCTGCAGAATTTGTTCTAGATGTTTCATCCTGCACTCTGCTGTGTTATTCAAATATGACCATTTCTTAAATTTGTAAAACACTCTCAGCTCGCTTCTAATGTCTCTTCAGCTGTCTTGCCTTTTTCAGCCTTCATTTTATTAAATAAAATGTGGCGTTTTGCCTGGATCACACCTTTGCTTACAGCAGTGTTGTATCTGACTTGATGTTAAAGCCACACATTTAACACTTTTTCCATCTCACCGATTAAATTATGCTTCAAAGTTTGGTATGTACTGTTGTAGCATTTAAAATTTCCTCTAACACCTTTGCTTTGTTCTTTACAATTGTGCTAACTTTTGTGCTATGTACACTTTACTTAAGCTTAATAAGCACAAGATTTTCTTGCAAATTGAGAACCTGGTAGTTGCTGTTAACTTTCTCATGATATATGATCCATCATGATGGAAAAAAACAATAACTTTTTAACAGTATAGATCACAAATTTAATATAGTATGAATAGTTTGGTTATTTTAATCACAAAAATAAGTGGTATTCATATGTTTTATCACACAACTATAAGAGATTTAGTGTGACAAATTAACCCCCCAAAAGAATGTTGAACAGTGAATGACTTCTTTTCAAAGACTATATTGGCACAGAAGGAAATGGCACACTGTGATGATGAAATAGTGAAAAAAGTAATTACATTTTGAAAAGTTATTATATGTCAAAAGTTCAGGTACACCTATATTAGTTTTGCTGCAGTGCATTGGTCACATAGGCTTGGTACTGCTCACAGTAGATAACCACTGATACTCACAGAGAAAATATGCTTAGTGCTCATAGCAGGTTTGGTTTGTTGTATTGTTAAGTCATCAAATAGAGGTCCAACTCTAAATGTGTATATACAATATGTGCAAACACATATTTAGATATGCTTGGGACAGAAGAGTCGCCTGTTGTCTACTGTGTTATCCATAAAAGATGGCAAAATTGAAGTCTATATTCAGTAAAAACTAATCTGAACATTTTGAGGAAGTTCCATCACAACTACTTCAACCAAAATGTGAGGTGACGCATACATCAATTTTTTAAATGCTACTGCTGCACATTCAACACTATTTGCATAGTAGACGAAGAAACAGCAGTTAGCTTGAAAATGGCATATGTGAGAAAAGGACTATGCAGCAGAGGAATATGAGATAAAAAATACCAAGGCAAGTACAATACTTCTGTTAATTTTGTTCTGATTGGGAGAAGTTTCTATGTTCACATGAAGTTCAAATGGATTGATGGAATAGGTGTTAAAATGAATCCTTTTAAAGCATTTTGTGGATAAAAATGCAATATGTCAAGTGGGGTTTGTCTTTTCTGGTTGCTATAACGTGCACATTTATTGTCCTGTGGTTTGAATATTTCATGTGTTTCTTCGTCTTTCGTTCTCAAACTCCTGCTGTAAGCCCTGAAAAGGGCTTTGCAAGTATCAGGATGTTGTCAGAGACTCGAATGCGTCATAGTTTACAGTTTGACTGCGATATTTGCACCTTTTTGTTCAACACATCCGACTTCAGCTGGCATTTTTGGCTACAGGGTTGGCCTTCCCATTTCGATCCCTACTCCTTAGCCAGTCTGTCCTGTTGCAGCCTGTTTTCCATTATCACCACATGTTCTAGAAGAGTATTGGCAGCTGTGGATCACTTGGCCAGTAGTCAGCTTTGGCTCGCTGACCACTGTAGCTCTCACACTGCTCGGCATCTTGATCCCGTTTCATGTGTTTAATTGGGTAAAAATATGTGTAGCTTTTTTCTGTTTTTTGTTTTTTTGTTTTTGTTTTATTGAACATGTCTTTTTGTTTGCATACCTCAGCGAATGACTGCTTCTCAACAGAGTTACAGAAACTGCCACTCTTCCTATGGTTATAGACCTTCAAATACACTTGGACCTCGTTTATGAAATTTTCATGAAAGAAATTATTTGTGTGCGCCAAGTTCAAGACAGTGTGGAATGTGCATGAAGTCTACTCACTCCTTGGGCTCAGATACTTATCATGAAATTCCGCTCTGCTCAAAGCGGATTATGCTGAATTTAGCTGGCGTTGTCTTAGCAGAATGTATCATTGGAACTTCAGGAGTGAAGAATATTAAAATATGATTTAACATAAGTAGTAAATATTGCGAGTATAAGTCTATAACCAGAAAAAATGCTTGAGATTACAAAATTGGTTTGTGAACTGAGACAGGCATACATAAGTTAGGCAAGCTGCTGGGATAGTGTTGCAGGGGAATATATGAAGGAGAGTGTTTTTATTGCATTACATGTCTATGAAATAGTTTTGTAATTAAAAATGCATTGAAAACATTTTTAGTGTTACTTTATTTGTAGCTGTTAAAACAAAAATTCTTCTTTTGGCCTTATGGCATGGGTATTTTGCACTGTGGAGTCATTTTTGTTTTCTTGTTTGGCAAAAGTATTGAATATGTCAATAAAATCTCTTTTCCGATGTGCTGATCTTGAATGTGCATTAAGTATGTCAAGATGGCCGTCACATCTATAAATGAGTGCTGAAATGATTTGAAAAAAACTTGCATTTATATATTATTACTTTTGTTATAGCAGCTGTCCTACCTACACCCAAAATCAATTAATCAACACATCTCAATTAACAATAAAATAAAACCATGTTTTTGTGGTAAAGTTATTTAATAATAAACCAAATAAAGGCTGTTAGGACATTTGCCACAGTCAATGGAACGGTCTCTGTACTAAAAATTAATGGAAACGAGTTAAAATGGTGAGAAGAAAGTTTGGTAATGTAGTGAAAATTTAACGGTTTACTACACATATACATAAATATATCTATATTTATATTCTGCGGCCTCAAGCTGTTTTCCTTCTACCCCAGAAACCACTGAACTAAGAAAATTTGCAGCCTCATTGAAGTTTACTTCATAAAATGACAAGCTTTATTGTGCTGAGTATTGTATTTATCTGTGCACACAGTATTTTTTTCCTGGTACAACCATTAGAAACTATATTACATGCTAGAGACTAACATAAACCTGACTATAATAAACATTGGTTTTGGCATGTGAAGAAAAATTGGGTCAAGAGTGGCCCAGCAAATTGTTGATATCAGTATTATTACTAATTAGTAATGAGGAAATTAAATCACAATGTTTAATAAGATTTCAACATAAATGCTTAATGTCAGTTGTAATTAGCAACACACAATGTTCTTCTCATAGCTTGGCGCACATGCAATTCTCACATATGCCATCAACAGGTTATCAAATACGCTTGTACATCAAATACAGCTTACCTGGGAGAGGGAAACAAATATATTCTCAAAAATACCTAAATTATTTTAACAGTAATAAATTTAGTGACAGTTTATATTTGCAATTTGTGATAAAGCTACACAAATGAAGATTATTTTAGAATTTTTGTGTAATTTTTTGGGTTTTATAACGCATTTGAGATTGTTGAGTCGATAAAAGACACTTGTGCTTCTAGTGTCATTCATTTCAGTGTTTCTTGAGGCAGACAAATATTCCTTGTTGTTTATTAGACATGTTTCAGTTTATGAGTATATAATTTATGGGTTCATTTAGTACAGTAATAACTGACATACTACTTAAATGCAATTGAGTCCATCTTTTTTTCCAGAAATGTCATCTAAGACTAATTTTTTTAATGTCTCTCATGACACTGCTTGGTCAGTGTTTTTTTATCCTTTGTTTTACCTGAAGTGCTCATTTTTATTATTTTATTTTTAAAAACTATTCAGACTGCCTTTGGGGCCGCTGGTATGGGTAGAACATTCAGAATGGGCCTCCCAGTACAGCAGAGAAAGTAAGTAAAAACTTTTTTACGAACTTGCTCATGACTAAGTGAAAACCTATTTGGCAGCTTTCTAATTAGATTACAGAAAAAAAATTCCTCAATGCCAAAACCCAGCAACAAAATCTAAGTTAAAGCTTTTTTTAGTTTTCAACTTTATGTAAAATTGGTTTATATGACTTTTATTTGTTTTGTTTTTTTCATTTTTCCTATATAAATGAGCAAAATGTTTACTTATATGGCAGCATGTGTGCAAACATGTTTATTCATTGTTATCTAGATTTCAAATTGACATTTTATTTGTAGCCAGATGCAATGATAAGTTTTTCTCAAATTATGTTCCAATAATATAGCAACACTTTTAGGCTGGTAGGCAAGAAACTCTTGTCTAGTTTTAAGTTAGATATCATGATTTGTCACACAAAATTGGTAATCATGAGGGATGGATATCACTTTATTAACTGCAGACATTTATTGTCCCTCTATGATAATGAGTACTCTGTCTGAGAGAGATGGTCTCCATATTTTGTTCCTAAATTGACACCAGTTCCAACATAAAATTTATATTGCCAGAGATAAATGATGGTAGTTAAGCCTGGTTACAAAAACAAAATATCAGCAATGAATTTATGTGCAGCACTAGAGAAGTAGTAGGAAGATTTGATGGTCTATGCCAGTTGACATTGCACTTGAAGTCTTAACTTGTCATGTAAACCAAAATGATCAACCTAACCTTCAGAGAGGGAGGGAGGGTTCTATAAAAAAAACATTGACTGACAGATCATATTAGTTTAATAAAACAAGATATTATAAGACCAACCTTTTTTGTTATATTTTCTTGCCACCTTTGTTTTGTTGCCATTGATTTCACTCACATGTACAAAATTAGTACAATTGTTTGATATTTTCCTGTTGTGTATTAGTAGTTTTTGTGTTGTTAGCCTTGGCCAAAATCCAGCTGAAGAAATATATCACATTTATATCTCTGCATAATGCATATTATCATATTTCTTCATTTGCTGTGCAAACTGGCACAAACTATCATGTCTCTTTTAGTCCTTTAGTCTGAATATTGTCTATTGTTTTGGTAAATTTCATTATGATTTAACTTTGAAGTTTGAGAACTTCATTCTTGTCTATGTCTATATTAATCTCACAAAAAAGTCTGGATGTAGTTGCATATGGTTGTAAGCAGACTTCCATGCACTTCCATGCACTTCCATGTCATTTTGCTTTAAATTGGATATTCTTATGTTGTATGTTCTGAAAAAAACATTTTGTTGCCTTGTCATAATTTACGGCAATATCTGTGCCTTTTGGCCCGACCAACCAGTTTGAGCACAGCATTTCTAGGACCAGGTTTGCCTTCCCCCCTTTGATCCCTATTCTGTCAGCCAGGCTGCACATGTGCAGTCTGTTTAAAGGTCCGCCACTTGGAGAGGGAACATGCTCTTGATCAGCTCTGATTCACTTAACCTGATGCAAGCAGCCAACTATGAGTCACTTGTTGCTGTCAGCTCATTCACTGCATTTTGGGCCTCATTATGGTGTGTAAGTTATTGATACTGAAGTTCCTTTAATTTGGAAATATTGTATCTGTTATTTACTTGACAAAGACATGGTTTTTATGTTGTATGAAAATGGCCAGAGCCTATTTATGAAGCAATGTGAGAAGGAAAGAATTGGTTTGCTGCATCTCCGTGCTTTTCGTAAACAGCGAATACTGCATGGGACTAGCAGCCAGCCCCATCTTTTAAAACAAGTTAGCACAGACACCACCACCTCAAGAGAACATACATACACACAATGCTTTGAATCAGTCTTTCTATAAGGATCTATCTACAGTGGTGGGGGTGGACCTGTGCTTCATAAGGAGTGCAATGGAGAAAAAGAACGATGTAACATGAGAGAAAATTTAAAAGATAATTTGATTAGAGAGAAAAGCAATAGTGTTGTCGTGTATGACTCATTTGATTGACCTTTAAGACACATGATTTGGTTTCAAGAGACAGTATCTGCTTTTGTTGATTGTCTGCCTGCAAAATTATATTTTTCATATGTGGTTGATACAACTTGCATATATTATTCACCTTCATTATTCCATCTGCTGCGTGAATGTTGATATTCTCCTTATTCGACTTTTGTTCTGAAAAAGGATGTAATAGTTTACAGCTAGGCTGCGATATCTGCGCCTTTCGACCCGATACAGCTACCTTTTTTAGGTACCTAGTTTGCTTTCCCACTGCAATCACTATTATCTTAGCCAGACTACACCAATACAGCCTGTTTCCAGGCTCGCTGCTTGGAGGCGGAAGAGGGTCTTGATCAGCTCTGGTTGACTGATCCTGATGCTCATTCGTTGGCCTGCATCTTCAGCTCTGGATGTTGGATATAAGCCATCAACAGTTAGTATGGAAGATGACAAAATATATATTTAAAGGTGAGAAAGAGTTACATTAATGCATTTTCTATAATCTGGCAGTGGAGAGAGCAAAGTTGATTTCGTTATAACTTATTATTTAGGTAATAGAAAATATAAATAGGTCAGTTTAACAATGAGCCTTTCTGCGACTTTTCTCATTGACTGTTTGAAAATATTACCTTAAAATATGTTTTATTAACAAAAATATCGCAACTCAGTAACAGATTGCAGTATTGCCTGTGAGTTCAAACACACGCATTTCTTTTGTTTTCTGTGGTGTATTGTGGACAGAAAGTCTTTAAAACACACAGGTTGGGTTCAGTTTCCACGCTGGGAAGAAATGAAATGAAACCCATGTTGCGACCATAAGGCCTTCGTCGGGGACAAAGAATAAACAAAAAACCTAACAAATCACAAAATAAACAAAGACAATGGACAAGCCAACCAATACAATACGTAAGACAGCAGCCATTAGCCAGAAAGTGTCTGAAAATGTGTCGCTCATGGTATGCCACTTAGGACAGTGTAGGCCAGACAAGAAATTATAATATTTGAGTCAATGTGTATACACACTAACACATACCCCTACACTAGGGGTCTCAAACTCAAGACCCACAGGCCAAATCTGGTCCATGAAGCAGTTGTCTGTGACCCCGGGCTTGGTTGGTGTTTAAATATGTAAGGGACAATAAAGGTTAGACAAGAGTATATGACATAACTATGGAAAGACAAACCGACATGATTCCCAAAACATAAACATGGTCTAACATCTGAGAATGCATTGTTTTATTATGTGAGTTGGTGGTTCACAACAGAAGAAAAATGAGCTGTCAGCAACTGAACAAAAATTCCACGTTCTGCAATAGCTCAAAAGAAACTTAACATAGCAACTCTTGGACACATGTATACATATGGATCGGCCTCGGTGAGCGATAAAAGAGGAGGCAGTGGAATCTACATCTCACACTCAAATGGTGACAGAGAAAATCACACCATACCAGCAGGAGAGACCTGTATCAATTTCAGAGCTGAAGCAAGAGTTGTTCATTCTAACAGACTCTAGGAGTGTACTCCAAGCCATCTCAAGCCCCAAACAAGATAGACTGTCACATGAAATAAAATACAACATAGGATTGCTGTCTCGAAGAACAGATTTAGTCCTACAATGGATTCTGGTCCACTGGGATCCCCTGAAAAAGAGAAAGCAGATGAGCTTGCAAAAACCGGAAGTGGCGGCACGCAGATTCCCCATCAACAGAGCTCTTCTTCTGCGTTCATTCTCAATCTCCCGCTACCAAGCCCTGAACAGGGCTTTGCAAGTAGCAGGATGTAGTCTGGAGAACGGATTTGCGTTGTGTTGCTAGTTTACAGTTTGACTGCGATATTTGCACCTTTTGGTCCGACACGTCCGTCTTCAGCAGATCCACAGAGCTATAAAGAAGCAAAGGCACTCATCAAATGATCCATGAGGACAGAATGGAGAGACCAGCACAAGGAATACAGACAGCATAGACAAACTTGGCAGAGATGGACAAAGATCTTCAGACACAGAATGGGTCTCATAAATACTGCCACATGTGATTGTGGAGCACCCAAGCAAACCCTAGAACATATTCTGCAGGACTGCACTACCTATGCAGACCAAAGACAGGCAGTCTGGCCTGGGGGAGCGACCATGCTCGAAAAGCTGTGGGGGACCAGCGAAGACCTGAAACGCAGTCTCCTTCGTGAACCTCACCAGACTAGACATAGCATCAGTTGATCGATGAATGAAGAAGAAGAAGGTTCACAACAGAGATATTATAACAAGTGACAACCTCATAACAGAAGCTGTGAACTTTATTGAAGAAACATAAAAACAGGACTCAACTGCAGCATAAGCAGAGTCAGTCTGTTACAGGAAAAAAGTAAAACAGATATTAAGAAACAATACATCGCCATAGGTACGAATCATGGACACTAAGCAAGCTTGCAGCAAATATGAAACACAAATTTTAGTTTCATTTGATCCAACTGATATACACATCGTTTGATTTTCATCAGAATACCGGCATAGCTCTTTAATTTTTGGTTTTTCCTTTAACGCTCGCACATTTTTCACAATGGGAATATGATAATATTTTTTACAAGATCTGTTCAAAATGTATCAGACCTTTGGCCGGGAAGTCATCTGTAGGTCTGAAACACTAGTCCCTTTGGAACTGCACACACTTCTAATAGCAGTCTCACCAATGTTGGAAGCATTTCAGGGACACCTATTTGGGAATGGAGTAAAGCTGTTCCTCATAATATCTTCTCATGTTTCAAATCAGACCTGTTAAGTGGCATTTTCAGCTTGGAGAACAACCAGAAATTGCAAAGAGCCATGTTGGGAGAGTAGTAAAAAGGTAAAGGTCAGTCCCATAGCAAAGATTTTTGTCGGGGATGAAGATAACTCTTCATGTACTTAGCCACAATCTATGTGAGGTGGGGTGGCCAGTTCCCTTCCTTGCTGTTTTTACCTTTTTCAATTCATACATCAGGTACCCATTTACAGCTGGAGGAGCGGTCAGACCAGGCACAGGGTTGGTGGGGTTAAGTGACATGGCTCGCAATCCGAAGGTGCTAAGTTAACTCCCAATCACAGGACCGGCCATTACCCCTGGGAAGCAACCCCTTCAAAAATGCAGGAGGAAGCAGACCCTTACATAAAATGCATGCCGAAGTTGGATGTGCTGGGTAGACAGGCGCAAAATAAAAACAATGCAATGCACACCGCCTTGGGGAATAGAGAAAAAGGCAAATGCACAAAAAAAACAAACACAAAAAACAGTCGCTAACCATTGCCCGGATTTTTTTCTGCCAGTTCGTGAACTCGAACCGTGTCATACTGTAATTACAGTCTAGTAAACCAACTCACTGTCGACTATGCTACACTCTGCACAAGAGTAGGTAGCTTGGAAACCAGAAGAATGTTGTGTTTGGCCAAGTAAGTCTGAATTAGATGCGAAGAATGAGTAAGTGTGTTGTTATGATGGAGCTGTCAAGCTCCCGTTGCCCACAAGTCTGGTTGTACCGCACAGCATTACGAGGCCAAACACAATATTCCTCTGGTTTGTCAGGCTGCCTACTCTCCAGACACAGCTACACACGATTTGAGGGCTACACACGATTTGAGGCTGTTCCCCATCCTGAAAATGCAGTTGAAAAGGACTTGTTTAGAGTTACGAGAAGACGACATGAGGAACACAGTGGTACAGCAGTAGTCCATTTCCAAAAAGACTTTCATCAAATGCTGCCATCAATGACAGGACTCTTGGGAGAAGTGTGTGCAGTTTCAAGGCGAGTACTTTGAAGATGATTAGGGTTTCAGACCTGAGGTGAATAATTGTATTTTCCAGGCCAACGGTGTGATACATTTGGAACAGACCTCATATTTATTTTACGATACTTGGTAGTTTGATGACAAATTCTCAAACAAAATCAAGTTAAATTTTTTATAGGATACGATCACATATTTTGTCTTTGCCACCGGTCGTTCTCGTACCATTATATTGTTACTAATGACTGCTAAAACCATCATTTCTAATTCATAGTCCCGAACTGGGGGGAAGCAAACTCTTAAAAATTGCAGGAGGAAGCAGACCTTCACATAAAATATGTGTTGAAGTCGGATGCACTTGAGAGACAGGCGCAAAATTAAAACACAGTGTAATGCACACAGCCTTAGGGAATAGAGAAATAAGGCAAATGCAAAAAAAATAAGGGGGGGGGGGGGGGGGGGGGGTCAAACTAGTATCCGGCCGACCAAAGGTGCACCGACAATCTGCTCTGAAAAAGTTGGTGTTTGTCAGACCCAACTGAATGGTCTCACAGTACCAAAAATGACTTCACAAGCATCCATTGTATTTTGCAGCATGAAGCTGTGCGCAGTAAAAACCTACAAATAAGGAACTTATGGACATGTTATAACTCAATTTCTTTCATTCAAGGGGATTAAATCACAGACAGTTCACCTCATTTATAGAAATATTGAAAGTGAATATAGAGAGCTTTTGTATCACACAGAATCTAGGTGGCTAAGTGATTAAAATGTTGTGTAACCTCGCTTTCTGCTACTACAAAAATTTCAACCATGTTTTGGTAGCACTTATATTTGTGAAGTTTATCTGTCAATGGAGATAAACAAGACCATTCGGGCCAAGACTCACATATGAGCAATTGGCAGCAACACGTAGACTAGCGTTATCTCAGGATAGTAAACCTTACATTGGTTTGCTGGAAATGAGATCCACTAGGTTGCCACAAATGTACTTCATTTGAGCAAATTACTGAACAAACTTTTTATTCAGACTTTAGAACAATACGTCTAATGAGTCACACAATTAAAATATTACCGGTACTCAAGATCACGCAAGAGGGAATAAGAGGTAAAATAGAGAGGGAAGTTTCAGAAGAACAATTTGGTTTTCGAAAGTTTAATCGAACAAGGGAAGCTATTTTCTGTTTGCGACCTTTGACGGAAAAATATATATAAATACATAATGACATTTACATTTGCTTTATAGACTACCAGAAGGTTTTTGACAGTCCAACATAAAACATTAATTAAATGTCTCCAACAAATAGGTCTAGATGGTAAAGACATAGGACTGCTCTGTAATCTGTACTGGGAACAAACTGCTTCAGTAAAATCAGGAAAGTTATGCTCTCCAAGTATAGATGTAAAAAGAGGAGTGAGACAGGGATGTGTATTATTCCCTTGTCTTTTTAATATCTACACAGAACAAATATTCAAACAGATAGAGAGGATGCCAGGGCTTGTCATTGGAGGAGTGGCAATGAACAATCTAAGATATGCGGATGGTACAGTTTTGATGTCAAAAAGTGGGCAAGAATTACAGGAGCTTGTGACAACATTAAACACAATAGAGTTTGGTTTAGACCTAAACGTAAAGAAAACAAAGACTATGATAATTGGGAAAAGTGACAAGAAATCATGTATGCAGATAAAAATAAAAGATCAACAACTTGAACAGGTACAGAGTTTCTCCTATCTAGGTCATATTATAACAGAAGAAGGCAACTGTGAAAAAGAAATCAGAAAGAGAATATGTATGGCCAAGATGGTATTCGAAAACATACGACACATTCTGACATTTAAACAGATAACTCAGAATTTGAAAATGAGAATTGTGAGGTGTTATGTATACTCGTCACTACTTTATGGCTCAGAAACATGGACAATGAATAACAAGTTGTAAAAGAGTATTGTAGCCTTATAAATGGGGGTATATAGAAGATTGGGTTGCTTTTCTTGGAAAGAGAAGAAAACAAATTTGGAGGTATTGAAAAAGTTGGGGGGGAAAAAAGAATTAATGACCAAAATCAGGGTTAGACAGTTACGTAATTTTGGTCATATAACAAGACATATTTCTTTGTTGGTTAAAGACTACACTGGAGGGTAGGGTGGAAGGCAGTCGTTCAAAGTTTTTCAAAATACAATCACCTACAAGAACAAGAGGGCATAGCTACAAATTAACTAAGAAGGGTCCAGATTAGATATTAGGAAATATTTTTATAGTCAGAGAACGGTGAATGCGTGGAATGCATTGCCACAGGAAGTAGTGGAGGCAGGGACAATTAATGCATTTAAGAATAGATTGGATTCACATAGCTTTTAGAGCAAGGTAATGTAAATGAAACTGGTTGTATACGGACTCTGCAGAGTCTTCTAAACCAGTATAAAGATGTTAAGTGGGTGGATAACATCAGGAGATGGACTGGGAAAAGTCCCTCAGATTGCACAATTACGGCAAGAGATAGAGTACACTGGAGATCCAATGCAGCCGACCTTCGATGTGAAGATGGCACCTGTACTGAACAAAGACACATTTTTATATGGCCTTGTTTTTCGTAAATATATGTTTAACTTATTTACATTCTGCTATATAATTTTGAAATTGACTTATATAAACTTTACTGAGGTCAGTATGCAGATCATCAAAATTGTCCTCCTTCAGCCCATGGAGTGGTTTGAGCTTGAGAACCCTGCCCCACACATACTTATAGAGATAGAAATCCATGCATAAAAACAATAGAAATAGTCAGAAAGAGATATAAACAAGAAGAGGTTGAAAAGAAAAGGCAATAACAAGAAATACCAAAAGAGAAATATGCAGAATAGCATATGCAAAAGTATAATAATCCACCTAAAACAAACCTGACAGTGTAATTCCGGAATTATAGTTATGAAGAAAGACTAAAAAAATCGACTTACAGTGTCTAGAAAAGATACGATTTCGAAGTGATTTAATACAGGTTTATAAGATAATCAATGGAAAGGATAAATTAGACTAAAAATATTTTTTAAATACATCCGCTTACAAGAATAAGAGGGCACAGCCACAAATTAATTAAAGATCTAGATTCATCATCACGTAGCATGTCTTTGCAGAACGTTGCTGTCATGACAGCCTGTCTGTAGAAAACTCTTGTCTTCCGGCCTGCTCCAAGGTTACACCCAGCCTCTCCTTGATGTCCTGAGTCTATTGTCTTCTCGGTAGCCCCTACCTCTCTTTCTAGTGACCATCCCTTCCATAACCTCTCTCTCCAGTCCATTGTGCCGTTTGATTTGTCCAAAAAACCTAAGTTTTCAGGTCATTATATCATTTATGAGCCAATTCTCCTCCACATTGAGGTCTTGCCGGATTTTCAGGACTGTATAGCACCGATCTTCACTCTTATTTGCTATTGTAATCGTCCATGTTTCACATCCATAAGTTGCCACAGGAAAAATGCATGTTCTTAGGATCTTTAGTTTCAGTTCCTTGTTTGAATTATGCCATAGGTTCTGCATATTCCTTAGCGTCTGCATTGCCATAGTCAGTCGACTTCTTACTGCCTTTGTACAGTCTCCATTGTTGTTTAGTATTGATCCCAGACATTCAAAATGTGCAACATTTTCAATCTCTTCGCCAATGATCTTGATTTTAGGTTGCAGTTTTGTCTATTAGTTGTCATTATCTAAGTTTGCTTTGTGTTCAGGTAGAGATTCTGGGCTTCACTGTGATTCTGGACTAATGTAATTATTTGTTCTAGGCCCTAGGTGCTGTTCGAGGGCAAAACTGTGTCATCTGCATATTGTATTTTCGGTATCATCTTTTCCTCCTATTGTGAAAGGATGAAAGTCTAGAAATTGGATATAACTTTACATTCCTGATGAAGTTTTCCACATATATGTTAAACAGGTATGGTGAAAGAATGCTGCCCTATCTGACCCCCTTGTGTATCTCAAACCAATCTTAGGTTTCACCATGAATTCTGACGGCTGCTTGCTGCCCCCTGTAGAGGGTTTCTATTAGTTGAACCAAATGTGTTTGGAATCCCATATCTTTCATAATGTTCCACATTTGCTGATGTTTTACAGTCAAAGGCTTTGATGTAGTCTATAAAACAGAGATACAGGTCTGTGTTAAATTCTCTGCTTTTCTCAATGATGTTTCTCATGTTGAAGATATGGTCTGTCGTGCCTCTTCCTGGCCACTTGCGTTTCGTGTATTCTATAATCCAGCTTTCTTTCTATTCTTTTCATAATGATACACAGTAAGATCTTGCTAGCGTTTTTTTAATCAGAAAGTGATGAATGCTTGGAATGCATTGCCACAGTAAATAGTGGAGGCAGCCAATTGATGCCAAGTGTTGCATTCAACAATAAATTTGATGTATGCGCATAGTTATTTTTAGATCCAGTGAATTTAAAAGAAACTGGTTTTATACAAACTCTACAGAGTCTTCTAAACCAGTATAAAGACATGAAGTAATTAAAACACTGGGGATCAAGATACTGAGCAGTGCATAAGCTGCAGCGGTCAGTAACTCAAAGCTGAGAGATAGCATCCGAGCCAGCAAACCACAGCTGCCAAGATGCTTCTACGCCTTCATGCGGTGATCCTGGATAACAGACTGCAACAGCGCAGATTGGCTAAGGTGAAGTCATCGAAGAGGGAAGGCTCACTCGATACTCAAAAATGACTGCTGAAGTCAGATGTGTCGGGCTGAATGGTGCAAATATCACAGTCAAGTTGCAAACTACAACACAGCACATTCTGTTCTCCTGACTACATCCTGCTGCTTGCAAAGCCCTTTCAAGGTCTTGGTAGTGGGAGTATGAGAACAAATGAAGAAGAAGAAGTAAAAACACTCTGAAACTCGGCCTCCTCAACTTATATTGTCCCAGTGACATGCCATTGAACATGGCAAGTATAGTTGCCCCCAATGACAACTTCCTTGTGCTGGGAGACCTCAAAAGTCACTTCCGAAATTGGCAAAATAGTCAACTGGACAGAAGGGGAAAGTAGATAGAAAACTGGCATGTTGAGATCAATCGAACCCAATTAAGCAACTTTAATAATCCCCCAACATTTTAGAAGATGGCATAGTACCTCTACTTCAGACTTGGCATTTTGCACACTGGGCCTGCCAGGAATTGCGGAAAGAGAAATAGCAAAACTTGGTGGAAGGGATCATTGCCCTACATTCGTCAAATTAAAAAAAAAAATTGTTAACTATCATAAGACAAAGTAGCAAAGGAGACAATACTAGGATGAATGAGAAAGAATTATGTTACAACCTGGACTAACACACTACAAAAACTACACGAATAGATTTTTAAAAAAAAGGGCTAGAAAAGGAGCACTGGAAAGTGTATAAGAGATAACAATAAGCATTGGGAAGTGTATAAGAGATAACAAGGAGCATTGGGAAGTGTATAAGAGATAACAATAAGCATTGGGAAGTGTATAAGAGATAACAATAAGCATTGGGAAGTGTATAAGAGATAACAAGGAGCATTGGGAAGTGTATAAGAGATAACAGTAAGCATTGGGAAGTGTATAAGAGATAACAATAAGCATTGGGAAGTGTATAAGAGATAACAATAAGCATTGGGAAGTGTATAAGAGATAACAAGGAGCATTGGGAAGTGTATAAGAGATAACAGTAAGCATTGGGAAGTGTATAAGAGATAACAATAAGCATTGGGAAGTGTATAAGAGATAACAAGGAGCACTGGAAAGTGTATAAGAGATAACAAGGAGCATTGGGAAGTGTATAAGAGATAACAAGGAGCACTGGAAAGTGTATAAGAGATAACAAGGAGCATTGGGAAGTGTATAAGAGATAACAAGGAGCACTGGAAAGTGTATAAGAGATAACAAGGAGCATTGGGAAGTGTATAAGAGATAACAAGGAGCATTTGAAAGTGTATAAGAGATAACAAGGAGCACTGGAAAGTGTATAAGAGATAACAAGGAGCATTGGGAAGTGTATAAGAGATAACAAGGAGCATTGGGAAGTGTATAAGAGATAACAAGGAGCACTGGAAAGTGTATAAGAGATAACAAGGAGCACTGGAAAGTGTATAAGAGATAACAAGGAGCATTGGGAAGTGTATAAGAGATAACAAGGAGCACTGGAAAGTGTATAAGAGATAACAAGGGGCATTGGGAAGTGTATAAGAGATAACAATAAGCATTGGGAAGTGTATAAGAGATAACAAGGGGCATTGGGAAGTGTATAAGAGATAACAAGGGGCATTGGGAAGTGTATAAGAGATAACAAGGGGCATTTCGAAGTATATAAGAGATAACAAGGGACATTGGGAAGTGTATAAGAGATAACAAGGGGCATTGGGAAGTGTATAAGAGATAACAAGGGGCATTGGGAAGTGTATAAGCAATAGCAAGGTGCATTGGGAAGTGTATAAGAGATAACAAGGGGCAATGGGTACTATATAGAAGAAAAGGAGCAATGAGTTGTATATGACAAAATGAGCATTGGGTAGTACATAAAGTAAAATGAGCATTGGGTAGTATATAAAAGAAAAGGAGCATTGGGTGATAGTATAAAGGATAAAAGGAGCATTGGGTAGTAAAATAAAAGAGTAGAACACAAACAATTCAATAGAATATGAATGCGATTCGTCACATGGAGTCATGAGAATCGGTTGGAGGTATTGTAGTTTTGTGTCGTCTACTTTATGAACAATGTTCTCAAAATAAGACGCTTGCACAAAGTGATGACAAATGTGTCAACCTCTAAGACAACTTATTCACGCAGTGACACAATGGAGAAATTGGAAGTGCCGTGGGTTGATGATGGAAATCAAAATAATGTTCCTGTTACACAAGCAGTAATTCTGGAAAAGGGCAAGTCCTTATTTGATGAAGTATGTGTGGAGCCTGGTAGTACTGAAGCATTTATGACCATCAAAAGATGGTTTAATTGGCTTGAAAACCATTCTAAAATTCACAGCGGGAAAGTGTATGGTGAAGCCGCTAGGGCTGGTGTTACAGTGGTGGAAGAGTTTCCTTCTGAATTAAAATTTAATAGATGAAGGCAACTACCATCCTGGTTTAATTTTTTATGTGTACGAAATGTAGCTTTGTTGGAAAAATTGGGACATCACCATGTTTCAAAGTTGCAAAAGATTCAATCCATTGACATTGCTTCTGGGTGGCAATGCATCAGGAACATCAACTCAAAAATGTTATTTTATTAATTGTTTTATGTATAATTATAAACAAAATGTGCATTAAATGTGAGCAATATTTAATTCATTAAAAAAAACTGAAATAATAGTGCTGAAAATGGGAAAATGTGGTGAGTTCTGCAACTTATCGTACTAAATGGTATACCGATAGTATAATTTGACCATGTTCCAAGTTATGACAACACTTTTACTGGAACCTAACCCTGTCATTAAGTTGGTACAGTATCTGGTACTTAATATTTTCAATATGAAGTATTTGGAAATTTTAAAAATAAAGGCAGACTTGTAGCAGATACTACACTTGTAGCAGATACTGTCGATGCTGCGTGAAGTTTTAAACGACTTCATTGTACCTGGTCTCTTCTTTTGGTCAGATGGGGTGACAAATTTTATATTTTTAAAAATATTTTTACCTCTGATATATTTTGTTTCTGCAATGTACGTGATTACAATTCTTTGTTAATGAATTAAAAGACTTTTTAAAACTGTTGGGAAAGCCAAAAAAATATACCTTGCCATAGGAAGACCACAATATTGTTTAATTTTTTTCAGGGCAAAGATGTTGTTGGACAGAGCTATTCAGAATCGGAACAAACAAGGTATCACACCAATGAAGCTGACAGGCATAAAGCGAAAATCCACAGGTGGAGAAGATGTACCTAGTAAAGTAGGAAAGCCTGATGAGAACACACATGAAAACTCAGAGGTCCCATCTGCCACAGTTGTTCAAGCTGACAGTGTATGTTGAGAAATCAGTCCATTTTGCATTCAACAGTCTCATGTATTTTATTTGTATTTGTCTTTTTTTAAGTCCTGGAATTGATTGAGTCATTTTCCCCTCCTCATCCGAGAGAAACTTGTGCAATGTTTTCTCGATGTCAGGAAGTTCTGGAGAGGATTTATTGTATATCTAGCCTGAGTGAAAATGAGTGTGGTACAGTAGTCCCTTTCTGACTTTGCATGTAAAAGGCTTATTCGATTTCAAGTCTCCCGAGCAGACATTTGTCAGCTTACAGATAGTTTTTTAAAAAGAAATATTATTTCAACATAAAACATGATAGATATATTATATCAAAACGAACATTTTTATGTATTCATTGTTTAGAGTAAAATAAATGTGTGGTGGACATACACTGGACACAATTTAGAGGTAATATCACTAGGAGAGAGAGTTCTAAATATTGCTTACATAGTCAGCCTGAAGTTCTTAGTCTTGTAAAAAAAAAAGCATCCTCGTTTAACTGATATTCATCAAATTACCCGTCTGTGTGCTGTGATTATTAAAAAAAAGGCGAGAGGAGCTTTTATTGCTTGGTGAACTTATGAAAATCTAAAAATGAAATAAGTCCAACACAAAAACACAAATCTTCACCTCTAGTGTAAAGTCCATTCTGTTGTATGGCCCTGACATGGAAAGATGCAATACTGGTACCAGTACCAAAAACAGGAAAGGACAAAACAGATCCGAATGGATACAGGCCCATAAGCCTACTGAGCTGTGTCGGCAAGCTGATGGAACGGATGATAAACACCAGACTGATGTGGCATCTGGAAGAAAAACGAATACTAATTCCACAGCAAGCCGGCTTTAGACAGCACAGATCCACTGAGGACCAGGTCATCCTCATAGCCCAGGAGATAGAAGATGCCTACCAGGCACAGAAACACACAGTAGCTGTTTGGGTGGATCTGGAAAAGGCATTTGACAAAGTCTGGAAGGATGGACTTAGAGTCAAGCTAAGAAGAAGTGATGTTTGTGGGAAGATGTACAAGTGGATCAACCACTACCTCAAACAAAGAACGGCCAGAGTCCAAGTACAAGGGCAGATGAGCAAAAAGGTGACACTCGAGCAGGGAGTACCCCAAGGGGGAGTACTGTCACCCACACTCTTCCTGGTATATATAAACGATATTACAGAGAATATACCAAGAAGAGTCCATAGCTCAATGTTTGCAGACGATCTGGCTATGTGGACCTCTGAAAAGAATCTCACCATAGCAAGAAATCGGATGCAAACGGCCCTAACATCGCTGGAAGAGTGGGCGAACTCATGGCTGGTCAAAATAAACGAGGAGAAAACCACGTGCACAATATTCTCGCTCTCATTAAAACCCCAAAGTACCAAATTAAGCCTAAATGGCAAAATCCTGCAGCCAAACGACAACCCAACCTATCTGGGAGTCACATTTGATCGGCGCATGACATGGAAAAGTCAGATTGAGAGAAACCGAATGAAAGCCAGAGAAAGAATGGCGATCATGAGGAAACTTGCTGGCACAAGCTGGGGAGCAGACGAAGGCATACTAAAGAAACTGTACACTGGAAGAGTGAGACCAGTTCTCGAGTATGGCATCGCGGCATGGACAACAGCAGCGAAGGCGAACTTCGATAAAGTTAACAAACTTCAAAACCAAGCCATGAGAATCATAACAGGTGGCATGAAGTCAACGCCAATTGTAGAACTTGAAAAGATTACAAAACTGCAATCCATGACCGACAGAAGAGACTGCAGAGCCCAGCTGCAGTCAGAGAAACTCCGAAGACTGACGGACCATCCAATGTACCAGAGGCTAAACAATTTGGGAACTGGGAAACTAAAGCGGAGAAACTTTGCAGAAATAGCCAAAGCAAAGATGCACGAAGATCCCATAAACGCACTAACAACCCCAAAACCCATCACTACTGTACGAAAACCTACTTGGAGGCAGGATATATTTCCAGAGGTGGTAGAAAATATACCAGGTATTGCAAACAAAAACTGCCAGACCGAAAAAGAAAGGAGAGACACTACCCTAAGCTTCATAACGAAAAGCTACCCAAGCATGGACTGGACCCATGCATACACCGACGGTTCTGTAACAAACACTACACAGAACGGAGGGGCAGGAGCATTCCTGAACCTACCAAATGGCAGAAAAATAACACTGTCATTCGCTACTGGTAAGTACACAAGCAATTTCAGAGCGGAGGCAGAGGCACTGAGGGCGGCAGTGGAAGAAATGGCAACACACAGTGAAAATGAGAGCCACATAGTCTTGCTGACAGATGCTCTCGCCGTAGTCACAGCGCTAAAAAGCCAGAAAAACACTGAGCTTAATGACTTAAGAGCAGCACTCTGCAAACTGTGCCAGCTGTCCGCACCAAAAAGGGTAGTGGTACAGTGGGTTCCGTCACACTGCAACATCCAAGGCAACGAGGAGGCAGACAGACTGGCAAAAGAAGGTGCAAGGCTACCACAAACAGATACCAGTATGACGTACGAAGAGTCAAAACGGCTTATCAAAGCCAGGTACATTACCAAATGGGAAACCGAACATACTGGTTACACCAAAAACGATGCCTATTACCAGTTGAACCGAAGAGAGCAGGTCGTTGTCTTCAGACTTCGCACTGGCCACAATAGACTGAGGTACCACCTATTCAACAAATTGAAGATAGGGTGTACCGACGAATGCCCGTGCGGTACTGGTAAAATGACCACTGAACATCTGCTGCAGAACTGCCCGACATACGTACGGGGATCAGAGAGAGCAGATGTGGCCATTGCCAGTGGAACTGCAAGACAAGCTCTATGGTAGTGGCGAGAGTCTCAGGATGACCGCCGCTTTTTTCGAAAAAATAATGGTTACTGTCTGACTGTGTACGCAGAAGTATGGCCCTGAAACACGGAGAACAACAAATCCAAAAAAAAAATTAAAAGAGACATTTTTAAAAATTGTTGAATGCGCAGAATAGAGAGATTTAAGTGGTAATATATATTTGAGCAAAGTGAGATCATTGAGCGAAATTATATATTCACGTGAATCGTTTAGTGACACTAGAGATAATCAAGGGCCAATTTACCGCTTATAACTCAAGATTGACTTTTAATATTTTGAGGTACAATTGTTGTGTGTGCAAGCATTACTTTCATCTGAAGGCAAAATGTGCAGTTATGTTTGTTCACTATTTTTGTATGCTTACTTACATATTTGACATTAATATGACACAAATCTGATTAAACGACAGTCTGTTCCATTCTTATTTGTATTTTATTGTTTAATAAATAATATTTGTCTAGTGGTTTTTATTCATTGCTGCTATGATACATGTTGGAATACATTACAACAGACAAGCTCCCTCTCTATTAAATGTTGTTGTCTCCTAGACTATCACTGTATCTTTATTTGATTTTATTTAGGAAGATTGCCGTAAATGTCTGCATTGTACAGGTGATATTTGAAATCGGCGTTTTAATTATTTGTGACAAAGAGCAACTATTGACAAAACACTCATGGACAAGTCGAGAAAATTCCATGGATAAGTCATGCTTAGGTCAGTGAAAATGTAAAATTTGAGGACTGAGTCTAGTTTTGTATATTTTGTAAAACATAAGCAGTGTGACTCATAATATATCAGAATCATTTCATTCTACAACTTTTTTTCCTATGGTGGGATTTATCGGTGGACTCTTTTCCAATTCATATTGTTAAACTGTCCAGAATCTTCATACTGTCTTCTTCTGATACCTTTGCCAGCAATTTTGCCCAGTGTTACAATGTGTTCTTGCTATGAAGTGAGATCTGTAGCAGTATACAAATTATTAAGGAATAATGTAATAATCAGTGCCTTGGAAAGTATTGAACAGTATCATACTAGAGAGATTAAAATAGACCATAGGCAAGCAGCTGAGAGAAGAACAGGCAGTTATTTGACAAAAAAGGTCTCGTGCAGAGAATAATAATTGATCAAAGTCTGGAATTGAACTCACCACTTTGTATTGAATTCACGGACTAGGAAAAAGCATATGGTAGCTTAGACAGAGAATCACTCTGAAGTTCACTAACATAGTTTTTTTTTAAATGTATGAAATTTCGCTCTACATGAAATTCAGCTTCTGAGCACTTTGGTAAAAGAAAGTGTTTGACAATGATGTCTCATCAACATTTCTCTTTCTTCTGGCTTTTTGCTGGACTGTGAAAACAATGTCGACCAGCAACAGTCTAATTTGACAAAATAACTTGATGATCTGGGCTTTGCTGATGACTTGTCTATTCTGTCCAATAACTGCAATTTAAAATAAAATAAATATACTTGTAAGGTTACAGGAAGTGGGACCAAGGATACACAAACACAAAGATTATGAAAATAAATACAACTAATGATAGTGAGATTGTGTTGGGAAACACTCCAACAAGATTTGGAGCTATTCATATATTTTGGTAGCAATATAGACAAAGTAGGATATCAATATAAGAATACAAAAGATGAGAGGAGCTTTCATTGCCTTGGTGAACTTATGAAAATCTAAAAAAGAAATAAAGTCCAACACAAATCTTAACCTCCAGTGTAAAGTCCATGCTCTTGTATGGCCTTGAAACATGGAGAACAACAAATACAAATACAAAAAAAGGACATATTTTCATAAAATGTTGAAAGCGCAGAATAGAGAGATTTAAATGGTAAATTAAGATCACTAATGGGGAAAGTTGGAAAGAATCAGACAGATTTCAGTGGAACATGGCATAAGGAGACTCATGTGTTGGATAGAATACATTACAAGACAGTCTCTGTTCTGGAATCATTAAGGCAATAGACATAGAGGAACACTAAAACACACATGGAAAAGAGAACTAGAGACAACCAAAAATTAAACAGGGAAGACATAGACATCGCTAGAACAAAGGACACAGAACAGGAGGACTTGCCATGTATTTGTTGAAGACTTGTACTCCGTGGTGAGCTGTAAGGTTTTAACTGACAATGTGTTCTGACTTTCCTTATGGCATTGCCAACAAATGATGTAACTGCTTCATTCCTGACACATATATAAAAAAATGTCTCTTTTTGCGTTGATCTCGTTCAAGACATCACCATTATTACTCTTTGCCACTCTACATTCTTCCTTAAAACCACATCTCCATTGGCCCTCGTTTATTTGTTTATTGATTTTAACATTTACTATTGTTATTTAAATTTATGCATTGTAACATCAACAAAATTTCATGTTATAAATATATACAGCCATTAAATGTAGATGACAACAACTTAGAACCTGTTTTCAGATATATGCTAACGTTCTTTCTACATATTTCATTTATAGAAACGATATCTGACAATATCAACTCAATTTTCTGTAGTTGTGACTAAAGGGTGGATGAATAATAAGTTTTATAGAAATGATAATTTATCTTAGATTTAGATACTTTACTTGGTTAATAAATCTTCAAGTGCCATGCTGACTGTCACTGTCAATCACCCCTGTCCCTGACTTTATTTCCATAGTGCTGTATATTTGTTGGCTGTTTTCCAGTATCTTTGATAGTTGTAATTCTCTGTGTCCTTTTTCAGAAAAGTTGTCTTGCTGTGCTTCCTAACTTGCCTAAAATGTCAGCCCTATGTTTCCACTGTCCAACACGGACAAGTCATACTAAGGAGGATTGAACATGCGACCAGTTAGCCCATTCTGTAGAAACTATAATCTGAAAACAAAAAAGACCTCAACATCTTGTTTTTAAAATGTGCAACTATGTCATCTAAAAATAGATGGATTTATATTGGTATCCTGTAATAACACTAGACAACAGCCACAAATTATCTGAGACTGAGACAAAAGTAACTTTTTAAAAACACATCTTGACATGCTGATCACTGACATGAACTTATAAATTGCAAATCAGCTCTAGATTTGCTGAGAGGAACAGTTTCAATGGAAATTAATGTGCTGCTCCTGAAGTCTAAAATGTTGAGCGCATTATTCCCTATGATACGAATAACCTTGAGCGCCAATTGAAATGTTGCAACCACATCTCTTTCTTGTCATTATTTGTGTTGTGGATTTTGTAAATTTAAAAATGCTTTATGGTTGTGGATTGTATTGCTATAATTACGAACAAATTACTTTATGTCACAATGGTGGCCGATGATAAAGAAAGCTTACAGCCTTAACTTTGGCTGTGAGATTGATGACCTGGAATGTTATTGGCCCCCACACATATGTCCATTCTGAGCAACAAATCTGTGCAGCTGGTTGAAATGAAAAGATCGTTTTGCATCTTAAACCATTGTTCAGTTCATCCCGTAACCCATCAGGTCGTTGGGGCACACATGAAGACAT
Organism: Ariolimax columbianus; assembly: GCA_036924085.1. Lineage (NCBI taxonomy): Eukaryota > Metazoa > Mollusca > Gastropoda > Stylommatophora > Arionidae > Ariolimax > Ariolimax columbianus. The sequence continues at coordinate 147,550,155 of JAVGWX010000001.1, forward strand.
GAAAATCCCACGCCAACCCTCTCTGTCTGTCGCCGCCTGACGTATTTCACCGGGACGAAGGCCTGACCACTCAGTGATGTTGTCCACCCATCTCTTCTTTGGACGTCCACGCCCTCTCTGTCCCGGTACGGATCCAAAGAGTATAGAGTTGGGAATTCCGTTGGACCTCGCGACGTGCCCGCACCAGGCCATTTTTCGTCTTCTGATAGCTGGGACCAATAGCTTCAAAAGGACCAATAGCGTCTTCAACTCTCTGACGGATGTTTACGTTCGTGACACGATCTTTATATGTAACATTGAGGAGTTTTCTATAGCACCGCATTTCCATTGCACGTATCCTGCCCTGGATATCTGCTGTAATGGTCCAGGTCTCGCAGGTATACAGAAATATTGACAGAACCATTGTAATGATTGTTCTTTGTACATGACTCCTCCAATCAGACCAGATGTTTCTAAGCAGAAAAACTTCTTTTTAAAATATTCCTTCTGCTGTGTGCCCAGTTTGTTTATACTCTGGATGATAAAGACAAAAGTAAGGAAAATGAACATCTACCACCTGTGAAAGCATCTACATCAAGAGATTCCGATTTTGTTCTTATTTTGTTAACAAAATATGAGATAAGGTAGCTATAGATTAAGTTGGGAGAAAAATGTGAAAATAATTCCAGACACAATGAATTTCTGCCAGTTGAGTTATTCAGTGTTGAAAGATTCTCCTCTCTTGACATTGTCATGGTTGAGGGAGTTGTGTGTCCCTGTTGCCCTAGTAACATAACCACAAGTATAGTCCCCCAAGCTTGACAGGGTGAAGAGTAGGAGCCAGATGAAGGGAGACATCTTTGTTGCTGTGCAGACAGCTGGTGACAGAAACGCCTGTTAAATTGTATGCTGCACAATGCTGCCTCAGCAGATAATGAAAAACAAGAAGGTGAATGTTTAACTTTTCAGGTATGGCACAAGGACAATATTCCTCCTCATAAAGTTGTACATGAGCATTCATCTAGATGAGAAACATCCCAAGCACACAAGGTGCCTAGAGCATGTCACTTTGATGTGAAAATTCATTACAAGCAGTAGGACTGAAGAGGCAGCGATGAGTGAGCTGACAACTACTCATAGCCAACTGCTTACATCAAAATCAATGACCCATAACTGACCAAGATCCTATTTCACCTACAAGTGGCAACCCTGAAAACGAGACTGCAGATTGGCTTAAACATTAGGGATCGAAGAGGGAAGGTAAACACGGTCCCAAAAATCCGAGTGCTGAAATAGGATGTGTCTGGCAGAAAAACTCAGCATCGTTGTAAACTACCATACGTCACAAATGTCCTTTTCAGGACAAACGTAGAAGATTACAGGCAGCATAATCTGAGACAGGATCCTCATATAATCTGATTTTATCTACTCAATTCACGTGGGCTGGTCAATGCTGGGTGAGGTCCCTGATATATTTTACTTTTGTATCCAGAGATTACTGCAAGCTCGGAGATTTAGGAACCGTTACACTTCACATAAACCTCTTCATCATTCACGAAACGTCTTCCACCAAGGTGGGTTTTTAGTGCCACAAACAGGTGGAAATCATTCTGGGCTGTAAGGTGGATGTGCAAGAAGTTGCAACCCTGGTTGATAAATTTGTTCCTGGGTTAGCCGAGCCATATTTGTTGTGATGGTGCAGTACTCCTCTAGCCAGCAAACCTGGACGTTGTTTTCAAATTAGATCTTGAACCATCAACATGACTTCACAGTGCCATACAGCATCCACATTGTCAACTTATGTCTGGATATTGGTTAATAGCGATACGTGAGAATTCCAAATGTAAGCACATCCTTCCCTACTGAAGGTATATCCTTGAATTCCTTCTAGGGGATCAAGATGCTGAGCAGCGCATGAGCTGCAGTGGTCAGCGACTCATAGCTGACTGCTTGTGTCAGGGCCAGCGAACCAAATCTGCCAAGACCCTTCTACACCACCACGCGGTGATCCTGGATAACAGACTGCAGCAGGGTAGACTGGCTAAGGAGAAGGGATCGAAGAGGGAATGCTAACCCGGTACTCAAAAAATGCTTGCTGAAGTCGGATGTCTTGGACCAAAAGGTGATCTGGGGCTGGTCTCTCTGTGGCTCGATTGACTCGCATCCAGTGTTCGTACAGCAATCTCAGTCCCGCCAGGCGGAGTGAGAGGGCGGGCTTGCCCAACAAGTTCGCCCGCCTCTCCCTGGCACTGTAGCAGGACCAATTTGGTGGAGTCGTACCGCTGGTAACGGTGCGTTACTGTAGTCCGTATCGAGAAGCTTTGTCAGTCCGTGTGGTTCGTTGAAGGCTAGCGCGTATAGCCAATCTCGACAGTTGTGGTCCTTCTCTCGCAATGAGCTTTGGATCGGCAAATGGAAAGCATGAATCGTGCCTAAAGGCCCTGTCCTCGCCCGACCAACCGGTCGGAGAGGGGCAGGCCAGCATGCAAAAATCGTCTCCAGTCTGAGTGAAAATCATCGCCGGGGTCGTTGAGATCTGTTCTGCACAGAGCCCTGCCATCCCTCCCTGAGCGAGCCCGGTCGGTCGGTTGATGTGTGTACGGGCCCCTGCCAGGCGGTCCTAGGTCGACGGAGTGAGGGACTGAACAACCGTCAGTCGGTCCCTGCGGCCGTCCTGGAAAGGCTTTTTACACATCCATCCTTCATCGACCGGTGTGTGTGTGGTTCGTCCGTCTCCGACAGATATCTGGTTGATCCTGCCAGTAGTCATATGCTTGTCTCAAAGATTAAGCCATGCATATCTAAGTTCACAGTCTCACATTGAAACCGCAAATGGCTCATTAAATCAGTCAAGATTCCTTCGATGACACGATCCTACTTGGATAACTGTGGCAATTCTAGAGCTAATACATGCTTACCAAGCTCCGACCCTCACGGAAAAAGCGCTTTTATTAGTTCAAAACCAATCGTCGTTTCCCCTCGCGGGGTTGCGGCGTCCCCACTGGTGACTCTGGATAACTTTGTGATGATCACATGGCCTCATGTGTCGGCGACGCATCTTTCAAATGTTTGCCCTATCAAATGTCGATGGTACGTGACATGCCTACCATGTTTGTAACGGGGAATCAGGGTTCGATTCCGGAGAGGGAGCATGAGAAACGGCTACCACATCCAAGGAAGGCAGCAGGCGCGCAATTTACCCACTCCCGGCACGGGGAGGTAGTGACGAAAAATAACAATACGGGACTCTTTCGAGGCCCCGTAATTGGAATGAGTACACTGGAGGAAATGATTAACAGGGACAAACGGGGGCATTCGTATTGCGGCGTTAGAGGTGAAATTCTTGGATCGGCGCAAGACGAGCTACTGCGAAAGCATTTGTCAAGAATGTTTTCATTAATCAAGAACGAAAGTCAGAGGCACGAAGACGATCAGATACCGTCGTAGTTCTGACCATAAACGATGCCGAGTAGCGATCCGCAGAAGTTGCTTCGATGACTCTGCAGGCAGCTTCCGGGAAACCAAAGTGTTTGGGTTACGGGGGAAGTATGGTTGCAAAGCTGAAACTTGAATTGACGGAAGGGCACCACCAGGAGTCGAGCCTGCGGCTTAATTTGACTCAACACGCCAACACTGTAATGACTGACAGGCCAGGGGCATCTTCGCTGGGTCTAATAGGGAACGTGTGCTGGAATTAGACCCACGGAAGACAGGTCAGTTTTACCCTCTTAATGAAAAAGCGTTGCTACGGTAATCCTGCTTAATTCGAGAAGAATCGCAGGACTGACATTTAGTCCACGTGCTTGGCTGATAAGCCAATGTTGCGAGGCTACCATCTGAGGGATTACGGCCGAACGCCTCTAAGCCGGAATCCCGCCCTAAATCTCAGCACCACTGCGATGGGAGGCTACAATATGGTTGGGACCTGGGGATCGCGTTTCAGACCGACCCGGTCGAGCCGCAGAAAGAGGTCTCTGCCGATCAAAGCGGGCGGGAAGCTGCTCGATATTCACCCCATACGGCGTTGAGGTATGAAACCACTAGTAGAAGACTTAGTTCTTGGTCGGGGTGTCGTAAGCAGTAGAACAGCCACCTCACTGCGAACTGTTAAGACTCAGCCCTTGATCATGAGATATGTCCGCACACCAGGCGAACAACATTTCCGTGCCATGACCAGGCTTGTCCCCTGGTTAAATGCGGTCTTTACCTCTGTCTGCTATCAGTCATCTCAATGGACGCAGAAGAGATGCAGACCATCGAACATTGCACCTCTGTCCTATTGTGACAACCTCCCAGGTGGCGGGGAATGCTAGGCGTACCATCACTGCAGATGAGCCGAGAAAATAAAAGGAGCAAGAAGATACCCCAATCACATGCATATGCTACGTTTCTGGCAGGACGTGACGATCCTGGGACACAGACACACTGGACTGCCTCTCTTCCGAGATATTTGAAAAACTAGTACATACAGTCCATTATATCATATCATATCATTGGCACACCCTATAGACACGAGTGGGGAAGACTCGATAGTCCTGCAAGACAACTTCTCTAAGAGAGACAACTCTGACCTCAAACAACTGCTGCCTTGCAGATAGGCTGGCGACAGTCAAAAGCTAAGGAGGGCATCCCTACAGAAACGCCTGTTGAAATCGGATATACTGGGCCACAGGCTTAACAAAGTAACACAGTGCAACGTATATCGCTGTAACCAGCGTTCGAAGAAGACGAACCAAAAAGTGCAAATATCACAGTCAAGCTGTAAACTACGACACAACGCATTCCGTTCTCTGGACTACATTCTGCTACTTAAGCCCTTTCAGTGTTTGGTAGTGGGATATTGAGAATGAACGAAGACAAGCCAAGCCAATTCCTTCTAGAAAGCGAAAGATATTTCCATTGCATTGACGCACACTTTTATTCGGATTGGTAGTTTTTTAACTTTTGCGTTCGCCATATTTCTCTGTTCCCCAAGGCGGTGTGCGTTGCACTATGTTTTTATTTTGCGCCTGTTCGCCCAGGGCTTCTGAATTCGGCATGCGTGTTGTGTAAGGAAGGGTATGCTTCCCCGGGATAACGGCTGGTGCTGTAATTGGGGAGTGAACCCAGTACCTTCGGATTGTAAGCCATGTCACTTAACCACTAGCCCACGCCGTCCCCGAATTGGTAGTGATGTACTATACCCATGATTCGATTCCAGTAACTTAGTTGCTGGTCGGAAATTATTAAGAGACTACAGTATACTGAGCCACAACGTATGTGTGATGGGGTAGCTAATTCCCTTCCTTGCTGCCTTGCCTTACCTAAGTATAAGTCAGGTAGCCATTTACAGTCGAGTCGACTGGAGAGTGATGGTTGAACTCCTTACTTGTCCCTTGAAAACGAGCAGGAGACTTTGTGCCGTTACACAAGGTAATGGACCTCTTTCGCTCAATATGGAATACAGGTCATATCCCGCAGAAATTGAAAGATACCACCTTTGTCCACATGTACAAGCACAAGGGCAATCGTCAATCACGTGATAACCACAGTGGAATTTTCTACCTATCAATCGCTGGAAATATTATAGCTCGAGTCTTACTCAACCGCTTAAGCAACTCATGTCAAGCAGCAGCAGCTGCTTCGAGAGAGTCAATCCTAGCTGGTCGCGGGACGGTTGGGATGATTTATGCGGCTTCAAATACAAGAGAAATGCCAGGAACAGCATCGTGATCTGTACATGACTTTTATTGACCTGACAAAGACCGTTAACGGGGACGGACTCTGGAAAATCATGGTGAAATTCCGTTGTCGTGAAAAATGAATCACAATTGTCCGCCAGTTTCAGGATGTCATGTCGGCCCATGTACTGAATGATGGTGAACTCTCTGCAACATTCCCAGTCATAAATGGAGTCAAACAAGGTTGTGTTACCAACACTTTTTAGTATGGTATTTTGCAGCTATACTTTCTGATGCAACACGTGACTGTGACACTGGCATACAGATCAGATACCGGACGGATGGGCAGCTGTTCACTCTAAGGCATATTAAGTTTCCTCACAAAAGTAAAAGACGCAACCATCTTTGATCTCCTGCTTGCCGATGACTGCTCCATTAACACTAGCTCAGAACAGGACATACGCAAGCAATCAACCATGAATGAGTGTTGAACTGCGTGCACTAACTTTGGTCTTACGGTAAAGACAAAAAAGAACCGAATGTAATTTATCTACCTTTGCCCGGGGAGCCCTACCACGAAGCATACATCACTGTACATGGTCATTGCCTACAAGCAGTTGATAGCTTAACCTATCTTGGTAGTACCCTCACCAGAGAAGTGAATATTGACTCTGAGGTCCACAACATGATGTACAAGGCGGGTGCTGCTTTTTGAAAACTACGAGCAAACGTTTCTGGCCAGCAAGGAATTAGTGTTTCCGCCAAGATAAGTGTATATCGTGCTGTTGTGCTAACCATCCATCTGCACGCATGCAAAACATGGACAGGCTATAGCAGACAAGTCATGAAACGTCAACGCAGACTGCTCAGGATCGGTTGTCAGGATAGAGCGCCCAACTATGTAGTTCTCAGCAGGGCGAGACTCTGGAATCTATGCGCTGCTGCAGATGGACTGGTCATGCTGTTCGTATGTCAGATAAGTGCCTCCCTAAACAACAGTTGTATGGTGAGCTCAGGGCAGGACAGCGCTCGCCTGGGGAACAGAAGAAGCGATACAAAGACACTCTTATAGTTTCTTTGAATAGTTTTTCCATCGGTGTCGCTGTCTGGTAGCTGCTTTCTCCAAACCATTCAGCCTGGTGCACTGCCATCACACAAGGTGCTCGCACTGCTGATGAGAGAACCATTACGGAGGCGCAGAAAAAGCGAGCTGCGCAAAAGGACAGAATGCAAGCAGATCGGACTGTACAGGCATATGCGGTCTATCTATCTATCTATCTATCTATCTATCTATCTATCTATCTATCTATCTATCTATCTATCTATCTATCTATCTATCTATCTATCTATCTATCTATCTATCTATCTATCTATCTATATACCTATCTATCTATCTATCTTCAGTCCACTTGTGTCATTAGACGTCATTGGGAGTTATGACCATGGCAATGACCTACTTTGTTTCATATTTTTTTTTGGCAGACGAATATCCGCTGTGGTGACTTGCCAGGTAAATCCCAGCATCTGTTAGCCCCTGGAAAATTACGAGCGCCTATTTTTTCGGACTGGTGGTGGTGGAACCGTAAATTAGAACACGGCCGCAGCCTGTCAGGCGCCATCTATGCCGATCCGCTAACCACATAACCAAGACCTGATGTTAAAGCCACACAGTGCCCTTTTTGCGACATATTCTCTGCGGGGCGAGAATTCCTAGAATAATTTGAGTAGATTTTTAACTTTAAAAAAAAAAAAAGTTTGTCCGAGCAGCGGCCGATAAGCCTACTCTTTTCGATTTCCAACTGCTAAGTATTTTTAACGTGTGTGACATTGCACACGGGTGTTACTCGGAGATCAGGGGAAGTATTTACCGGATTATCCACCAGGATTTGAATTCGCAACCTCCAGCACCCGAGACGAACACCTTACCTGGAAACCACGTCTGAATAAACATATCTGACGCTGTCTCCATCTTTGCTTGATATGGTCAATTAACTTCTTCTTCTTTTTCATACGCTGTCAGACGTCAACCTTTATTTTTTCGAAAAAAAGCAGCGGTCATCCTGAGGCTGTCGACACTGCCATAGAGCTTGTCTAGTGTTGCCACTGGTGATGGCCACATCTCCTTTCTCTGATCCTCCTATGTCGGGCAGTTTTGCAGCAAATGTTCAGCGGTCATCTTCCCAGTACCGCACGAGCATTCTTCAGTGCCACCTATCTTCAATTTATTGAATAGGTGGTACCTCAGTCTATTGTGGCCAGTGCGAAGTCCGATGACCACGACCTGCTCTCTTCTGTTCAACTGGTAATAGGTATCGTTTTTTGTGTAGCCAGTATGTTCTGTTTCCCATTTGGTCATGTATCTAGCTCTAATAAGCTTTTTTGACTCTTCGTATGTCACACTAGTATCTGGTTGTGGTAGTCTTGCACCTTCTTTTGCCAGTCTGTCTGCCTCCTCGTTGCCTTGGATGTTACAGTGGGATGGAACCCACTGTACCACTACTCTTTTTGGTGCGGACTGCTGGCATAGTTGACAGAGTACTGCTCTTAAATCATTAAGTTTAGTATTTTTCTGGATTTTAGTGCTGTGACTACGGCCAGGGCATCTGTAAGCAGGACTATATGGCTTTCATTTCTTTTGCATGTCACAATTTCTTCTACTGCAGCCCTCAGTGCCTATGCCTCCGTTCTGAAATTGCTTTAGTAGTTTCCAGTTGCCACTGATAGTGTTGTTTTCCTACCATTTGGTAGGCTCAGGAATACCCCTGCCCCTCCGTTCTATGTTGTGTTTGTTACAGAGCCGTCGGTGTATGCATGGGTCCAGTCCATGCTTGGGTAGTTTTTCGTTATGTACCTCAGGGTTATCTCTTCTTTCTTTTTCAGTCTGGTTGTTCTTTTTTCCAATACCTGGTATATTTTCTACCACCTCTGGAAATATATGCTGCCTCCAAGTAGGTTTGCGTACAGTAGGGATGGGCTTTGGTGTTATTAATGCCTTCATAGGGTCTTCGTTCATCTATGCTTTGGCTATTTCTGCAAAGTTTCTTCGCTTTAGTTTCCCATTTCCAAAATTATTTAGTCTCTTATGCATTGGATGGTCAGTCAGTCTTCTGAGTTTTTCTGCTTGCTGCTGGGCTCTGCAGTCTCTTCTGTCGGTCATGGATTGCAGATTTGTAATCTTTTCCAGCTCTACAATTGGCAATGACTTCATGCCTCCTGTTATAACTCTCAGGGTTTGGTTTTGGAGTTTGCTAATTTTTGTCAAAGTTCTCCATGCCGCAATGCCAGACTCGAGAACTGGCCTCACTCTTCCAGTGTACAGTTTCTTTAGTATACTTTCGTCTGCTCCCCAGCTTGTGCCAGCAAGTTTCCTCATGATTGCCATCCTTTCTCTGGCTCTCATTCGGTTTCTGTCGATCTGACTTTTCCATGTCATGCGCCGATCAAATGTGACTCCCAGGTAATTTGGGTTGTCGTTTGGCCGCAGACATTTGCCGTTAAGACTTATTTTGGTGTTTTCGGGTTTGTTTAAAAGCGAGAATATCGTACATGTTGTTTTGGGGTCTGTTTAAAAGCGAGAATATCGTACATGTTGTTTTTTCCTCATTTATTTTGACCAGCCATGAGTTCTCCCACTCCTCCAACAATGTTAGGGCCTGCTGCACCCGATTACTTGCTACGGTGAGATTCTTTTCAGAGATCCACATAGCCAGATCATCTGCAAACATGGAACTATGGACTCTTCTTGGTATATTCTCTGCGATGTTATTTATATACACCAGGAAGAATGTGGGTGACAGTACTCCTCCCTGGGGTACTTCCTGCTCAAGTGTCACCTTGTTGGTCATATGCCCTTGTACTTGAACTCTGGCTGTTCTGTTTTTGAGATAGTGGCTGATCCATCTGTACATTTTCCCACATACTTCACTTCTTCGTAGCTTGACTTTAAGTCCCTCTTTCCAGACCTTGTCAAATGCCTTTTCTAGATCCACCCACACCGCTACTGTATGCTTTTTCTCCTGGTAAGCATCCTCTATTTCCTGTGCTATGAGAGTGATCTTATCCTCAGTGGATCTGTGCTGTCTAAAGCCTGCTTGCTGTGGAATTAGTATGTGTTTTTCTTCCAGATGCCACATCAGTCTGGTGTTTATCATACGCTCCATCAGTTTTCCTACACAGCTCAGTAGACTGATAGGCCTGTATCCATTTGGATCTGTTTTGTCTTTTTCTTTCTTTGGTACTGGTATAAGTACAGCGTCTTTCCATGCCTGAGGTACAATTCCCCTTTTCCAGCTTTGGTTCAGGACTGATAGTAACTTTCTCTTTGCTGTTTGGCCCAGCCCCTTCAGCATTTCGTTTGTTACGCCGTCTTTTCCGGGCGATTTCTTTTTCTTTAGAGTTCTCATGGTCAACTAACTAATATCATTCAGTTACCCTCACCTGGTTTAACCGGCACCTGAAAGTGAGGTTTTTGTGCAATGCGAGACTCCCCAGTAAGAGCCACTATAGGGATTAAAGTGTCGATCCGCACCTCGTTCGGTGGACAGGTCACGAAGAAGAGACAAAGTAGGGGATAGATTATAAGTCACAGTCGTAGACATATTGGTCAATCGTGTTCTCTACGAGACATCGTCATCATTATGTGACACGGCGACACGTGTAGATGACTGTGGATCTCCACAACTTCTTGTCGTGACTGTTATTTTTGCCGTTGGTCATCTTCTGTGACGCGGTGTTAATCGGCCAGCTTCCTCCTCTCCCCCCCCCCCCCCCCCCCTCCATCGTCTCCTTTTCTTATCCTCAACAGTGTGTGATATAGTGAAATGAAACAATAAGGTTTCACTGGGCAGTTGAGAGTGAAAGTAATACTACAAAGGTTTATGAAATTATCGAAACGATCTCATATGCAGGCTACAACATTATCATATGCATGCTTCAGCATTATCATATGCAGTCTACAGCATTATCACATGCAGGCTACGGGATGAAGATGCTGAGCTGCAGCGGTCAGCCACCCAAAGCTGACTGCTAGTGTCAGGGTCAGCAAACAAAATCTGCTGACCCTTCTACACCTCCACACGGTGATCCTGGATAACAGGCTGCAACAGAGCAGACGGGCTAAGTTGAAGTGATCGATGAGGGAATGCTAACCCGTTACTAAAAAAATGCTTGCTAAAGTCGGATGTGTTGGACCGAAAGGTGCAGATATCTCAGTCAAGCTGTAAGCTACGACAAAACATATTCCGTTCTCTGGACTACATTCTGCTACTTAAGTCCTTTCAGGGTTTGGTAGCGGGAGATTGAGAACGAACGAAGCCATATGCAGGCTCCAGCATTATCATATGTCTATAAACGAGCTCGTGTGTCTGTACAATGAAGTAGGTTACTCATATCTGGCGTATCTCCAGTCCCACATTTTACCAATTTGGAATATGGATTTCTTTTGATCCGTTCTTAGATTTTAGTCCACATTACAACAAAAAGAGAGAAAGGAAATTATTATTTACTATTTTTCAAATATTTATAAATGCAGCATAGAGAAATATGAATTGTACCTACATCAGCCAATTCGAGGTGTGGTGCGCATACGCATGATGCCTTTTTTTTTGCGTAGGGGCACGGCTTAAACTCACATGACAGTGTTAATTCCAGTTACACATAACTAGTCAAGTCCCCATTTTGTTGATGATATGTAACAGGAATTGACACTGTCATGTGAGTTTACGCAAAAAGGAAAGCATGCGTATGCGCAATACACATGGAATTGGCTGATGTAGGTACAATTCATATTTCTCTATGCCGTCTTTATAAATATTCGACAAATAGTAAATCATTTTCCTAAATAGTATAACACCGTTTGGGGGTTGTTGACGGTAGTGAGAAATTGTCCTGCTGAGAGCGGTATGTGGGGGGTGGGGGGATGTGCGTGATAAGGTGGAAAGAAATAAAAGGGTTGATTGGCATCAAGATGCTGAGCAGCGCATGAGCTGCATTGGTCAGCGACCCATAGATGACTGCTAGCGTCAAGGCCAGCGAACCAGAGCTGCCAAGGCCCTTCTATACCTCCACGCGGTGATTCTGGATAACAGGCTGCAGCAGGGCAGACTTGCTAAGGAAAAGGGATCGAAGAGGGAATGCTAACCCGGTACTAAAAAAATGCTTGCTGAAGTCGGATGTGTTGGACCGAAAGGTGCAAATATCGCAGTCAAGCTGTAAACTACGACACAACGCATTCCGTTCTGTGGACTACATTCTGCTACTTAAGCCCTTTCAGGGTTTGGTAGCAGGAGATTGAGAACGAACGAAGAAGAAGAAGAAAAAGAAGAAGAGTTGATTGAGAAAAGATTGAAAAAAGGGGGGGGGGACATAAGTTGATGGGGAAAGGATTAGTTGGTTGAGGGGGCTAGAGGGTATGGGTGGGTTTAGAAGGAAGAGATAGACGGAGTTGAGGATGGGAAGGAAGTGTAATAGGGATGTGGGGGAGGAGAGAGAGAGAGAGGTAAAATGAAAATTTACCTCTTTAAGAATTGTCCTTGTCAAAGCTTTCTACCTGAGTTAATAGTGGTAATCGATTTAACTGCGTGGCACAGCATACTTTCAAATTCGTCATTTATAATGTCTGGGTACATATCTGATGCAAATTGGGTTCATAGTCAAAGACGTTGCAGTAGAAGTAAGCACAAGTAAGTAGCCGCTTCTGTATACGGCCCTCCTTAAATAATTATACCGGACATGTCAGTCAAAATCAAGACAAATGAAAGTGTGTGTGAGATCTTCAGTCGGTATAGATGTTCCAGTAGTCTGCAGTGTCCAGTTCTCAGACTAAAAAAGGTCATCATCATGTAGCATGTTCTTTGTAGAACAGTCTGTCTGAAAGAAACTCGTTCTCTTGCCAAAACACCAGCTTCCGCCACAGTCATACTCAGGCACTCCTGGATATCTTGGTGTCATCGTCTTCTTGGTCTACCCCTTCCTCTTTTGCCTGGCACATTACCTTCCATCACCGTCCTCTCATGACCGTTGTGTCTCTTGATGTGACCAGAGTATTTGCATTTTCTAGCCAAAATGGAATTGATAAACCAGTTCTCCTCTATTCTCAACTCTTGCCGAATGTCTACATATGTTCTTTTCTGTCCAGTGTATTCTGAGGATCTTTCTGTAACATTTTGACTCGAAGGATTCGATTCTTTGTCTAGAAGTTTTGGTAATCGTCCATGCTTCACAGCCATAAGCTGCCACAGGAAAAACACAGGCTCTCAAGACTTTTACTTTTATCGTTTTGTTGGTGCCCTGCCATAATTTCTTCAGGCTGTTCAGTCTCTGCATTGCCATAGCTAGTCTTCTTCTGATTTCTTTCGAGCAGTCACCATTTTTGTCGATTCTGGAGCCCAGATATTCAAAATGTGTAACCTGATCTATTTCCTCACCACCCACTGTAAATTTATGCTGACATAAATAAGGTAGCTTGTTGATTTCTTTAATTATGTTAATGAATTGGGTCTGGTGTACTGCTTATGTTTCTGTCCTTTCTCCATTGGTGTATTTACTGATTTCTGATGATGTTCTTGATCTCTCTGTGTGGTACTCGATGATTAAATTGTGCCTTTTTGCTGCCATCTTTTGCTAACACGACACTCTAACGTAACTCTTATAATACGATACAAAAGCCACGTTTCTACACCATCTGTTTCATGATTATGTTTTGAGGTTAGGGTACTGTAACATATTTTGTCATATCTTTCTTATTTTAGAGATTACATTAATGTATCTCGTATACAAATGTGCAGAATTGAATAGTCTATCAAATAGAACTACTTTATGTATTTACATATACAATATTGGATACATAGTAGTCAACATATATTGTTGACATATTGTCAACATATATATTTATTTTTAATAATGTTTTTTTTAAGTTTGAATTTCCCATAATATAACAAGCTTTGTACAGGTCTGAAGCTCCTAACATTAGTCATCACTGATAGAATATCCACCTATACACAATATATATAAGTTTTAAAATTTTCTGCCAGTAAAAAAAGATTTGGTGTCCATTTGTATCTTTAAAGTCACGTGACAACAGTCAGCAAAGGAAAACTATAAATGTTGAAGTTAGTGTGCGATAACATATTGTATCAGGCGAAGCGTCCGTTTCACAATTTTAACGCACCCGCTTCGAATCACGCTCGTGTCCAGTTTGTCAAACATGGGTTTTTTTCTCCCCGACGAACGGAAAGTAATGACAACCTACTGTATTGCACACTTGCCAAGAAACTTATAACAGTCAAATAGGTTGACCGTTGTAAGAAGCGACTTTCTGCAAAGGACATGCTACTTACTACTAAACATTACATTAATGTATCTCATATACTTGTACTACACATTTGCTACACTAGTAAACACTCATCGAGATCTCTATTCATGGTGGCTTTTTTCTTTACTTTCTGCTTTTTTAAAAGGTCTAGATAGTCTTGTACTGGTTATAGAAATAGAGTTAGCTAGTGGACACTTCCCTTCTTCAACGATGTCCATATCCGCGTCCCTTTTGTCAGAGTTATTATCACTACTAACCATGTATTCATAATCTGAATATAACTTCTTCATTGCTCGATTTATCATCTTCTATCCGTTAATAGATAAGCTATCATGCTTGTTCTATCGGTAATCTTTGCTTACGATTACTGGAAGCCACTTTTATCGACAACAAAAAACGTTCCTGAAATAATTCGGTTGATCAACTATTCTTTTTAAATTTGAACATCTTTGTCTAATGAGCAAAAATACAGCAAATGGCTCTTAAATTAAATAGTTCATCCGCAGGAATAGACATTTAAAATGTTGGATTATACTAAACTTCAAAAATTGCTCTCTAAACTTTGCTAACAAATATTTAACAAAACAGTCTTTCTAATTGGCTTTCATAAAAAAATAATTACTGACAACCAGCTACATGTGGTGGTTTTCCCAGCCTAAGAGTGTCATATCAAGTCAATATTTGTAAACATTATGTTTCGTCAAAAACCGTCAAAAGATGTTTGCAAACTGGCTAACGGGGAAACTTCAAATAGGCCATAGTTAATGCATTTCACGTAAGTGAATATGGTATTTTGTTTTTGATGGAAAGTATACAAGAGGAGTAAATCTGTCTTAACAACATAAGACTGATGTGATGCCTTAACAACACAAGACTGCTGTGATGCCTTAACAACACAAGGCAGTTGTGGCTGGAAAAAATATGTCGAAAAATTTACAGCATCATAAAACATCACCTGATTATTTAGGTAGTTATCACGTTAAGTGATTATAACAAATTAGGATTACAAACAATAAAACTATTGACTTTTCATAATTTACTATTTCAACATGTTAATGACAATTACAACAATAGAATATGGCCAAAAGAGCACACAACTTCAATATCAATTCCTTTGCCCAATAAATCAAATGCAACAGGCAGCCGTCTATTCCGTCCGATAAGTTTGATTACACGCGCATCTAAAATCGTATTGAAAATAATTAAGATGAGAGTCGACGGAAAGATAGAGGAAGTACTGCAAGATAACCAGATTGGATTTCGTAAGGCCAGAGTTACATGGGATGCCATCGGAGCATTACGGATTCTTGCAGAAAGAATGATCGATCAAGGACGACCACTATTTATTTGCTTTATTGACTACGAGAAAGTTTTTGAACGAGTACATGGAGAAAACTTTTTCAGATCCTGCAACAAATAGGTATAGAAAGAACACTCATTAAGTTAATCCAGAACCTGTATGAAAATCAAGAGGCGATTATTTCAATCACAGAAGGTCTCATGGATCCAGTTTCCATAAGACAGAGGGTACGACAGGGCTGCTTGCTTTCCCCGAGTTTCTATAACGCATATTCTGAGAGGATGATGGACAAGGTTATGCAGAGTTGAAATAAGTGTGTCAACGTTAATGGTATGAAAGTTAATGGTGTCAAAGTTAATGGTATGAAAGTTAATGGTGTCAACGTTAATGGTATGAAAGTTAATGGTGTCAAAGTTAATGGTATGAAAGTTAATGGTGTCAAAGTTAATGGTATGAAAGTTAATGGTGTGAAAGTTAATGGTATGAAAGTTAATGGTGTCAAAGTTAATGGTATGAAAGTTAATGGTGTCAAAGTTAATGGTATGAAAGTTAATGTTATGAAAGTTAATGGTGTCAAAGTTAATGGTATGAAAGTTAATGGTGTCAAAGTGAATGGTATGAACGTTAATGGTGTCAAAGTTAATGGTATGAAAGTTAATGGTGTCAAAGTTAATGGTATGAAAGTTAATGCCATCAAATTTGCCGATGACCAAGCGATAGTGGGAGGAGGATCAGTAGCAACGTTGCAAATGCTGCTAAAAAAAATTAATAGCACAGCCAAATAGTTTGGCATGAAAATAAACACATCGAAGACAAAGACATTGGTAATATCCAAGCAACGTAGACAAATAAAAGTGATAATCAATGGAGTAATAATCGAACAAGCTCAAAAGTTTACATATTTGGGCCAAACTATAACGGAAGATGCCCGAAATCAGACAGAAATTAAGACAAGAATTGCAATGGCAAAAAAAAGGGCTTCAGAGAAAAACAGAAATTGTTAACCTCAAAGAGCATCAGGATAGAACTGAGGAAAAGAATAATCACCACTCGTATATGGTTAAGTTCATTGTGGGGGGCTGAAACGTGAACTCTAGCAAAGAAGAATGAAAAAAAGATTGGAAGCGTTTGAAATGTGGTGCTACCGTAGAATGAAAAGATTGAGTTAGACAGAAAAAAGATCTAATGACAATGTACTTACTGAAGTGGGCGCACAAAGACACATATTGACTATGATACAAAAACGTCGGCTGAGTTGGCAAGGTCACAATATGAGACACGAAAGTCTTCTACAGAAGATAGTAAAAAATCCCATAGCATTACTGCCGTAGGGGTGTGAGGTGTTAGCGATCTCACATTTCAAAGGCTCGGCTATATGAGGGCGTTAGCCATCGCCTCTCCCTCGCCGTTTTTACTTCCCGGACTGAACCGGTACCCATTTAAGGCTGGGTCGTCCCGGGGGCCATTGCGGTCTGAAAAAAACATTACCGCCTCAACTGGGGAATGAACCCAGGACCACTCAGATGCTAAGACAGCGCGCTAACCACTGTACTACTAGAGGGAGAGATTCAAGGGAAGAGAGGACCCGGGCGTCCAAAATTCAATTTGACATGACAGGCATGCAGGGACATTAAAGTACGAACCTATGCTGAAATGAAGAGAGCTGCAGAGGCTAAGGTCTAATGGAGAGACATACTCAAACAATCTTACAACCAGTCTCCGGACTGAGCAACCCGATGATGATGATTGAGGACCTGAATCAACGCTTTGTGAATAGTGAAGCCATACATTGGAAAGATGCATTACGAAGAATACAGTTGACTAGAGTACATGGAATCTCATGAGAGGGTAGACTGGTTGGTTATACACACATAGTATGGAAACTTTAGAAGCTTTGATATTTTTTTATTTTTTTTAAAATTATTTTTTTTTTTGCGTTCGCCTTATTTCTCTTATCCCCAAGGCGGCGTGCGTTGCACTGTGGTTTTTATTTTGCGCCTGTCGGACCAGTGCATCCGACTTCAGCATGCATTTTATGTAAGGGTCTGCTTCCTCCTGCCTTTTCTAAGGGTTTGCTTGCTCGGGGTAACGGCCGGTGCTGTGATGGGGATCAAACCCAGCACGTTCCGGTTGTGAGCCGTGCCACTTAACCACTAGGCCTCGCCGTCCCCTCGAAGCTTTGATATAATTTGTTAGAAGTTATTGCAGAATTTGATCCGATAATGAAACTACATATAAGACGCATACAAATCAGATACAATTCACGACATCAATGATCGTATTTAGAGAAAAAAATTCAGAATGCGATTATTAAACTGTTGATTAAGAATGGAAAACATAAAGTGATAAATGATTTGACAAATGCAAAATATTACTCTATATTCTAGATAGCACACCAGACGTCATTCATACATAACAGATGACAACGACAGCTAGATTTGTTACAGAAAATGAAGCCACTACTAATACACCTTCACACGTTTCTATCAATTAACATTTAATTGGATTAGCAGAGCATGGAAAATCTACTTGATCAATCATGGTAGAAAATATACTACAAGAACTTTCAAATTCAGATATTTGTCTAGAATCTAGACGATATGAGGGGATAAGGATACATAAAGGAATTCATGTAAGAATTAAAGAGCGAAATCGATTAAATTTGATATTTAATGATGTCCCAAACTGTTGATTGAAAGCAGTAAGGTTGTTTTTTTAAAATTTCAATATTCATGTCAAAGAGGCTGCAGGTCTAACTATCGGGAAAGTAGAATTAATGCTGTGAAAGTAATTCTAAAACACACATTTGAAATTTTCAATATTCTCTCTCCATTTGCTGAGGACGTTTCACTAACTGGACCTCATGGAACTC
Source organism: Ariolimax columbianus (assembly GCA_036924085.1). Lineage (NCBI taxonomy): Eukaryota > Metazoa > Mollusca > Gastropoda > Stylommatophora > Arionidae > Ariolimax > Ariolimax columbianus. Next base: position 147,568,277 of record JAVGWX010000001.1, read on the forward strand.
ATTCACGTGCAGAAGCGAATGGAATTAATTTAATCCAAAAAAAAACGTCAGCATTGGTTTACTAAAGGAAGATCGTGTAACCAATCTATTAGAATTCACGGAGAAGGTTACCAGAATCTTAGATGGCCGAGAGCCGGTGGATGCTATCTATCTGGATTTTCCAAAGACCTTTGATCGAGCACCTCGTCAACGATTGTTTCGAAAGTTGCAATCACATGGAATAGGTGGTGAAGTTGCCAGTTGGATAGAAAGTTGGTTGACGGGCAGAAGGCAGAGAGTTATAAAAATTAGGCAGTACTCTGACTGGTGTGATGTAATAAGTGGCATGCCCCACCAATCGGTATTGGGACCAACTTTGTTCTTAATATATATCAGTGAATTGGACATTGATAACAGATCCATGATTGCAAAGTTCGCGGATGACATACAATTATGCGGCAGGGTTTCTTCCCCGGAAGAGGTGGATCTATTGAGATCGGCTTTAGAAACGATTCAACAATAGTCTGAGAGCTGGCAAATGGAGTTTAATGAAGAAAAATGTACAGTCCTCCACATGGGAAGAACCAATAATGAATATAATTACAGGATAGGAGAGAATAATATTAGGACCTAGGGGTTATAAACAGAGCATACTGGTAAGGTGAGTGAGCGAGTTCAGGTACCAGTGAAAAAGGCAAATGCAATGTTAGGTATGATAAAAAGAAATATTAAACATAGGAGCAAGGAAGTGATAGTCAAACTGTATATATCATTAGTTAGACCTAGATTGTAGTACTCTGTACGGGTGTGTAGTCTGTATCATAGAAGTAATATTAACATGCTGGAAAGAATACAAAAAAGAGCGACAAAGCTGATATTCCAGAATTACAGTTATGAGGAAAGACTCAGAAGAACCGGCCTACAGTGTCTCGAAGAGAGAAGAATTCGTGGTGATTTAATACAGGTTTATAAGATGATCAGAGGAATCGATAAATTGGACTATAACAAGTTTAAAAAAAAAATACAGCTACCCACAAGAACAAGAGGGCATAACTACAAATTAACTAAAGAGAGGTCCAGATTAGATATTAGGAAATACTTTTTTTTAGATAGAGAGTGGTGAAGGCTTGGAATGCATTTCCACGGGAGGTAGTGAAGGCAAGGGCATTTAATGCATTTAAAAATAAATTGGATGTGCATAGCTTTTAGAGCAAGGTGATGTAAATGAAACTTGTTGTATGCAGACTCTGCAGAGTCTTCTAAACTAGTATAAAGACGTTAATTTAGTTAAGGGCAATAAAAAAGCACAAGGACGGGAGTTATAATAGATTAAACAGGAAAGGTGCTGGAGCAAGTTCAGGTGGCAGTGGAAAAGACTAATGCCAAGTTGGGCATGATAAAAAGAAACATTTCACATAAGAGCAAGGAAATAATAATCAAGTTATATAAATCATTAGTGAGACCTAAATTAGAGTACTGTGTTCAGGTGTGGTGGAGTCCATATAATAGAGTGGATATAAACATGCTGGAAAGGGTACAAAGAAGAACTACAAAGAAGAGCTACAAAAATGATTGCGGGGTTTCAGAATTATGATTATGAGGAAAGACTAAAAAAAACTGGTCTTCAATGTCTTGAACAGAGAAGAATTCGAGGAGACTTTATACAGGTGAATAAATTAATAAACGGAAAGGATAAATTAGACTATACCAAGTTATTCAAAGCACAGCGGCTACAAGAACAAGAGGGCACAGCTACAAACTATTTAAAGACAGATCTAGATTATATATTAGGAATTATTTTTTTAGTTAGAGAGTGGAGAATTCTTGGAATGCATCAGTGAATGCAGTTTCCTTCAGAAAATACAGATAAGACCTTCACAGTAAAAGAAACAATTCGTCTGTGAAGTTCTAGACGATTTAATTCTTTGATCCATAAATAAAATTAGGGGTCACTTTTTAAACCAGAAATTACATAGAGCAATTCAATCAATTAATGATCGATTTGTGCAGCTGTCATCTGACAGTGACATTTTGATTTTTGTACAACATTAAAAAACTAGAGAAATGTGATATACAAAATATGTTTAAAAGAATGTATGGACCTTCAATTAGCAATTTAACATCGTAAAACAAAGATGCAGCATATATTAACGTAACAGAACTGTGTGATGAGTTATACGCTTGATTACAATCAAGCCCTAAAGTTATATTAGACTATATGTTGATTGGGCTGGCATGCTCTTTTCTCAAATGTTTACGTTGGGAACGCGAATTTTGCTAACACTCCCGATAAGATTTGCGAGTACTGAGTCAAGCTTTTCGAAGTTCAAACTCTTAAAAACATAGCTTTGTTCTACCATATCTCAGAATCGTTTGGTTTATTTAGCTAAAATATCTATAGAAAGAACGATTGCAGAAAAATTGGAGGACACCCAAATAATTCCGGATTTTGCTTCTGCAAAAGCAATAAAAACGTTTGTTTTCTTGACATAAACTATAAAATATATAAAACATTTTACCGCTTTTATAAACTTGCCATTTAAAGCTTCAGAAATTCGTATTTAGCACTTATAATTTTTTTTTATTTCTTAGAAAACTGTAAATGTGTTAAAATGAAGAATTGATCAGCTCATATCTGAAATTCTTGGTATTTAACCTGGCACGTATGTCTGATGCCAGGTAGCCAAATGTTGAGTAAACTCATTTCGCTCTTTTGCCTTGGTGTACCATGTTGATCCCATGGCCTTCATTATGCCATCTATCCACCTCAGTCTTGGTCGCCCGCGAAGTATGGGACAGCGATGTTAGCTGATTTCGCTCTTGAGGACATCAAGTACGAATAAACAACTTTATTGGTAAGTATGTTCCAAGGACTGTCTGTACAGAGTACATTTGATTATTTTTGTATTTGATATAGTAGTAATACTATTTCATGAAATTTTCATCAAAGTACTACTATTACTAATTAGTAATAGTAGTACTTTGACGAAAATGTTATGAAAGGCAAGGCTTTTTACCTCCCTGCAGATGGTCTGACTGACGACCTTTGGAACAAAACGTGCCAGTTCTTGCCTATGATGTTTTTTTTGTTCAAATAAATGCCTGCCAGTTGTCACAATTATTGAGTACGAGCTGCTTGGTAACACAGTTATGACAATTATAACGAAGTTTCTTTTGGGATGGGGTACCCAACAGTTGCAGTTGATACATAAGTAGGTCATCACACTGATAAGTAGGTCACTCTTCCCCTTCTCTCTCTTCTTACCTCACTCTTTTTCATTTGACTCTGTCCTACAGTCACACTCTTGCACAACTTTCACACACGCCCTCGTGGTGAGGCCCTTCCATTGCACTTTGGTTGGGCTAGCTTCTGAGGGCGCACAAACCTAGCTTAGGTACATACAGACGTACACATGCATCCAAGCACTGGTTTATGCGTCCTGATATCGCCCAATGGACTACGGTCTGGGGTGGAAAATGGCGCGCCTCCGCCAGTAGAAACCAGTGCGGCAAACATCAAAGCAAAAAAAAAAAAAAAAAAAAAAAAAAAAAAAAAAAAAAAAGCCACTCCACGTGTCCATCTGTTATCCGGCATGTGCATCACATGACCGGCCCATCTGTATTTTAGTAACAGCTCGACATCTATAATGCCAGATAAGGCAGTTCGACGTCTGATCTCTGCGTTGCAGATTTGGTCTCGAATAAAGATCTTCAGTGTTCTTCGCTCTATCGCTCGTTGGGCAACGCGTAGTCTATCTGCATCAGCTTTCCGTAGGTTCCACACCCCGCAACCATTTACCATGGCTGGCATAACTACACTATTGAAGGTGTGAACTCAAGCGTTGTCATTTCGCATCTGTTGCAGTATGTGTTTAACACTGTTGAAACTGACCCAGCCCGTTGTTATCCTTCGTGAGATCTCCCGATTTATTAAATGGGAGTTCGTGATCTCTTTGCACAAGTAGATTTGCGAATTTACGTTTTCGACGAGACAATCTTCAAGGCCAACTGCAACGCTTGCTCTGATGAGCTCGTTCAGGCTTTTCTCCGCTTCTTTGGCGTCGTGGCTGTTGATGACTATGTCATCAGCGAACCTCAAATGAGTAAGAATTTCGCCGTCTAGGTTTATGCCTCTATCCTCGCAGTCCATGATTTTAAAGATCTCCACAAGGGCTGCTCTAAAGAGCTTTGGTGAGATTATATCACCATGTCGGTCATCACGTTGTATAGGTAATGTGATCGGCCTATAGAAGTGGGTGATATATCAATCAATCCATCAATCAATCAAAGCCCGTCGCCTCGGTGGTATGCTATTGATACCATCCCGTCAGCATGCACAGTCCTGGGTGCTCTTTCTCTCCGGGTGTAATCATTTAATCTTAGTTTCTTCTCCCATTCTCTTCTCTAAGTATTTGTTGGGTCTTCCTGTGTCTCTCTTCCAATGAGAATTCCACGTAAGAGCATGTCTGGCTATGTTGGACGGTGCCTTCCGTAGCGTATATCCCATTTTTTCGCTTAATTTGTTGTCATACCACTGGATGCCCATTATCCTTCGTAGACATCTGTTAACGAAGGACTAGAGTCTTTGTTGCATGACCTTGGTCGTTCTCCATGTCTCCGCTCCATATAGCAGCACCGACTTGCCACTGGCGTTGAATATTCAAACTTTGGTGAGAATCTAGCTGGACCCCTGTATGTTCTTTAGTATCAGGAATGTCCCTCTTGACTTTCCAATTCATAAGCATCTATACCTCCTGATGTGACAATTGTGCTGCACAAATAGGTACAGGTATCCACTTCTTCCAGCTGCTCTCCCTCTAGCACGATTGTGTTTTAGTTGACGTTGTTTGAATTTAAGGAACTTGGTTTTCTTCATGTTGATAATCAGTCTGAATTTGACCCTATTAAGTTTCTTTTGGATTTGGCTAAGACTGGAACAACAATATATAATTGAGAGAATAACATCGAGAGATGAACAGAGAAAAGTCTGGCAGACTGTACCATCAAGGTTAGAGACAGAGGACTTTGAAGATACATTGCAGTCGACTTTCTCTGTGAAGATGGCACTTGAGCTGAACTGAACTCCAAAGCTCTCACATGATTTCTATTTTACTGTTAGTACTGTGTTCTTGTCGTCCGTTCTGTTACATATTCGTTGTATTCTCTACTTTTCATGCTGTATTCTTGGTTTTCAAGCATTTCCAAGCACCTTTCTTTTTATTTGCTATCCCGTTGACTTCTTTTGTCCACTGTCTTTTTTTATGTTCTTCTTGACTTCGACTTTACTACACGCTTCTGCTGTAGCTGTCCTGAGCATGGTCTTCAATGTTAACCAAACAGCTAATAGCTTAATTGTGGTCCCTTTTTATTGTCCACTGTTATCGCTATAAACCCCTGATAAATAGTATTTTTGTTCTCTTAGTGTGTGGGCCTTAATTTTTGGTTCTCTTCTCTACTGTTTGGTTTCTTACTTGGCTTGGCTTGGCTTATTTCGTTTTCAACCTCCCGCTACAAAACCCTGAAAGGGCTTAAGTAGCAGAATGTGGTCCAGAGAACGGAATGCGCTGTGTCATAGTTTACAGCTTGACTGTGATATTTGCACCTTTCGGTCCAACACATCCGACTTCAGCAATCATTTTTTAGTACCAGGTTAGCATTCCCTCTTCGATTCTTCTTCTTCTTCTTCATCGTACGCAGTCAGACAGTAACCATTATTTTTTCGAAAAACGCGGCGGTCATCCTGAGGTTGTCGACCCTGCCATAGAGCTTGTCTTGTGTTGCCACTGGTGATGGCCACATCTGCTCTCTCTGATCATCGTATGTCGGGCAGTTCTGCAGCAGATGCTCAGCGGTCATTTTCCCGGTACCACACGGGCATTCGTCGGTGCCACCTATCTTCAATTTGTTGAATAGGTGGTACCTCAGTCTATTGTGGCCAGTGCGAAGTCTGAAGACAACGACCTGCTCACTTCTGTTCAACTGGTAATAGACATCGTTTTTGGTGTAGCTGGTATGTTCAGTTTCCCATTTGGTCATGTATCTAGCTCTAATAAGCCGTTTTGACTCTTCGTACGTCATACTAGTATCTGTTTGTGGTAGTCTTGCACCTTCTTTTGCCAGTCTGTCTGCCTCCTCGTTGCCTTGGATGTTGCAGTGTGATGGGACCCACTGTACCACTACCCTTTTTGGTGCGGACTGCTGGCATAGTTGACAGAGTACTGCTCTTAAGTCATTAAGCTCAGTGTTTTTCTGGCTTTTTAGCGCTGTGACTACGGCCAGAGCATCTGTAAGCAGGACTGTATGGCTTTCATTTTCTTTATGTGTCACCATTTCTTCCACTGCCGCCCTCATTGCCTCTGTCTCCGCTCTGAAATTGCTTGTGTACTTACCAGAAGCGAATGACAGTGTTATTTTTCTGCCATTTGGTAGGTTCAGGAATGCTCCTGCCCCTCCGTTCTGTGTAGTGTTTGTTACAGAACCGTCGGTGTATGCATGGGTCCAGTCCATGCTTGGGTAGTTTTTCGATATAAAGCTTAGGGTAGTATCTCTCCTTTCTTTTTCAGTCTGGCAGTTTTTGTTTCCAATACCTGGTATATTTTCTACCACCTCTGGAAATATATCCTGCCTCCAGGTAGGTTTTCGTACAGTAGTCATGGGCTTTGGTGTTGTTATTGCGTTTATGGGATCTGTGTGCATCTTTGCTTTGGCTATTTCTGCAATGTTTCTCCGCTTTAGTTTCCCATTTCCCAAATTGTTTAGTCTCTGGTGCATTGGATGGTCAGTCAGTCTTCGGAGTTTCTCTGACTGGAGCTGGGCTCTGCAGTCTCTTCTATCGGTCATGGATTGCAGTTTTGTAATCTTTTCAAGTTCTACAATTGGCGTTGACTTCATGCCTCCTGTTATAACTCTCATGGCTTGGTTTTGAAGTTTGCTAACTTTATCGAAGTTCGCCTTTGCTGCTGTTGTCCATGCCGCAATGTCATACTCGAGAACTGGTCTCACTCTTCCAGTGTACAGTTTCTTTAGTATGCTTTCGTCTGCTCCCCAGCTTGTGCCAGCAAGTTTCCTCATGATTGCCATTCTTTCTCTGGCTCTCATTTGGTTTCTCTCGATCTGACTTTTCCATGTCATGCGCCGATCAAATGTGACTCCCAAATAGTTTGGGTTGTCGTTTGGCTGCAGGAATTTGCCATTTAGACTTAATTTGGTGTTTTGGGGTTTGATTGAAAGCGATAATATTGTACATGTGGTTTTCTCCTCGTTTATTTTGACCAGCCATGAGTTCGCCCACTCTTCCAGCGATGTTAGGGCCTGCTGCATCCGATTTCTTGCTATGGTGAGATTCTTTTCAGAGGTCCACATAGCCAGATCGTCTGCAAACATTGAGCTATGGACTCTTCTTGGTAAATTCTCTGTAATGTCGTTTATATACACCAGGAAGAGTGTGGGTGACAGTACTCCCCCTTGGGGTACTCCCTGCTCGAGTGTCACCTTTTTGCTCATCTGCCCTTGTACTTGGACTCTGGCCGTTCTTTTTTTAAGGTAGTGGTTGATCCACTTGTACATTCTCTAACAAACTTCACTTCTTCTTAGCTTCACTCTAAGTCCGTCTTTCCAGACTTTGTCAAATGCCTTTTCCAGGTCCACCCAAACCGCTACTGTGTGTTTCTGTGCCTGGTAGGCATCTTCTATTTCCTCCTCTTTGATTCGATCCCTTCTCCTTAGCCAGTCTGTCCTGCTGCAGCCTGTTATCCAGGATCACTGCGTGGAGATGTAGAAGCGTCTTGGCAGCTCAGGCTCGCTGGCCCTGACGCTAGCAGTCAGCTATGGGTCGCTGACCACTGCAGTTCATGCGCTGCTCCGGTTTCTTACTTGATTTTGAATGTTGCTTTGTTGGGAATACTATTTTGATTGTTCCCTTTATTGTCGCGAGATAGTGGTCACTTCCGATTTCTGGTTTTTTTTTTCCAGGTTCTGACAGCATACTTAAATGTTTAGTACAACAGCATAATCAATTTTGGCTTTCTCATTTCTTGTCGATTCACATTACGTGTGTGTAAGCACTTGTGAAAGAACTTTGTTTTTGTAATGACCAGGCTTCATCACTGCAGAACCTCGTGAGTTTCCTACCATTATCATTCAGAACATCTTTATATTTAAAAAAACATTTTTTTTTTTTTGCGTTCGCCTTATTTCTCCATTTCCCAAGGCGGTGTGCGTTGCACTGTGGTTTTTATTTTGCGCCTGTCTGCCCAATGCATCCGACTTCAGCATGCATTTTATGTAAGGGTTTGCTTCCTTCTGCATTTTTAAGGGTTTACTTCCCCTTGGTAACGGCCGGTGCTGTGATGGGGATCGAACCCACCATCTTTGGGATGTGAGCCGTGTCACTTAACCACTAGGCCACACCGTCCCCAAACATCTTTATATAGAATAATTATTATCCACACTAGCATCGAAATCTTCAAGATGGATAATTTCGTCACGACAATCGTCTTCTATCTTTTCATGCAGCTCTGAGAATGCTTCTTCTTCTTCTTCTTCTTCTTCTTCTTCTTCTTCTTCTTCTTCTTCTTCTTCTTCTTCTTCTACTTCTTCTTCTTCTTCTTCGGTAGATCGCAATATTTGTGTTCACACCGTCAGACGAGTACCCGTGATGAATTCGCCCGTTGTTCGAAGCTCCTCTTTGGCTCCAAAAGTTTTTGAGTTTTGTATTGAATCGTTGGACAATTGTTTCTTCCTTAACTGACCATACAGGACAAAGTCATGTAATACATGCTCAACAGCTTGTCTGTTTAGTCCATATAGTGGTGAAACAGACAGTCGAATGGTGTACATACGTTTGTTTAGTTTGTTGTATACTGCCCTGCAGCAAAGGATGGTGATCTGTCACTGTCGATCGAGGGTGTAAGAGTTATCGCTGTGTTGGATCTGCTCTCTTCTGACAGTATAGAAAATTCTTCATTTCTCAAAACATGTAATTTGAGTGATAAAGATGCTGAGCAGCTCATGAGCTGTGGCGATCAGCGATCTAACGCTAGCGTCAGGCAGAGACCAAGAGCTGCCAAGACCTTTCTTCACCTCCACGCCGTGATCCTATATAGCAGACTGCAACAGAGTAGACAAATATGGCATTTGAATGTCATCTTGTTTATAATTTCTTTATCTTTTTGCAAGCATATCTGCCTTTTCAGTGCCCGGTACGCCACAGTGATTGCCGAAGTTTGCCACCCTTGAGAGTTTGCAATACAGATAGTGCATAGTCTGCCTCCGTGATGCGTACTAGATCATCTGAAAAGCAAAGGTGGTTTAACAGCCTGCCATTTATGTTGATGCCAAAGTTATCCGAGATTATTGCTGATGTATCTGTGTAGGCATGTATTCAAGATTATTGCTTATCCATTGGTGTAGTCATGTATTCAAGATAGTTTTATGTAATTTTCTTAAATTATACTCAGTGTAACAGTTCGCTTTTGAGGCCAGCGATTGATGTTCTGATCTGTATGGTTTCGTTGTCCTGTTCCCGTAGTATTAGGTATAGCAGTGGACTAGCAGTGTTTTTCCCGTTACTAGGTATGCTTGGTGCTGTCATGTAAGTCTGTTTCAGACAAAGCTGTCAAGTTTTGAACGGCCTAATGGCAGATCTTCTATTCGGGCCTTCACATAATGCGTTTGCCCTCCTGCTATACTTATCCACCTGTATTTGCTTTCTGTGTCGCTTTTATGGGATTATAATCCAGTAGCTTTCTGCATCTCTGATTTCAACGTAGTTTTCATGACTCCTATAATGAGCCATGTGGCTTGGTTTGTACCTTGTCCAATGACTGCAAGTGTGTATTAGCAGCTGATGACCATTCTGCTGAGCAGAACTCCAAGTCCCTGCCGAACACGGATGTGTCGGACCGAAAGGTGTAAATATCGCACTAAAGGTGTAAACTAGTGACACAGCGCATTCCGTTCTCCTGACTACATTCCTACTACTTGCAAATCCCTGTTCATGGCTTGGTAGCAGGAGTTTGAGAACGAACGCACAAGAAGACGAAGAAAAAGCAGAACAAGTGCGAGCTTATTACTTCTTTGTAAACCTTCTCCTGAGTTCGTGCATTTCCTGCCCAACTGATACCTGCACATTTCCTGCCCAACTGACACCTGCACATTTCCTGCCCAACTGATACCTGCACATTTCCTGCCCAACTGATACCTGCACATTTCCCGCCCAAATGATTACTGCACATTTTCTGAGTAAGTCGACATTTGCTCTACCCCCCTCGTTTAGTGCACAAACAATGATGATGTTGACTATCTTGTCGTATTATAATGATGACCTGTACAATAATGCGTTTGTATGTGAACACAACTTGACCGTTCCCCTTTGAATCCTGGTCCCAATACACGCCCTCATCCTCCTCCCCCGCCCGCAACCTTTTTGACTTTATTGATAGTATGAACTCCGATGTAGTTGTTGTTTGCGAATGCCCACGATGAGTTGGTTACTCTTTTGCGCGCCCTGAAAAGGACGTTAATGGCGGGTTGCAGTAGCTTTCCTCACATCCCGAGCGTGCTGATGAAAATGGACCGGGGTCCTCCAGGCAGTTGTGCTGTGTTTGGCTTCATCTGCGTATCACTCACTTCTACGGAGATCACTACGATCTCCCACCTCGTTAGTCAGGCTGCCATAAAAACAGTCCGTTCACAGGAAGGGCTACTAGGCAGCCGAGGTGAGGGTCTTGGCGAGTATGTTTTGCCTGACCCTGACTTACATCTCTGATCAGTATATTTTGCCTGACCAGAAGTGAGTCTTCCTCCCCACTCGGATGTAGAGAAGTATCTTACCATCAAGATCCATGACACCCCTCCAATTTTTATTTTTTCATTTCGGGACACCTTGCGCTAATCAGCTAACCTGTCTCCTTGCGCTCAAAGGCCGACCTGTCCACTTGCGCTTAACGGCCGACCTGTCGCCTTGCGCTTAACGGCCAACATGGCCCCTTGCGTTCCACGGCCGACCTGTTCAGTTGTACTCAACGGCTGAACTGTCCACTTGTGCTCTACGGCTAACCTGTCCACTTATGCTCAACGGCGGACCAGTCTGCACGCTGAGTCTCGCTAAGTAGTTTTTTACATGTTCCATGTGTTTATATATCTTGTTGATGTATTCTTCTTATTCTTCTGCGTTCGTTTTCAATCTTCAGCTACCAAGCCACGAACAAGGCTTTGCGAGTAGAAGGATGAAGTCCGGAGAACAGAATGCGTTGTGTCTCTAGTTTACAGATTGACTGCGATATTTGCACCTGTTGGTCCGACAGATCCGTCTTCGGCAGATTTGATGGAATAATCTCTTTTTTTGGGATGTGCCAATTCATGCATTAATCTCTTCTTCTGTGAAGTGCTAATTCGTGTATTAATCTCTTATTCTGTGATGTGCTAATTTATGTATTAATCTCTTCTTCTGTGATGTGCTAATTTATGTATTAATCTCTTCTTCTGTGATGTGTTAATTCATTTGTGTATCGTCCGTCATCCACGATTAAAGCCCCTAAAAGTAGGTTCTATTCTTGCTTCAGTTACAACGCGGTATCTATCAATCAATATCTGTTTGTTTTTTATACACTTTATTTTAATTTACAATGTCGCTGCAACCTGGACTGATTGTGAATGCTATTCATGTCGTCTACTACCATCTGGCCCATACTACCTCTAAGATTCGATATTACAAAAATCGTAGTTTGTAGTTCGTCGTCTATTAGGTTCGTCAGATTGTCTTTCCGTATATATTGGTATATAGCTGCAATCTGGTGGGTAGTTCACGTTCACCAATATTCGCAGGATTGTCCAGAACCAGTTCAGGACTATGCAGGATGCCTGGCCTTTACAAAAAAGCAGATGAAATCCAGCGGAACGCAGACACAAATGACTCAAAGCAGTTTTACAATGCGACGAAGACGGTCTATGGTCCCATGTCCAATCATTCATCTCCTGTCCTTAATGCTGATGGCACGGCATGAATGACCGACAAAGTCGACATTCTGGAGCGATGGCCAGAGCACTTCAGTGCTATCCTAAACTGTCCATCCACTATCCGTGAATTGGCCAAAACACGCATACCTTAAGTTGAAGGCAATGACAGGCTGGGTAACCCCCTCCCGGCACAGATGAGGTTGAGAAAGCAATCAGTGTAATGTCCAGTGGCAAAGCCCCCGAGTCAGATGCTATTTATGCTGAGCTCTACAAGGCAGAAGGCCCTGTGCGGCTACACAAGCTAACATGCCTCTTTTGCTCAATTTGGGATACAGTTCATATGCCACAGGAACTGAAAGATGCCACCACTGTCCACGTATACAAGTACACGGGTAGGCAATCGTCAATCTTTTGAGAGCCACATTAGGGATCTTCCTTCCGTCGATCGCTGTAAACATTTGTTTAGCTCAACCGATTAACAACGCATCTCGAGCAGAAGCTACTCCCAGAAAGTCAATGTGGTTTCCAAGATGGTCGTGGGATGGTTGACATGATTTTTGCAACTCGTCAAATCCAAGAGAAATGTCAGGAACAGCAGCGTGACCTGTACACGACTTTTGTTGACCTGAGCATGACCTTTGACACCGTCAACAGGAACGGACTCTGGAAAATAATGGCGAAATTCGGGTGTCCCCAAAAATTCATCAGTTGTCCGCCAGTTTCATGATGGCATGTCAGCCCGCGTACTGGATGATGGTGAGCTCTCTGCAGCATACACAGTCATAAAGGGCATCAAATAGGGCGGTGTGCTGGTCCCAACACTTTTTAGCATGGTATTTGCAGTCATGCTTTCTGATGCAACACGTGACTGACACTGGCATACATATCATATACCGGACGTATGGGCAGCTGTTCACTCTCTGAGGCGCATAAAGAAGCGATACAAAGACACTCTAAAAGTTTCTTTGAAAAGTTTCTTCATTGATGTTGCTGACTGGGAGCTGCTTGGTCCGAACCGCTCAGCCTGGCACACACATGATGCTTGCACCGATGAGCAGAGGACATCACGGAGGCGCAGGGAAAGCGAGCTGCACGAAAGTTAAGAATGCAAGACTGACAAATGCTGTTCACATGTACCATACGTGCGGTAGAGTTTTTCACGCTCAGATCGGACTGAACAGTCATATGCAGTCACATCTGAATAAACATGCACGACGCTGTCGTATTTTCGCTTGCGATAGGCAACTAACTGGCGTGTAGGACAAACATACGATTGGCATGTCTTTGCATGATGAAAAGGCTTCGTGCTTTTGGCTTACATGCCATGCTGATGCACGGCTGCTTATTGGCAGCTAACCTCAAAATATAGAGTACATTCAACTATTCATCTCTCAGCTAATGCGCTGGGTATGAAGACAGACTAATCCTCAAAATGTCTTAGTATAAAAAAAGAGAAATAGATATGGCTCAGTTACTTAACCAAACAGAAAATAAGAGACTCACGTTACAGCCACAAGACCTTCGTCGTGGACAAAGAACAAGCGATAACACCGAACGATTCATAACAATGTGAATGGGTTTGACGACGGCTACAAGTACAATACGACTTAAAGTTTGAAAGTTTTAGCTTGAGATTCTCAATGTTGATATAATTCGTTAGATGTTTTACTTTGTCTTTGGCGAAGACTTTGTGACCATTAAGTGGGTTTGATTTGTTTCTATCGGTGTGCGGAAACAGATTTTTGTTGTTGTTTTTTTTGTTTAAAGGTTTGCCTCTATGTATTCTACTGGCGGGTTCACGTCATTTTCCACCCCGGACCGCAGTTCTTTCTTTGGACTTTATCAGGACGTATGTATATTATTCAGTACTTAGAAGCATGCGTGCTCCATTTTTGCCGATGCTAGTGTTTCAGTGATGCAATATGTTTCTTTGCGGTTCAAACCAAACAGGTTGTTCTTGCTCATTGAAGTATGATGTGATGTTGTAAGCAAAGTGAGTATTCCTTCTTTCCGCAGTAAGTGTTGAGCGGTAACTAAGCCATAGTCCATATCGATGTTTTTTAAAATCGACTTTTGACCTTCAGTACCGCCGTAGTTTCGATTTATTTCTCTTAATTCTAAGTATCGCATTTTCCTGAATGCAATTTTCAGTAAGTTAGGTCCTATTAAAACAAGTCAATAACCATTTGGACACTATAATAATAATAACAATGGGAGATGCAGTGCAGATAGGGTTTTAAAAAGAATGTTACGAATCCAATCCTACATAAAAACACTAAAGAGAATGAAGCGAATGCACAAAGAAAGAATATTACGTACATCAGAATGAAGCAGTCTCCGTGTTTTGGGGTATACGATGGTTAAGAGAGGATTGTTGTACAACGTTACACCAGCGGTAACATTTCTGGAAAAAGAGGCAGGTTAATAAAGAGAGCTAGAGATGATACATGGTCCACAGGCAGATTGACAGCAGGACATGGAAAAAAAGAGTCAACAGAAGTATTGATAAACAACAACTGGGACAGGAAGTTGTGGAGATCCATGATCGCATACGCCAATCGGCAATGCACAAGATGAAAATGAATTTGAACCCGATGAATGAATTTCGCTTTTCAAAGAATAAGAAACATTAACCATAATATTAATGGAGGCTTTTTTGATATTTTAGAGTAATTTTGCCTCTCCTGCCTACCAACCCTATCCCGAGTGCATGCCGGGAAAAAAATACTTTACTGTTCCGCCATTTTGGTACTGAAAGGATCGGCTATTTTAATCGTGAATTTTTATCCCTCCCTCCTGGATACCTTGTTTTATTGTTTTAGTGATGCACTGTAATAGTTGCTCATAGACATTTATTTCAAGCATGAGTGGAAAGGAAGGTAAACGATCGAAAGGACGCAGAAACTTGTATTCTCACTCCAAGAATGTATCTACAATTGCAGCAACCACCACTGCTTCTTCTAGCGACGGTGCAGCTCCGAAACCATTCCAGCCATTTGGAATTGGTCTAAAAATGAACGTTAGTGATGTTGCAACGGAGTTCAGACATACATTAAAGCCAACGTCTGATGATGCTGAGGTACGTGTCAAGTAGTGTGTACACTTGAAGATCAAAATGTGTAGGTGAGATCAATCATAATCAATGTTTTAGAACAGCAAATCGCTGCAGTCTTCCGAATCGTGTCTAGTGAGAGTAACAACTACATTATTGTAATAAGACTTTCCATTGCTATTATTAGTAGTATTGTTTCAGTCTGGAATTCCTATGTATAAAGCTATTTAATTATACACATATATATAGTTCTGTAGATCATATCATGTAGAGGAATTTAGGATTTATAAATACAGTCACTCAAAACTCGTGCGTAGAGTAGTCTTAGTCTATAAAAATTGTTTTGAGATCGACATGTGTTTTCATGGTTTAGGGCAATTTAGACATGGCAGTAGTTGTGTTGGTAATTCTAAAGTAAAGAATTTAAGCAGTTACTTGAGTTACAATATAATAAATGAAGCTTTAAGTGCTCTCTTCATTGCATTCTATTGCACTATTGCCGGTGATAAATTATCAGTGTGTTGCGTTTGACAACAAACAAATGTTTCTTGTTTAGAAAAAGGACAAAGCAATAACTTAGACTTAAGTTTAAAAACTCAGATGTGGCCATAATTTGTCACACTAGAACAGTGAAGTGTTTCCCTAACTGTTTTGACTTGCAATCTCCATTTATATTATCCATGTAACTTTGCATACATACTACACACACCACAACCCACCCCCCATTTACATAAAAGGGAATTTTGTTAGGGTAAAGAAGAAAACACATTAAAATTGGTCTTATACTTAATAGTGTCTAGACTATAGTTTACTAAGTAAAAGTTACTTATAATTGTATGTGATGATTGTACATAGACTACATCTAGAAAAACCATCTTTAACATTTTTCTATTGTATGTTTTTTCATTTTAAAGCTCATCTCGTGTCATCTTCAACATTTAGTCTTGTTTCTTGCTTTTGTTTTGATACAAAGAAGTGTTGAGAATCAACTCTAGCGGAAGTGTTTGTTTGAACATCTGTCAATGAAAATGTTCAAATGATGCGTTATACTCATATCTTAGCTGTAGTGTAATGTAACAATGTAATGCATTATATTAGTAATTTATATTGCTTACGTCTAGTTGATTTTGGATTTTAGTGTAGAACGCCTACAATTATATTTGTAATATTTAAACATCATCATCAGGTGCCCTGCTGGTTTGGCATTGGTGATCATGGATCTCCATCCATTTCTATCTCTTTTGTCATTTACTAACTCTGTTGTTTGTCACCCATGCCATTCTCTCAGGCTGTCCCGCACCTTCTCTTTCGGACTTCCTCTGTCGCTCTTTCCTGTTATCATGATGTGCTCCAAGCCCCCTCTTGTCGTACAAAAAATACATGCTTAAAGAAGGATGCCTATTGTTCTGATCCTTGCAGTAAGAGTGTCTTTGTGCCTCCTTGAGTACTGTATCCTTAATCTTCTTTGCAGTCCATGGGATACACAGCACTCTTCCGTAAAACATCTTTGTTGCTTCCAAAGATCTAAGCATCCATGTTTAAACGTAGAAATTATTAAAATTAAACAAGACTAGCATGTAATAGCATTTGAAAGTATTTGACAGAAAATCAGGTTGGTTTGTAAGTTGATGTGAAATTAAATATGTTAATCCTTGCTACTAGCAAGTTGCTAGTTTTAGTGTTAGTAAATTCAACTGTTTTGATCATAAAGAATTGCATTCACGTAGAGCTGTAATTTATAAGTGATAAAAAGTTATAAATCATAAAACTGAATATTTTGGCTAAGAAGTTGTATTGCGTTTGCAGAGAATCACAGAATTAATGGATGCTCCAGTAGACTTGGATATCCCTGCTCATGCCATTAGCAGGGGGCCCAACCCTTACTTAGACAGATGTATGTACTGCAACAGTCCTCGAATCACTTCTCAGGATGGTGACGAGGGCTTAGAACTTTTAGGTTGGTAGCAGTATGAATTTGTTCACCAGACTTGTTCTTATCAATGCATGCATTAAAATAACTAAATGTTGTTAAATTAATTTTAATATTGTTTTTTTGTATTAATGGACAATATTGATGTCTCTTTAAATAATTACAATGATATTTGGACCATATTTGACATTGAGAACATATCTAGCACATTGCCATGTACTTTTTAACTATCAATGTTTTCAATAAATAAAAGACAGTGCTGGATTTATAAATCTTTGTCTTATGATGTAGAGAAGAGTTAACAACATATGTTGTATATTCATTTTAAATAATGCATTTCTATTTCCCTTCAGATTTGCAGTTGCCTGGCAATACTGTGATAAGCAGCTTGGCAAATACCCAGTCTTTCAGCTCAGTAAGCAGCACTGTATTTTGTAGTTTAATAAATCCTTTCTTTGGTAGTGCTACTGTGCAACATTTTGTCCTTAAAAGAAAACCAAACTAAATATTAGATGCTATTTATATGTGTATCAGTATTATCAGAGTGAAAATGAATTTAATTGTGCAATAAAGGAGCTTAAAATATATGTGTATATAAAAAGTGTTGTAATTTAAATATAAACAAATCTGTCAAAGTGAATGCGGTTCACTTTGTTAATGTTTTGTTTCATTTGAGTAAATTAATGGACAGATCGCCATTTAAAATAAAAACCACGTCATGTCGTGTATTTTGATATACAATAACCATTATTATTATTGAATAAATGGAGATAATTGAATGTTAAATCCAGCTTCAAACAGGTATTGTTCTAGTTCGTATTGATGTAAATGCAAATGGACGTTTTTTGTGTCAGAAGTGCCCAAGTTGTTGATTTTTTAAAAGAGCAGTCGCCACTGAATGATAGTTTTATTGACATACTACAAATAAGTATGATATAGATGGAGTGTTGTAGCAGTTAAGAGCTACTGAAGTTTGGGTGAAATATAACTGAAAAGAGGATGTCAAACAATGACAAATTGGAAATTATAGTTTGCACTTAAGCAGCATTAAGTTTATAGTAGTATTGAAAGAAAGAAATCAAATTAAAAATGAAAATAAAATATATACACCTTTGTATTTTTTCTTGTTTATGTATTTTTTAATTCAGTTAAAGTTGGAGATCTGGACATGTGCAAGCTGCAGAAAAGTGGCAGGGAACTTCCAGTCTTTTTTAGTGAGTCCACTTATTTTTTCAAAATTTTAAATAGGAAAAGGAAGGAAGATACAATTGTTTAGTGTGATAAGACGGCGTTGGCTGTTGAAAAAAAATATTTGTGAACTACCAGATGTATGTAGCATTGCAGCAGTTTAGTTACAGAATATGTTGCTTTTCTATAGAAGCAAGAGCAGCTTTTTTTAAATTTTAATGTAAATCCACGGCAAAACTGTTTCTAATTTCTAAGAACAATTTCAAGCATAGCATCTTCATTAAATAAATAATTAAATTAATTTTTGCTTGTCAATTCTTCACTTATTGAAACAGTTTAGAAAAACATCTAGCATGTTTTTATTTTTACCTTCATAGTAAATAATACATAATAAACTTCATCTTCTATGTTTGACAGGAAGCAAACTTCCCGCAGGCTTCTTGTGATCTACCTTTCTTCCATGACAAGACATGTGGGGATCCTTTGTCCTGCGCTAGGTGTCAGGAGGAGCGGTAGGTCCTGTTTTATTTTTACCAGATTGTTCAAATTAATCTTTGTGGGTTTATGTTCAGTTCAAGTGCCATCTCCGCATCAAAGAACGGCTGCAATGAATCTCCAGTATACTCTATCTCTTGTCGTAATGTTGCAGCTTGACAGGCTTTTTCCAGTTCATCTCCTGATGTTATCCACCCACTTATAACATTGTCTACTTCATGGATGACTGCCTTCCACCCTACCCTCATCTTCTTCATTCGTTTCCAATTTTCCGCTACCACGTTCTGAGAAGGACATTGCAAGTAGCAGGTTGTTTTTCGGAGAACGGAATGTGTTGTGTCGTTGTTTACAGCTTGACCTGTGACATTTGCACCTTTCGGTCCAGCACATCCGAGTTCACCAGGGAAACCCTACCCTCTAGTATGGTCTTTAACAAGGAGGTATGTTATATGGACACAATAACTGTCTAACCTTGATTGCGGACATTAATTCTCTTTTCACCCCCAACTTTTTCCATACCTTCTTATTTGTTTTCTTCTCTTTCCAAGAAATTCAACCCAATCTTCTATATATCCACATCTCAAAAACTTCACTACTCTTTTTTCAACTTGTTATTCAGTGTCAATGTTTCTGCGACATAAAGCAGTGCCATTGTTGTTGTGGTTTATACATATGTAAATTCTTGGTTTTGTGGTTTTTTTAAACTATTTATTTTGATCTAGTAGAATTATAATTGTACATGATTTTAGTTCAAAAATCTCTACGAGTCAGCTATATTGAATAAATATGACATTTTTAATGTATTGAAATGGCAAACACTTCGGAGGGCATGAATCGTTCACTAGTCCCTTTTGGGCTAAAATACACGACTGGAATACAACCCTGCTTGTCTACAGACTCTGCAGGGTCGCTGTGGTTGAGAGGTCAGGCACTTGTCTCTCAAATAGATGAACAGAAACGGTGGACTTTGAATCTCACAAGTATCGTAGTGACCCCTGGTCTCACAGGAAGTGGGACCAGAGTGCCTGCATCCTGAGTTGCCTCCAGCCATCTTGACTAATGTCTTGCCACTGGTCCAGGGTAGCTTGGGATCAGAGAGTGAGGTAGATAACAAGCGCAGTTTCTTACTCATTATAATCCAAATACAGCGCAAGTTACATCATCAAGACAAAACTGTCTGTTGATGTGGCCATCATTGCTTGTGATGGGCAACTAACTAATATAATACTAACAGTGAATGATAATTGAACATAAGTTCAGTATATTTTTACATTGGTACAACAGCAAATTGCTTATTACTTGTTTATCATTTGCCATTAATATTCAAGTATGTGTTTTATTTTATCTCTTGTTTTTTTGTGTGAACATTGTAATGTAACGTTATTTCATTTTTATTTAAAGGGATGCTCTAGATAAAGAGACAAAAGAACTGCAAGAAAATTGGGTAGAACTACGCTCTTTAGTAAAAGATCTGTACACCAGTGAAGAATTAATCCTTTCTCAAGACCAGGGAGACAGACTGAAGTTTCTTGTAGATAAGTAAGTTGTGGTGTGCTTTATAACCTTCTTCACTGATCTTCTTCTTCTTCTTTGTACGCAGTCAGACAGTAACCATTATTTTAATTAAAAAAAGCAGCCGTCATCCTGAGGCTGTCGACACTGCCATAGAGCTTGTCTAGTGTTGCCACTGGTGATGGCCACATCTGCTCTCTCTGATCCTCGTATGTCGGGCAGTTTTGCAGCAAATGTTCAGCGGTCATTTTCCCGGTACCACACGGGCATTCGTCTGTGCCACCTATCTTCAATTTGTTGAATAGGTGGTACCTGAGTCTATTGTGGCCTGTGCGAAGTCTGAAGACCACGACCTGCTCTTTTCTGTTCAACTGGTAATAGGCATCGTTTTTGGTGTAACCAGTATGTTCGGTTTCCCATTTGGTCATGTATCTAGCTCTAATAAGCCGTTTTGACTCTTCGTATGTCATACTAGTATCGGGTTGTGGTAGTTTTGCACCTTCTTTTGCCAGTCTGTCTGCCTCCTCGTTGCCTTGGATGTTGCAGTGAGATGGAACCCACTGCACCACTACTCTTTTTGGTGCGGCCTGCTGGCATAGTTGACAGAGTACTGCTCTTAAATCGTTAAGTTCAGTATTTTTCTGGCTTTTCAGTGCTGTGACTACGGCCAAGGCATCTGTAAGCAGGACTATATGGCTTTCATTCCTTTTACCTGTCACCATTTCTTCCACTGCCGCCCTCAGTGCCTCTGCCTCCGCTCTGAAACTGCTTGTGTATTTTCCAGTAGCGAATGACAGTGTTATTTTTCTGCCATTTGGTAGGCTCAGGAATGCTCCTGCCCCTTCGTTCTGTGTTGTATTTGTTACGGAACCGTCGGTGTATGCATGGGTCCAGTCCATGCTTGCTTCACTGATCAACTGATACTATGCTTCTAGTTCGGTGAGGTTCACGAATGAGACTGTGTTTCAGGTCTTCTCCGGTCCCCCCACAGCTTTTCAAGAATGGTAATTTCCCCCAGACCAGACTGCCTCTCTTCTTTGGTCTGCATAGGTAGGGCATTCTTCATTCTTGCAGAATATGTTCTGGTGTTTGCTTGGGTGCTCCATAATCACACGTGGCAGTGTCTCTGAGACCCATTCTGTGGAGTCTGAAGAGTTTTGTCTGCCCATCTCTGCAAAGTTTGACTATGCTGTCATTTTCTGGCTTGTATTTTTTTGTGCTGTTCTCTCCATTCTGTCCTCGTGGATCATTTGATGATTGTCTTTGCTTCTTTATAGCTCTGTGGATGGGGAATCTGCTTGCCGCCACCTCCAGCTATTGTGAGCTCATCTGCTTTCTTGTTTCCAGGGTTCCCACAGTGGGCTGCAATCCATTGTAGGACTAAATCTGTTTTTTGAGACAGCAATCCCATGTTGTATTTTATTTCATGTGAGAGTCTATCTTGTTTGTGGCTTGAGATGGTGTGGAGTACCATTGTCATAGGCAGCTAGATAGACTGCTTAAGTGACAAGGGCCCATTGCCAACCATTCATGAGTACGATGAGTGGCAGTGTCCCAGGCACATGTAACGAGGATGATGTCTTTCCCATTTGACCTAGCCAGGTGGTGTGTGGAACGGTTAAGAAACATGATGAAGAGAGTAGCTTCTCATCCTTGATGTCCATGACCTGCTTTAAGAGCAGGTGTTTGGGGATATCCTCAGCAAGCTGGATCACATGCCCAGAATGGGTAAAATGGCAGAGCTTTATCGTGGTGAGTGGGCTTCTGAGGCCTGTCCGTAGGACGACTTTGTTGTCGTTATTTGAGACCTGATAATACACATGGATCAAAAGAATGCACACCTGGAAGGCTTCAATGTGTTTCTATTTGCCACACAGAATAGTGCTGGTTTCAGAACTGTACAGCAGGTTCGTAGCGACACGGGTAATGTCAATTCGTAGTTTGGTTTTCAGTGAAAGTCTCTGCTGATTCCAGACTCAATACAGGTGCTCATAGACATGGCAGTGTCAGACCGACTCTTAGAATGATGTCTGGGTGGCTTCATGTATCATAGTTTTGTTAACTGCCCAGGTAAATGAAATTCTCAGTGGAGTTGACATGGTTACCTTTGATTACAACCAAGGTTTTGTATTTTGGTTTTTGTCTATGAGGCGTAGAGGCTAAATGTAGATGCAAAGTCATCTAGGTGCTCCAGTGGTTTTATATCAGTGCCTAAGGGTGAGAGCCTAATATGACTACATCATCTGAATAGTTGAAGTTGATCACACTGCTGTCTGATGGTGACTCTGAGTTGTCCATTTCCAGCTGACCAAAGATCTTTTCCATGTCATGACGGGACATTGCAGGGGCGAGGATACATCCCTGCCAGACACCGGATGATGAAGAAAACCTGTCCGAAAAATTATGCCACAGTTAAACTCTTGCTCTAGTGTTGCAGTGTAGCTGTTCAATTATCCGCTGCATTGCGCTGGAAACTCCAACTTGTTTTAAGTTATTGCACAAGGCTAATCTGTTCACAGAGACAAAGGCAGCCTTGAGGCCGGTGTCAGATCAGGTCATCCCGTAACGGGTGAGGTCGTTTGGGACACACATGAAGACATCCTCACAACACCATGCCACCCTTCTCTATCAGCGGCCGCAGCCTGCGCCTCTTCTGGTCGGAGATTGGTCCATTCTTTTATGTTGTCCTCCCACCTCTTTTTGGGACGGGCTCTTCGTCGTCTGCCTTGGACCTTTCTGTGGAAGATCGTATTTGCAAGACCATTTTATCTCGATATGTGACCGTACTAAGCGAGTTTCCTTCTTTTGACAGTTGCCAAGAGGTCTTCAAAAGGCCCTATTGCTGTTGTAATTCTATCTCGTATTTCCTCATTTGTAACTCGATATTTGTACGTGACATTTAAAAGTCTTCAGAAACATCTCATCTTCAAGGCCTGTATCCTTCACTGAAGGTCAGCTGTAACTGTCCACGTCTCACAAGCATAGAGGAATATTGACAGGACCAGTGTACGCATTAATCTGATTATCGTGCGTAGTGCTAACCGTTTATCTTGACAGATTTTGTGAAGCCGTGAAAGCGCCGCTATTGTCTTTGCTATTCTGGCCAACACCTCACATTTTGACATGAATAGAGTAGTTGAATTCCCAGTGTACCAACACAAGTAGGCGAAAAGCAAGGAAAGCATTGATTGTGGAGCAGCAGTCAGTGAAGTCAGGCTGGTGGGGGCCCTTATTCCTTTTCAGTGAAGGTTGTGTGCAGGGCAGAAGAATGTGGGCAAATACAGTAATGTCATGGTCTTGTAGTTGCAACATCCAGAGCAAGGTTCTTTTCCTTGTATAGGGAGATGAGAATCTTGTTTCTCTATGCAACAGGAACCTGTCTAGTGGACCAAACTGTTGTGAATGGACTGGAATTAATTTTGAGTGAATTATTTTTTGTCATATTGTACATAATAAATATATCAAGGCTATAGAGTAGTGTTCACTACATTGAGTCATATAAATGGTAAATCTGGTTTTCTGTCCTGTGGACTGGTTGCACCTATGTTGCTTTGTTTTTTCTTTTTTGTGGAAGAATGCTTGATTAAAGCACAGAAGTCCATAAGTAACTCTCCTGATAACATTTGCCCATGTTCTTACCAAACCAGTATTAGCATTTCACATCAAAATAGTTCCTTTTCCTATACATAGTCCATGATTTTTTAAAAATCTGGTGTAAAATTCTCCTTTCACAGAGTCTTATTTGTTTATCTCTTTCTTTTTTTGTGTGTCTCTCATTCTATAAGTGCATTTTGTCCTTATTTTGATAGCATTAGGGACACACTTTTATTATGGTGTGTGCTCTCTATAGTGTGCTCCCAGGACAGTACCATATCCCCCACTAGTCAGTTTTAGCCTCACAGGTCCTTTCAACCATGTTTCGGCCTGTTCTAGGATATCTTCTTATTCTTCTTCGTTCGTTCTCAATCTCCCACTACCAAACCCCGAAAGGGCTTAAGTAGCAGAATGTAGTCCAGAGAAAGGAATGCGCTGTGTCGTAGTTTACAGCTTCGCTGCGATATTTGCACCTATTGGTCCAACACATCCGACTTCAGTAAGGATTTTTTGAGTACCGGGTTAGCATTCCCTCTACGATCCTTTCTCCTTAGCCAGTCTGCCCTGCTGCAGCCTGTTATCCAGGATCACAGCGGGGAGGTGTAGAAGGGTCTTGGCAGCTCTGGTTCGCTAGCCCTGACGCTAGCAGTCAACTATGGGTCGCTGACCGCTGCAGCTCATGCGCTGCTCAGCATCTTGATCCCGTTCTAGGATATCAATTTTGTAGTTTCTCATCTCATATGTCACCTGTGCAGCCTTTCCCCGTTCATACATTGTACGAATATTCCAGCTACTAAATATGACCATTTTCCTAGATGAAAACAATGAAATCAGCTACGCAGATGCCTTCCAACTTTTTTTTTGCGTGTCTGATAGAGGACCATCTGCCTTTTATATTTGAGTTACATATTTCTTTATTAGTTGACTTTTCCATTTTTGTTGAAGTATTTGTGTCTCAAAATGTATACAGGATGAGGTAACTGGCAAGAAGAACAAAACAAATGCAAAGTCATTCTTGGTATATAGCTTGGAAACATGGCATGTAATTAAGGGTATTAGATCATTAATGATCTGCCAAACCAGTTCAGACCACACATCCACAAGGCACTCCATGCGTACGACCTGGCCATATGGACCCAGGCAGAAAACATTGGAACCGCAAAAGCAAAACACACTCGACACTCTTCTCACTCTTTACAAAGCCAGAGCAGATCCACCTATATTTAGAAAACAGCCTACTTCCTAGAGACGACAATCCTACATACCTAGGAATGAGATATGACAAAAGATTAACATGGGACACACACATAGATGATACTCAAAAGAAGGCCACACTCAGAGTAAGATTGATGAAAAAACTGGCAGAGACAAATTGAGGCGCAGATGCAAACACAGTCTGTCTATTTTACACTGGATATGTATGGCCAACACTGGAGTACGGCATGGGTGCCTATGTAACAGCGGCAAAGACCAACCTACAGAAATTAGACAGCGACAAAGACCAACCTACAGAAATTAGACATCGGCAAAGACCAACCTACAGAAATTAGACAGGGCACAGAATACCGGACTCAGAATTATTACCGGAGGTTTGAGAAGCACCCCAATCAGAGAGCTCGTAGCGGTAGCAGGCCTCCAGAGCTTTGGTGAGCGCAGAGAAGGAAAAATACTAAACCTGACAGAAAAATACAAGCGCATGAATACACATTCAATGCAGGGAAAAGTCAGTGAATTAAAAAAAAACGCATAAAAAGAACAAGCTTCAATCATTCAAAAGCCCTTACAGCAAGGAACAGTGACATCATATCAAAATGTCCAACGACATGGGGAATAATACAGGTATATGAAAATACAAACCAACAGCCCAACTTGACAGTGAAAGCGAAAATACCAGGTATCAATAGAAAGGGGGAAGAATCAGACCATGCATTGAGAGAAAAAACCCTAAAGCATATTGGAGACAGCTTTCCTCAACCCATGTGGACACACGTCTACACAGATGGGTCATCAAAGAAAGCACTGAGAAAAGGATGGGGAGGACTCATCATACTTTTACAGGATGGAACCATTATAGGAAAAGCAAGTGCTGCCGGGGAGCCCTCAACAAATCTAAGAACAGACAATAATTGAAGCAGTCAAACTATTGGAATAAAAAGGGGTTAAAGGGGGATCAAGATGCTGAGCAGCGCATGAGCTGCAGTGGTCAGTGGCCCATAGCTGACTGCTAGCGTCAGGGCCAGCGAACCATAGCTGCCAAGACCCTTCTACACCTCCACGCGGTGATCCTGGATAACAGGCTGCAGCAGGGCAGACTGGCTAAGGAGAAGGGATCGAAGAGGGAATGCTAACCCTGTACTCAAAAAATGATTGCTGAAGTCGGATGTGTTGAACCGAAAGGTGCAAATATCACAGCCAAGCTGTAAACTATGACACATCACATTCCGTTCTCTGGACTACATTCTGCTACTTAAGCCCTTTCAGGGTTTGGTAGTGGGAGATTGAGAATGAACGAAGAAGAAGAAAAGGTGTTAAAGAATAACAGAATAGTGTTTTTGTGTGTGACTGCTTGTAAATTTTGCAGGCTACACAAAGAGAATCGTGAGATAGTATAGAATTGGAACTGATATTCCAGCAAAATAAACTCTCAGACCACAATAAAATCACCCTCCAGTGGATTCCAGTTCACTGTGGTATACCTGGGAATGAATGAGCGGACAGACTGGCCAGGGAGGGAAAACAAAGAGAACAATTCACCCACCTAATGTCACTGCGAAAAGTCAAGGCACGCATACAAAAATATAAACAGTGGATAGAGAGAAGAAACAGCAAATACTCACAGGACCCAATCAATAAACCGAATAGGAAACAGTATACCACAATTTTTCGCCTTAGAACAGGTCATTGCAGAGACTAAATGCACACATGGATACAATGAAAGCAGCACAGACTGCACAATGCACATGTCAGAGAGGACCCCAGACTCCAGAACATATCCTGCAAACATGTCCACTGCACCAAGGCTCCTGTGAGAAGACCTGGCCCGAGGAAAGAAACATGCAAGACAAACTGGGGAACCAGTGAGGACCTGTGACTGACATGTCACTTCATAGAACGGCCCATCTGGTGGCATAAAACGATCATACACAACCGAACGCAAAGAAGAAGATTCAGACTGTACTTTCATTAACAAATGTCTTCGACACATAATTTGTGTTAGATGGTCAGAGGCAATGGCAAACACAGATCTGTGGAAAAGAGCATGGCTACAACCAGTAGAGTAGGAGATTTAGGGATGAGAAAATGCAGATGGATGAGATGCACTCTCAGAAAGAAGCTGGATATTAAAACCAGACATGTGCTTGATTGTAACACACAAAGAAAGAAACAATTGATCGAAAAGGTAGAAGTCAGTTCAGTTGAGGGGCTCATTGACAGGGCACAAGAAGACAGAACAGATGGAGAGCATCTGTTGCTGCCATATGTTCCAAGTGGAACCAGATGAACAAACGATGATAGGTAGCTGGTCCCATGCCCAATCCTTCTTAATAGCTTCTTATGACATACTTGGCAGATGTACTGTGTTACTATTGTTTGCTCCCTTTTCAGGCATCATTCAAGCAGTTCACTGTATTATACATAGTGATTTGTGTAAGTGTTTCTAAGAAATAATTAGTTGTACATTTTTTATAGTCATTCTAATTACGGTTTTTGCTTCATTATCTAAAAAATCTAGACTGTGTAGCCGTGATCCACATCAGTTGTTTCTACGACTTGAATCACAAGTTCGAGAAATAGTGATAGATATAAAAACAAGCCTGCTGGTCAAGTTGAAAGAAAATGGTTACAATACGCCAGAACTAGCCCGTGATTTTACCAGCTCACTCCTCTCTCAGTATGATCTGCTCACAAAGAAAGCTCACCTTCTTGCTCAGTATCTTGGAGGATTGGTAAGTGCCATGCAATCATTGCTCATTTAAAACAAGTGTGATTTTGGTTTCTAGTAGTACAAGCTCAAGTATTGATTTATTTATATATGTTGTATTTGAACATATTTATATGTTTACAAATTTATTAGGTTATATAATCTCTGAGTACAGAGCACTACAAATCCTGTGTGCCATGATCCCTAGAAAGGTTGCTGAGAGGTGCCTAACCACCTGTTGCAACCAGTGTTGTATTGGCTCACACAACCACTAGTACCACCAAATCTTTTTCACCTAGCACCATTCCTGGCTTCTACATCTTTACCTGGCTCTTAGATGATATCCCCCCTTGCTCTAAGTTTGTTTGAGTAATTACCTCTACATACACGTAGCACAGTGGTAGCGCATTGGCTTCGCATCTGAGTGGTCCTGGGTTCATTCCCCAGTTGAGATGGTATGGTTTTTTTTCAGACCGCAATGGCTCCCGGGTCGACCCAGCCTTAAATGGGAAGTCCGGGAAGTAAAATCAGCGAGGGAGGGGAGATAGCTACCGCCCTCATATAGCTGAGCCTTTGAAATGTGAGATCGCTAACACCTTACCCCTACGGCAGTAATGCTATGGGGTTACCTTTACACAGGTGATGGGGGTTTCTCAGTTGAAGTATGCTCCAGTACATCTAACTGTAAATGGGTACATGACTTTTCAAGTTACAGCAAGGTAGCAGGAATGGGGTACCCAAGAATGCCATGCTGTAGTCGAATGTGTTGGACCAAAAGGTGCAAATATCAGTGTCAAGCTGCAATCTACGACACAGTGCAATCCGGACTACATCCTGCTACTTGCAAAGCCCTTTTCAGGGCATGGTAGCAAGAGATTGAGAATGAATGACGAAGAAGAAGAACGAAAGAAAAGACTACATGTTACTTATCATATCTGTCATCTGCTGTAGTCATATAATTTGTGTGGTCTGATGTGTTTAAAATGAGTAGGAAACTGCATATTAGAACCAAAAATTGAATTAAAATGAGTAACGTTATTTATTTATATTTATACATTAGACGGGGTATAATCTTTTTCATCATATATAAACTTTTCAGCATTTTAACAGCTTCTGACAATCACCTGTAGTTGACATTAACTCTGAATTTAAAAATATTGAATTTTAAAAGTTTTATGAAACCAGATGTCATTGCTACTATCATATTGTCATATATTTCATTCTGACTTTATAGCACTAAATATTGTCATGACATTATGCACACAAACATTTAGTGCGATCATGTTATTCTTGCTTAGTGTCAGTGAATGAATGTTTAGTTTATGTGTGATATGAGCTGAAATTTAAATCTTATGGTACTTTATTTCACAAGTGATTTAACTGATTCAAAACAGAAAACTGCCCAAATACAACTGGATGACCTGACCTGACTTGACTTAGTTGCTCCTCTTCTCCCAGAAGGTGTAGAGGTCTTCTTATCTTTTTCATGTGGCTTATTGTTTCGGCAGTATAAGCTAGCCAACCCTATGTCCAACCCTTCTTAATAGTCTCTGATGAGTTGCATGTAACTATTCTTTGTTCCCATTTCTCACTGCTGTAATACAGGAATGTGATGCTGACTTACTACACATACACTCTGTAATTGGTCTTCAGACAACACTGAAGTTAATAGCTGTACAATCAGGGGTTTTCAGTTGCTTAAGACAAATGTGTTGGGCTGAAAGGTGCAAATATTGCAGTCAAGCTGTTCTCCGGACTACATCCTGCTAGTTGCACAGCCCAGTTCACTGATTGTTAGCAAGAGATTGAGAATGAACGGAGGAGGAGGGGTTTTCAGGGCATACAAACGGAAATCACGTTTTTATGGTACTGTGTATTTCATATGCATTAAAAAAAATCCTACTTGTTAATGCTAGATAAAAGCAGTGTTCCTCGTAATCATGTGTTTTGGTTATTGCAGAGTGAGCACCTAAGATGTTTTAAAGTGACTTGGGAGCTCTTGAACAAACACTTATTTCATACGATTGCCCACAGTGATCCTACTGTTAGTAGTAGTGGGCCAACCATATTAGAACAACTCAGGTAAGATCTTTGTTTAGTTGTATTAATATTGTTTGCAAGTTTTTAGGAAACTGTTTATTGCTGAAAACACAGTAAAAGCAGTGGTATAGGCAGGGGAAAAAGCAGTTGTAATATAGTAATTAGGAAAATAAACAGCATCATGTTTAGCTCATCATGCATATGCCGTTATAAGAATGATTAACACAATGGCCAGTTATTATGACTTCATTCTGTGCTCAGTCTATCTGGTATAAAAGATATATAAGATATACACTCACTTGTAGTGAACCTTATCTGGTATAGAAGATATATACTCACTTGTAGTGAACCTTATCTGGTATAGAAGATATATGAGGTGTACCTGTAGTGAGCCTTATCTGGTATAGAAGATATATGTTCGGATGCACTGGGCCAACAGGCACAAAATAAAAACAGTGCAACGCATACCGCCTTGTGGGATAAGGCGAATGCAAAAACAAAATCTGGTACAGAAGATATATAAGGTGTAGTGAGTCTTAACTGTTTTAGAAGATATATTAGTGGCCAAAATTCAGCTGGCTGCATGTGTTGTGAATATTTGTCTTGACTTGACAGTTACTTTTGTATCACGGAATGTGACTGTCATATTTTCTTTATCTTGTTTTGTATGGTTTTAAAGGATGGAGCTGACTAAGCCGTTACAGTGTTACTATTATTTCTCCCCTTTTGGACACTTGTATGACACTGATGCTGGATGTAGTAGTCTATGTAATTTTTCCACACAAAAAGTACCATATAAGATCATTTTTAGTTTTGTTCAGCCAGATTAGTCAAGGTCTTGACGAAACAAGTAATCCAATTTTTTAATGATTCAAAATATGGTTTCTAATGCAATTAAGGTTTGCAAATATTTTATAGTTACTATTATGCAGGTGGACTAGTCACTAATTAGTAATTCACTGTCTACATTGATGACCTGTCAAATATTGAGATATATCTTAATATCATTGTCAAAAATTGAGAGATGTAATCTTTATTGTTCACCCTTAGGCAAGGTTCAGTGCAGTATGAGAGATCAAAGAATGATCCTTACTGCACAGTTCGCAAACGTTTACTCAAGTTTCAGGAAGAGATGTCTGTGGTTGTTGTGGTATGGAGAGACTGCCAACAGCTTATTGAAAATTATTGTCAGGAGGAGGTCAAGGTTAGTGTGTCATTTTGCACAATGTTATACTTCAGGAAATGTCATGAATATTGTGTATTTTTACTGTGTTAAGAGCTAGTCTTTCTGCTCATTGTTCTTATTACTGCAACATTTCTGAACCTCCAGTACTAAAATATCTTTGTCTTAGACACTAACATTTTAAGCTCATGTTGAACATTACAATGCAGTAATATGAATATTAACAATTTATGAATAACATTCCGAAAGGGGGGGGGGGGGGGGGGGTTTGGGTTTGTTGTCTTTTTTCTCTATTCCCCAAGGCAATGTGCGTTGCACTATGTTTTTATTTTGCGCCCGTCTGCCAGTGCATCCAACTTTGACATGCATTTTATGTAAGGGTCTTCTTCCTCCTGCATTTACTAAGGGTTTGCTTCCCCGGGGTAACGTCTGGTTCTGTGATGGGGATCGAACCCAGCACCTTTGGGTTGTGAGCCATCACTTAACCACTAGTCTATGCTGTCCCCACAACATTCCATATAAAACATCATTCGCAGTTATAAGTGGAAAATGTCAGCAGCGAACAGAAATTTGTACACAGCTCAGTTTGGCATATCACTATTTTTGGTCAGTCATTTGAGCTAGCACCTGCCATTTCATGTTTTAGGTTTGACAAAGGGATCAAGATGCTGAGCTGCAGCTGTCAGCGACACATAGCTGACTGCGAGCGGTAGGGCCAGCAAACTAGAGCTGCCATTTCATGTTTTAGGTTTGACAAATGGATCAAGATGCTGAGCAGTGCATGAGCTGCAGCTGTCAGCGACACATCGCTGACTGCGAGCGTTAGGGCCAGCAAACTTGAGCTGCCATTTTATGTTTTAGGGTTGACAAAGGGATCAAGATGCTGAGCAGTGCATGAGCTGCAGCTGTCAGAGACACATCGCTGACTGCGAGCTTTAGGGCCAGCAAACTTGAGCTGCCATTTTATGTTTTAGGGTTGACAAAGGGATCAAGATGCTGAGCAGTGCATGAGCTGCAGCTGTCAGCGACACATAGCTGACTGCGAGCGTTAGGGCCAGCAAACTAGAGCTGCCATTTTATGTTTTAGGTTTGACAAAGGGATCAAGATGCTGAGCAGTGCATGAGCTGCAGCTGTCAGCGACACATAGCTGACTGCGAGCGTTAGGGCCAGCAAACTAGAGCTGCCAAGATTCTTCAACACCTCCACGCAGTGATCCTGGATAGCAGGCTGGCTAAGAAGAAGGGATCAAAGAGGGAAGATTAACGCATTACTAAAAAATTGCCTGCCGAAGACGGATGTGTCGGACTGAAAGTTGTAGTAATTGCAGTCAAGCTATAAACTAGCGACACATTGCATTCTGTTCTCCGGACTACATTGAAACTAGATTGAGAGCAAATGTAGAAGAAGAGGTTTGGCATATATGGATACATATGATATAATTTGAATACGATTTATTAGCAAATATCTCTTTAGCGCGCACATTATGTTTTAACTTTTGTGTGCAGCTAGCACAAATGCTATATATTGGTTTGCTTTAAAAAAAACATCAGTGGCATTATGTTTTATACATTGGTCTACCATTATTCTTCGGCGTTCACTCCTGAAATGGACTGTGTGACATTATGTTTTGGAGTTTACAGTGATATCTGCGCTATTCGGCGCGGCACATCCGATTTCAGCTGCCCCTTATTTTATGTGCCGGGTTTGCCTTCCCACTGTGACCCCTATTCTCTTAGCCAGACTACACTAGTGCGACCTGCTTCCATGGCCGGCTCTTATAGGCAGAATGGGGTCTTGGATAGCTCTGGTTCGCGGAACCTGATGCAAACAGCTAGCTATGGACTGTTGTCTGCTGTTAACTCATTTGCTGTGCTGCATATTTGAAAAAAATCCTCCATTTTGTGATATTTCAAATGCCATGTTCACATACTGATTGCAAATGGTGTTTAGTATATGAGAAATAACTCGTGTGTTGATTGTTAATGCATTACAAACATTAAATATAATAAACATGATGTTTTTCACCTTGTATTAGTCAACCTGATAAATCAGGGCAACACAAATCCCAGACACCATGACACCAAGAAACTTTACTGGGGCACATAACATTTCAAGATTGGTGTCCTGTTTACTCGGCTAATATGGATAACAGGCCGACACAGAGCAGACTGGCTAAGTAGAAGGGATCGGAGAGGGAAGGCAACTCGGTACTCAAAAAATGTGTTGAACCGAAAGGTACAAATATTGCAGTCAAGTTACAAACTATGACACAACACATTGCATTCTCTGGACTGCATTCTGCTACTTGCAAAGCCCTGTTGAGGACTTAGAAGACTAGCAGAGTATATACAAGTTCATGTTAGTGTGTTTACAAGAAGCTATACTACACTATTACAAAGGCAAATCGCATTATAGAAATAATATTATGAAGTGAATGAAACAGTGGTTAGAAGAGATTGGTTGAGGATACTGTATCACTACAGTTTAACACTGATGGAAGAAATCAATTTAAACTTCTATGATAAAGCTGGGAAAAAGAGGCCACCCAATGAAAATTGAAGCCATTACTATGTTCGTATGTAAATAAAGAACACTTTGTCATATTCTATTGTATACTACCTTTTCTTACTTTAGAATACTCAGAAACAGGTATCAAGAAAGACAGAAAGTTTTATCTCACAACAAAGGCAGTACTTGAAGGAACATGTAATAAAAGAATCCCTGATGAGCGAGGCATTATCTGTGTCGGAAACTATGAGGAACTTGATGCCCGGACATAAATCATCCACAGAAAGAGTGCTTTGCCGTAATTGCATGCGAGAGAGGTTAGTTAACTATGTTATTGTTACTGTTAACTACTTGAAATCTGTTTGAGATTGTCTTTATTCATTGCTGCCTTTTGTTAGATCAACACATAAATAATCGTTTTGTTGTTTCCTATTTCAGATGCACTTGTGATGAGTGCACTATCACTCATATGATCACCTGTGGCATTATCAACAGCGAGAAGGGGGAGATGCCACCTCTAGACAGCTCGTTCAATTTTGCATTGGACCACACACGCAATGTCATGGATATCACACCTCCATCTATGTCCAGCACCACCTCAAGTAGTGGCTCTGTGTCGCCTATCAATATTGAAGACAAGATCAGCACGTTTTATGAATGTGAACAAGTTTTAAAGTGAGAGTTGTCCTGCATGTATTTGCTATTTTATTTGGACTTGAATCCATCACTGCTGCAACAATTTATTTTCTCGTGCCCTCTGGTTCTACACTTTCCCTTATCTCAGAGGTATATCACCATGCCTTCCTCTAAATTCACAACTAACTCCCTTCTGTCATGTATCATTGTAGTTTTCAGTCTTCTAACACTTTGATCTTCTCCAGTACCACCACTGACTTCGCTATTGTCACTGTTTAACGTTATAATTTCCAGTTTACAAAATGATGTGTTTCCTGTATCCGCATAATTATTCAGTACATCATGCCCTGACGTGGTTGTTGATTTTGAGAACCTCTAATTTTTTTTCTTTTGTGTGTGTCTAGAGACATATATTAATAAAGAACTTGTTGGTGTTATTGTATGTATGTTAGTTTCTGAGATACAAGATGATGAAGGTGATTGTGGTGAAAAATAGCACAAACATATAGACTCACATGTTACCGGCATCCCTTGGTTATGGAGAAAAAAAAATCACCAAAAATGTGCTAGGTCTAATTATTGATGTTTACCGTAATGGCTACGCCTGTCACTTCGACTATAAACATAATTATTGTATCTACATAAACAAACTAAATAGATCTACCTTAGAAAAATGAGTTGCAGGAACTTTTAAAAAAAACATCTTCTGATCAAGACATATGCATCCTACCCTGATATTGCGTTAACTGACAGTGAAATATCGGATCTGAGCAAAGCGTCTTAATTTTGTTCCCCTCCAATCTACCATGGACCACTATTCTGTTCTCAAAGATGTTAATGACTTTCATCGGTCTTTGTCTTAAACAGTGGTATCATAATAAAATACGCTCTCAACTTTCCCCCCAACCCACATGACCCATTTTCATGGTACTGCAAATTTGATTGGACCCGCCCGGCCAGTCCTGCACCCTTGACATCCAAATTAAAATTCCCCATCACCCTTGGTACTTCAATGTCTCTCACTTGGAGGCTCATGTGCTGTCTGGCGTTAGGCAGCAGGACGATCTCATCAAACTTGTTGATAAAGGGGGATTACATTCCTTAAGGATACCAACCACGCCTTGACCACTTTATCTTCCACTGTACTCTCCCACAACAGCCTTTTCTTACTTGATGTTTATCCATATACACCTCCATTCCCCATTTGGACAGCTTATCAGCCCTCCGTTTCTACCTCGACTAGAGTATGAAGAAGAAGAACAACAACCCTTCTATCTCCACATCTACCCTCATCCGTCTGATAGAACTCGTCCTTACCCTTAATGCCTGGCCAGTTCTTTGACCAGGTCAGCGGTGTGGCTATAGGCATCAAGAGTCCGAGCTACTCTTGTCTTTTTATGGGACACATTGAGTACTTATTTGCTATCAGTATCAGGGTTCTCTGTGGTATGACATACATCTGAGAGGCTGTTTTGGAACTACAAGTGCGCTTCCTCAGTGACATCTATAACCACTTTGGTTACCTATTCATCAGCCACTTCAGTGGTCCTGAAAACCGAGGAAAGGTTTATGCCAAAGTCACATGCATTGTCTCTAGCTCCTCTGATAATTGTCATTTATTTGAACTTTGGAATAAACTTATGTACCACATAGGCTGCCTTCACCTGCACATCATCATTTTCCATATCTTTACCTAGTCTCCTTTAATTTTTCCTCCCTTCTTCCATCTTTTTCTTCTAGTTAGATGCTTTATGTGTACACACATCACCATCTTGTCATTCATTGTTGTCTGCTATCGACTATCAGGCCTTCTCTATTCTGTCATCATATACTTTTCTGGCCAGTAAATTCCACTTGCTTGATTCATCTCCTTGTGGTCAAGCCATTGATGAGCTCACTCACTAATATACAATTGGCGAGTTCTCATCTGGCATCCAGCCAGTACCTTTTAATAACTCATTTATGTGTCTATAGCTCTATTTTATGTATTCATCTCTACTAATATGATTTGTTAGCTCATGTTTTTGTTGTTTGCTATCCATGATGAACGCCTTTAGTTCATAGCGAAGGTTTCGTTTCTGTTTTTGCAAGATATCTAACCATACCCATAAAGTAATTTACACTTTGTTTTCATTCAAATTACTGACACAGTTTGTCGAAGACGGGTGTGCCAGACCAAAAGGTGCAAATATCGCAGTCAAGCTGTAAACTAGTGACAACGCATTCCGTTCTCCGGACTACATCCTGCAACTTGCAAAGGCCTGTTCAGGACTTGGTAGCAGGAGATTGAGAACGAGCACAGAAGAAGAACTGCCAGTCACCTTATTTTAATTTTATTGAAACATTTTTTTTGCTTCTATTCTAAAGAACCATTTGATGAAAAAAATGACTTTGATGATGGCGGAGAACCACAGAAAATAAACTGATTAAATGATAGTCCAAATCATATTAGCTAGATAGGTCTTTTTCATCACCAAGGCATGAGTGTTCTGAAATACACTCACAGGTGCACTTGTGACATGCACTATTTTAATTTCAAGGTGTTTGAACTACATTAATTCATAGTTAGGATGGATATCTATACCATTTAGAGATTTTAATTTTTACTACACTGCACACAAAATTACGTTCTATTTCTGGTAGCCAATTTCCTCAGGCAACTCGATTGCAGAAAATTCACCCATTATTGAGACGGGAGAAATTCAATAATGGGTGAATTTTCAAATTCAAGCAAAAAACAATAAATTCTTTCAAAAAATATAAAACAAATTTCAAAATCGCCATTGTTTATATTTAACCGAACAGGATGGAAGTCGGAACTCTATACAATCAAAATAACAGTATGTTCAGCCTTTTCTATGGCATTAACCCGATAGTTTATATACGATAAACCAACGACCTTGGCGCTGTAGCGCATTGTTGGAAATGAGCGAAAATGTGTTCCGCCTTTCAACGAATTTGGTGCAGTAAAGGTTAATGCCAGCTATTTTTTGTATTATTGAAAGCCAAAGCTTAATATTTTTGTTTGTTTGTTGGTCAAGTATGTCTTCCTTCATTGTTTTATGAATTTTCTTTTTCTATTTAGCGATGCTTTTCTTGGATGTGACAGCAGGCAAGGTCAGACTTTAAATGACGATCCTAGTAATGATGACATTGATGTCAATGCTGGCGATGATGAAGAGGAGGAAGATGATGATGATGTAGATGAAGATGATTTTCCTGATAATCAAGATATAGGCAGTGATGAGCCACATTCTCTTCAGGTAATGGGTTCTACAGTAATAATTGTTGGATCTTCAAAATTTGGTTGCTTTCATGTGCACTAATGATCTGCTTAGAATTCTTGGTAAAACAATGATGTCTCAATGGTAAATATGGTACATGGTTGTTTCATGCGCCAGTCTTCCAAGTTATAAATTTGCACTTGACAGGATACAAGAATTCTTTCTTTTGCTGCAAGCAGCAGTGGACAAAGTACAACACTCAGTCATTAATATAGTCATGGGAGATGTAGAAGCTAAGATGCAGGAAATGCCAACATTGAAATAATTATGGAAATGGAAATATTTGTATCAGCTGGGTTGTGCCGCTGTGAGTCCTAACTTTGTCATGGATGTTGTAGTGGATTGCATGATACTGAGCAGTACATGAGCTGTATAGGGGACGGCGTAGACTAGTGGTTAAGTGACACGGCTCACAACCAGAAGGTGCTGGGTTTGATCCCCATCACAGCA
This sequence comes from Ariolimax columbianus, assembly GCA_036924085.1. NCBI lineage: Eukaryota > Metazoa > Mollusca > Gastropoda > Stylommatophora > Arionidae > Ariolimax > Ariolimax columbianus. The sequence continues at coordinate 147,606,009 of JAVGWX010000001.1, forward strand.
CCGGCCGTTACCTTGGGCAAGCAAACCCTTAGAAAAGGCAGGAGGAAGCAGACCGCTACATAAAATGCATGCCGAAGTCAATCCACTAGGCCGACAGGCGCAAAATAAAAACCACAGTGCAACGTACACCGCCTTGGGGATTAGAGAAATAAGGCAAACGCAAAAAAAAATAAAAGGAGCTGTGTCAATCACTGACTCAAAGCTGACTGCTGGCGTCAGGGCCAGCGACCCAGAGCTGCCAAGAACATTGTCCACCCCCCTCGTGGTGGTCCTTGTAAGTGTGCCGTGGTTCAGCAACATAGCACATTGTGGAGAGCACTGTGGAAGAGAGAAGCTTGTAGGTGCCGATCCTGGCAACCTCCTAGGACTATATGTAATTGATATGGTCATAATTTGAACAATCTTGTTGTACTGGAATGTACATAAGACCTGATCTTAGATAGTATGCTCATTGTGTGTATACTGAAGTACACTTACTTGGAAAGAATACTAGGACACTTGCAGCGCTCAACTTTGTATGTAAATAAAAGTCACTAAGTAGAGTTGTGCATGGTCTGATGCTCGTTCTGGAGTGAGAAAGGGAATGGATAAGATAAGATAGACACTGATGATTGATTGATTGGTCATGAAGACACTGTTAATTCATTTGCCATTTTAATGATTTTTTTCTCATTTCCTGTTAAGCTATGTGAACTGAAAGATGCTGATGCTCTGTGGGAAGCTGTTCAACAGCATCATCAGCAACAGCTGCTACAGCATCAACAGCAACTTCTGGGTTCACAGCAAAGTTGTATTCATTGTAACCAATCCAAACATGGTCAACATTGTCCAGTAAGTTGAACTTAATTAATGCTAGTGTGTGTGTATGTATGTATGTATATATATTTATATATAACAGCATCTTTATACTGGTTTAGAAGAGTCTGTATTAAACTAGTTTCTTTTACATTTCCTTTTTATAAAAACAATGCGCATACAATCTATTCTTGAATGCATTAATTGACCCTGCCTCCACTTTTTCCTATAGCAATGCATTACAAGCATTGACCACTCTCTGAGGTAAAAAAAATATTTCTTGGTATCTATCTTTCTTTACTTAATTTGTAGCTGTGCCCTCTTATTCTTATAGGTGGTTCTATTTGGTAAAAAACTTGTTATAATTTAATTTATCCTTTCCGTTAATTATCTATGCCCGTTAAACTCACTGGTCTATAATTTGCTGGATCAGATTTTTTCCGTGTGTATATGTATGTGCACACGCACACACACGAGGTGAAGCCAAAATATAACCTTAATATGACATATTTGTGTTAACACTTTACAGTTTGACCTAATTTCCCAATTTATGTTTTACAATCCACAAATACAATTCATTAATGTTAAACAAATTGAGCTAAAATTAGATCTAAAGATACATAATTAAATTATCTATGACATAAAGTATTGTTGTTGTTTCGATTGCCCACAATGAGTAGTTCTACCTGCAGTAGCTTTCCTCGTATCCCGAGCGTACTGGTAAAGGTGGGCCGGGGTCCTCCAGGAGTTGTGGTACATTTGACTTCATCTGTGTGTCACTCACTACTACGGGGATCACATTGACCCCTCACCTTGATGGGGAACATTGAGTAGTACTACTGTAACCTTCCAAGTATACCAAGAAATATGACAAATTTGGCTAGTATCATCATGTAAAACAAATGGCAGTATAAAGTGGAGATGTTTATTTTATTCTATTTTGTGTCCTGTCCAGAAAGAGAGTTATATTAACTGGTATTGGAAGTAGCATTAGTAGGGATAATTGTAATTTGTTTTGTTTGTTTAGTTTCAGCCACGAATTGACCCAGAATTGTCCAGGCAACTAGATTTTGAGCTGGCCAAGTCTGGTTTGTTACCAGGGGGGGCTGGAGATTGTGGTGCTGAAGCTGTTGGAAATTTGGGAGATGCAACTGATGACAGGGGTAGTAGTGACAGTGGTGGTGTTGTCAACCCAAGTGTGTGTGCCACATGTCAGTGTCATGCTTGTCTTAAGCAGAGTGGGCATGTCATCTCTGCATCGTTACCTCTACAGGTGAGTCAACAGTGGGATTATGTCTTTAATACTTAGAAAATGCCAGCCCGTGTGTAACTGGGTCCTGAAAGGGGAGCAAAGAATAGTAAAACTGTAACCTTCCAGGCATGTCATAAGAGGCGACTATGGAGGGTTTAGACCTGGCATGCATTTGTTGGAGTCTCTGCAAAACATGGAGCTGAAAAGGTTTTGATTGATTCTTCTTCGTTCACTCTCAATTAATTGTGTCTATTTCCCTCATAAACTCGACTTCTCTCATTGCAATACAGTTTATCTTGCAGTTTGGGTAGTGGGGACCATATAGCCTTCTCTTGTGGAGCCGGCAGACCTGTAGAACATATTCTACTGTTTGTTCTTCCCACATTCCTGGAGTCCAATTTTTAATTTGTTGAACAGATGAATTTGTTAGTCTACAGTGTTCTGTTTGCAGTCTGAATATTGTCACTTGATCTCTTCTTGACAAAAAGTAGTAGTATTCTGCTTTACCAGACTCTGGGTCTATGCAATTTGTCCTTGAAGTTAATTTTTATCGTCTTTATTTCTTCAAATGTAGCTCTGTTGTCATTTGAGGTTTTCATACTCCTTTTGCCAGTCTATGTGCCTCTTCATTTCCGTGTATTTTACAGTGTGCAGGGGTCCACTGAATTTTCACTTGATTGAAAATGTAGCTGATATTTGTGAGTGCCTCATGCAGGCTGTCTAATGCATTATTTTGATGGTTTCTATACTCCAATTGGTTGAAATGGAATCTGTAAGAAAATCTATCTTGTCTCTGATTCTTGTTTTCTTCTATGGCTATTGCTGTTCCCAGTGGTGCCTCAGCTCTGAGGACGTTTGAGAATTTTCCAGTGGCCACGAAGATTTTAATTTTATGTCCATTATTTAATATTCTATTAAAGCCTCTATTATTCATAGATCTCATTGCTCCTGATCCATCTGTGCATATGCTGGTCTATTATGTGACTCAGTATGATTCTTGAAAATATTCTGAAGCTATTTATTTTCTCTAGTTTTGTTTGGTTGTCTTTTTTAAAACACTTCTGGTACGTTGTCTGTCAGCTCTGGGAATCGTTCTCTGCCATGGTGGAAATATGCTGCTTCTGTGCGAAGTCTGGCAAGAAGGAGACCAGTGTTTTTTCTTTTAGAGCAAAGCCATTTCTCTGGAGTCGGCTTCTACCATATCCTTCCAGTCTTATATATATATATATATATATAAATAGTATTTTAAATATACAGGCATGATCTGTATTAACACAAACTATTAACACACAAAATACACGAAAATGATATCACACAAAATGTTATCACACAAAATGTTATCACATGAAATGTCACACAAAATATCACACATAATATTAACACACAAAATGCACCAAAATGTTATCACACAGAATATGAACACACACAATATTAACACACAAAATGATATCACACAAAATACCATCACACAGAATATTAACACATAAAATACACCAAAATGATATCACACAAAATACTATTACACAGAATATTAACACATAATGTTATCACACAAAATACTAGCGCAGAATATTAACACACAAAATACACCATGTTTTCACCCAAATAAAATCCACACAAATTACACCAAATTCTTACCACACACAATGTTATCACATAAAATACAAGAAGATGTTATTGCAATTTCTCATGGTACCTAACAGGGATTACACTATAAGGGGCATGACCATAAGAAGTATGGAAGAAAATATAAACAGCAAGAAAGTAATACATATTTGAGTGAGTATAAATGACTAGAATATAACATCCAGTTTTATTATAAAGAACTAGAAGATGACAGACAATATCAGAGTATTTTGAACTTTGAATGAGTGCAGCTTATTTTTGTTTAATTTGAGATTTCTTACTCTTTTTTTCCTTTGTGGCTTCTCATATAATGTGTGCATTTCACTATTCATGGTATTTTGCAGGTGGTTGTTTTGACATATAACCTTCATTGTGACAGAGTCATTATGTGTGTTTGAGGAGTCTTAGTCGACCTGTGCATCTACAAGGGCCTTAGCCCTTGTGCAGGTCTCAACTCTTGTGCAAGTTGGCAGTAACCAGTTGAAATTTCTCGACCTGGCTCGAGCAGTGCAATGTTTTTTTTTTGGGTTTGTGCTGGTCTCATCTCGGTTTCCAGTCAATTCTGTCTCGGTCATGGGTTGTGCAGTGGATGGCTAACTTGTTTGTTTCAGGATGGCGAGTGTTGTGCAGCTCGAGCGAATCTTGCCATCAAGTGGGGGGTCTGCCAGGTGGTCTTTTTTTTGCCGAGTGGGTACCACAGAATGGTTGGTGTGCTCCATCATTCATCTTTCCTTCTGATTACATGGCCAGCCCATCGGTGCTTGGAATTGTTGGCATGATGGATGACATCCTTGATGTGTGACAATGCTCGGATGTCACTGTTGTGTGAGTCAATCTGGCGCTGTTGCCTAAATAATAGGACCATGAGACGGCGCTCAAGCGAGACATGTGTTGTCCTTAGCTGGTTGTCCTTGGCTTTTGTCAGAGACTAGGTTTCACATCAATAGCAAAACACTGGTAGGACCACTGAGTTGAATATGTGTTGTCACCTTTATCGAGTTGAAGGCAGCCCATCCTGCTCAACGACATGCAGAGAAAAGGTTGATGAGATAAGGTCGCCCTATCGTGCACTTTTCTCCGTGGCGATTGCTATCGGTTGTGTGAATGGATGAGTGATGATGGTGCATCCACCATAGTAACGTTTCTTCTTCCTCTTCGTACGCTGTCAGGCGTCAACCTGTATTTTTTCGAAAAAAGCAGTGGTCATCCTGAGGCTGTCGACACTGCCATAGAGCTTGACTTGTGTTGGCACTGGTGATGGCCATATCTGCTTTCTCTGATCCTCGTATGTCGGGCAGTTTTGCAGCAAATGTTCAGCGGTCATTTTCCCAGTGCCACACGAGCATTCGTCAGTACCACCTATCTTCAATTTGTTATATAGGTGGTACCTCAGTCTATTGTGGCCAGTGCGAAGTCTGAAGACCACGACCTGCTCTCTTCTGTTCAACTGGTAATAGGCATAGTTTTTTTGTGTATAGTAACGTTTCAACATGTCTATGTAGCCAGCTTCGACTCCCTGCTCTTCCAGAGCTTTCCACACATACTCTGGTTCGACCGAATCAAACACCTTTTCGTAGTCGATGAATGTCAACTTTAGTGGTGTATGGTGCTCTCTTGCTGCCTCAATCAAACAATAACACATGGTTATGTGGTCAAGCGTGCTCTAGGTGCATCTAAACCCAGCCTGCTCTATCGGTTGGGCTTCCTCGTGGGTGTTGCGAATCCTCACCAGGAGGCATCTGGTGAATACTTTGTACAGTACTGAGAGGAGGGTGATAGTTAGTCAGGTCTTCTTTGTCTCCTTTCTTGTATAGAAGACAGTCTTCGACTCTCGCCAGCCCAATGGAATTTCCTTCTCTTCTAGAAAACATGTGAATTGTTGTGCAAGTGCGGCATAGAGTGGGTGGCCACATCCTTTTAATGTCTCTACCATGATTTTGTCTATGCCTGTGGACTTGCCAGAGGGCAGGCTTTCAATAGCATTTCTAATTTCAGAAATGGTGATTGTAATTGTAGGTGTGTTGGTTGAGGGGTGGGGAGTGGAAACGATGACTTGAATAAGTTAGTGTAGAATCCACAGATGACTCTTTCTATCAGCAGATGTGAAGTCACTCTCGTTCTGTCTGTTGCTTTGAGAGATGGGATCACTTGCTGGTGCTCGGCGATGGAGAGAGTGATTTGATTCTGTGGCTGTAAGGACTCTTCATCTGGTGAAATTGGTGTGGTCTTCCTCAATCTTTTACGACACAAGTTTGCTGAGCATATTGAACATCTTGATGTTTGCTGGTGTTCTGTCTATTTTGCTGCGCTGATCGATAAGGTTCTTGAGAGAAGGTTAGGGAGATGCGGCTTGTTATATGGTTTGGTGCTGGAGTTTGAATGAGTTTTTGTATGTTCATGATGGTGCTAATGAGATTTTCATAGTCCTCATCTAGGTTTTCTGCTGCCCTAGATGTATTTTGCGCTGCAAGCGTTATAACATGTTATATTTAGGGTGGAAGTCGGTGGCCATCTGTACTGATGCTGGTTCTTTTGTGCCTCGTTTAGGTTGAAGCTGAGACGTGCACGCAAAAGGCGATGGTTGCTACCTGCGGCAAAGGGTGCAACTACTAACGTCCGTGAATATTCAACAGTTGGAGAGTATGTGGTCTAGTTCATGGTGGTGCAAACCATTTGGGCTGATATGTGTCCATCATTCCATTGATTTGTCTTGCAGAAGGTTGCCAGTTTCTCTCCCATCTTGTTTCGCCTTTCTAGGAATGTGGTTCAATGTGTCTTTCTTCCTTCTTTCTGGGTCCAATTTGGGCGTTGAAGTCTCAGATGACAACTCTCTAGTGGGTATGGCATTCTTTGGGTGTATCGATGAGTTCGTTTGTCACATTCCTTCTCCTCTTTTCTACAGTAGGAGTGTACACTTGGAGCATTGAGATGTTGAATCTAGTGTTGATGGATAGTTCTAGTACCGAGAGTCAATGATTGATGAAACGGATGTCACAAACTCGGTGGACTGCTTGTGGTGCAACGATGAAGCCAACCCCACCTGATGTGCTTCCTGCTTTGCAGGCACCAAGGTTAAATATGGCCTCATAAAATTTTAGTTGAAAATAAAGCAAATTGTCAACATATAATGCTCAGAAACTTATAGCAAAATACATATATTGGGTAACTTGTACACGTGTTCATTTCAGATACCTGTGTCCTCTCCACCAGCAGAGCTGCATCTTTACCCCCACATCCATGGGCTTCCGCAGCAACATCAGCAGCATTATATGTTGGACTTGCCCTCACCTCTAATGCCCCCTATCAAACTTCCAGTCAAATTAGACTTTGATGATCATAATGGGATGCAGGAACATCTCTCTTATGCTTACAGGTATGACATGAACAGTTGACAACTTATAAAACTTTTTTTGTAATTGTGATATAAATAGGCTGTCTATTAGTTCATTGTAATTTTTGAATGTTCTTCCATGAAAAACTATGACAGTGTACAGAGCCTCAAGTTGTTCATTGAAGTCGAAGTCTGAAGATGAAAGAAGAAGATAAATGCTATCTTGACATGGGTAGACATAGACTAGAAATTTTGCTTGAAATACAAGACGTGATCAAATAAAACCTGTCTCAGTGGCTTTATTACAAACACATGAAAGGTACATCAGCAGGTGTGGCAGAAATAAATAAAGCAATTGTTAGGAGAGGAAGTGTGCACCGGTGGTTGTTAGAAGTCGGCGTAGGTATCCAAACAGTTATACCACTGCTTGTAGAGATGGTAGATACAGTTCCGTGAAAAAAAACATTGATTGATCATTGAACCATTTGGTCACAGCTACCATAACATCTGCATCAGAGTGGAATTGGTGGTCCCTTTCAGAGCTTTTTCAAGGGTCTGAACAAATACAATTCACATGTGACAGATTGGAGCTGTAGGGTGTGTGCGTCAGAATTATCACCTTTTTCATACTAACACATTATGATATACGAATGAGCATTGTCATGCAACAAAATCACACCACGTAAGATACATGCTGGGTCACTTATTCTTGATGGCTTTATGCAGCTTGTCTAGTGTGTCCTTGTAGAGGAGGTCCTGGATGTTTCAATTGCACGCTTACTGTTTTGTTGCACATCTCAGTGGTGGCACCCAGATTAATTGTCTGCCACTATGTCAAACAGTAATGCATCACTCTCTGCTTCGTAACACAGCAAGTGGTTCAAATCCCCACCCTAATTGTTCTTCCTTATGGGGATCAGTCAGCATCTGTGAGACCCATTGTGAACACACCTTCCGATACTTTTTCTTCTGAACCACCATTTGAACTGTTTCAAATGACACATCAAAGTCCATCCGCTAATGATGGTCCACCCGTATTGCTGCATCAATCTTGGCAATGTCTTTTTCCGGCGGCACAATATGAGCCTGACATGTCCATGGAAAATCTTTAGTTAACTCGTCCTTCCCTAAACATTTGCGTCCAATCCTTCACTGTTGTTTTCAACACACATTTGTCACTTTGCGCCGCCTGTATTCTGTGATAATATTGATTGGTTGACATCCTTCAGCTTTTATTAGTTGAATCACCGGTTGCTAATCCATCTTGGACAGATTCAGTATTACACCGGCCACGTTAACAATCTGCAACATAACCTTTGCATGCAAGGAAAATGAACAAGTGCCTACTTATTCATTAGTCTGTGCTTATTATGTGAACAGTAATGTCATCATGCTCTCTCTGCGCAGGCGCGTGATCAACGCGGGCGGGTTTAATTTGATTAAGCCTTGTAGTATCATGAATGTTTTCTCTCCTGAATATAATGAGCACACATTGATTGAAATAGTATCATGCATGTTTTCTCTTCTGAATATAATGAGCTTGAAATACTATCATGTATGTTTTCTCTTCTGAATATAATGAGCTTGAAATAGTATCATGTATGTTTTCTCTCTACTCAATATAATGAGCACACATTGCTTGAAATAGAACAATGTATGTTTTCCCTCTACTCAATATAAAGAACTTGAAATAGTATCAGGACAGTGGCCATGGAAGTCGGAACCCGCTAAGGAGTGTGTAACAACTCACCTGCCGAATCAACCAGCCCTGAAAATGGATGGCGCTAGAGCGTCGGACCCATACTTTGAAGACTGAAGTGGAGAAGGGTTCCATGGGAACAGCAGTTGAACATGGGTCAGTCGGTCCTAAGAGATAGGAAAACTCCGTTCTGACCCCGGGGCACTCTTTCTTAACTGGCTTTGTTATGATGAGCACGCCCGCAACCTATCGAAAGGGAATCAGGTTAATATTCCCGAACCTGGACACAGAGATTGGTCCTCTGGGACCACGTGCGGCAACGCAAACGAAGTGGGGGACATCGGCGGAAGCCCCGGAAAGAGTTCTCTTTTCTTTGTAAGGAGCCACATACCTGGAATCAGCTTGCCCGGAGATAGGGTCGTAAGCAGTAGAGCAGCCACCTCACTGCGAACTGTTGAGACTCAACCCTTGATCATGAGATATGTCCGCATACCAGGCGAACAACATCTCTTTGCCATGACCAGGCTTGTCCCCTGGTTAAATGCACTCCTGCCTCGCTCTTTACCTCTGTCTGCTATCAGTCATCCCAATGGACGCAGAAGAGATGCAGGCCAGCGGATATTGCACCTCTGCCCTATTGTGACAACCTCCCAGGTGGCGGGGAATGCTAGGCGTACCATCACTGCAGAGAAGCCGAGAAAATAAAGGGAGCAAAGAGATACTCCACTCACATGCATATGCTATGTTTCTGGCAGGACGTGACGATCCTGGGATAGTACAAACTAGTACATAGTCCATCATATCATATCATCACCACACCCTATAGACACGAGTGGTGAAGACTCGATAGTCCTGCAAGACAACTTCCCTAAGAGAGACAACTCTGACCACAAACAACTGCTGCCTTGCAGATAGGCTGGGGACAGCCAAAGGCTAAGGAGGGCATCCCTAAACACGGTCCCAAAAATCCGAGTGCTGAAATAGGATGTGTCTGGCAGAAAAACTCAGCATCGCTGTAAACTACCATACGTCACAAATGTCCTTTTCAGGACAAACGTAGAAGATTACAGGCAGCATAATCTGATTTTATCTACTCAATTCACGTGGGCTGGTCAATGCTGTGTGAGGTCCCTGATATATTTTACTTTTGTATCCAGAGATTACTGCAAGCTCGGAGATTTAGGAACCGTTACACTTCACATAAACCTCTTCATCATTCACGAAACGTCTTCCACCAAGGTGGGTTTTTAGTGCCACAAACAGGTAGAAATCATTCTGGGCTGTAAGGTGGATGTGCAAGAAGTTGCAACCCTGGTTGATAAATTTGTTCCTGGGTTAGCCGAGCCATATTTGTTGTGATGGTGCAGTACTCCTCTAGCCAGCAAACCTGGACGTTGTCTTCAAATTAGATCTTGAACCATCAACATGACTTCACAGTGCCATACAGCATCCACATTGTCAACTTATGTCTGGATATTGGTTAATAGCGATACGTGAGAATTCCAAATGTAAGCACATCCTTCCCTACTGAAGGTATAGCCTTGAATTCCTTCTAGGGGATCAAGATGCTGAGCAGCGCATGAGCTGCAGTGGTCAGCGACTCATAGCTGACTGCTAGTGTCAGGGCCAGCGAACCAAATCTGCCAAGACCCTTCTACACATCCACGCGGTGATCCTGGATAACAGTCTGCAGCAGGGTAGACTGGCTAAGGAGTAGGGATCGAAGAGGAAATGCTAACCCGGTACTCAAAAAATGCTTGCTGAAGTCGGATGTGTTGGACCAAAAGGTGATCTGGGGCTGGTCTCTCGGTGGCTCGATTGACTCGCATCCAGTGTTCGTACAGCAATCTCAGTCTCGCCAGGCGGAGTGAGAGCGCGGGCTTGCTCAACAAGTTCGCCCGCCTCTCCCTGGCACTGTAGCAGGACCAATTTGGTGGAGTCGTACCGCTGGTAACGGTGCGTTACTGTAGTCCGTATCGAGAAGCTTTGTCAGTCCGCGTGGTTCGTTGAAGGCTAGCGCGTATAGCCAATCTCGACAGTTGTGGTCCTTCTCTCGCAATGAGCTTTGGATCGGCAAATGGAAAGCATGAATCGTGCTTAAAGGCCCTGTCCTCGCCCGACCAACCGGTCGGAGAGGGGCAGGCCGGCATGCAAAAATCGTCTCCAGTCTGAGTGAAAATCATCGCCGGGGTCGTTGGGATCTGTTCTGCACAGAGCGCTGCCATCCCTCCCTGAGCGAGCCCGGTCGGTCGGTTGATGTGTGTACGGGCCCCTGCCAGGCGGTCCTAGGTCGAAGGAGTGAGGGACTGAACAACCGTCAGTCGGTCCCTGCGGCCGTCCTGGAAAGGCTTTTTACACATCCATCCTTCACCGACCGGTGTGTGTGTGGTTCGTCCGTCTCCGACAGATATCTGGTTGATCCTGCCAGTAGTCATTGGCTTGTCTCAAAGATTAAGCCATGCATATCTAAGTTCAAAGTCTCACATTGAAACCGCGAATGGCTCATTAAATCAGTCGAGGTTCCTTAGATGACACGATCCTACTTGGATAACTGTGGCAATTCTAGAGCTAATACATGCTTACCAAGCTCCGACCCTCGCGGAAAGAGCGCTTTTATTAGTTCAAAACCAATCGTCGTTTCCCCTCGCGGGGTTGCGGCGTCCCCACTGGTGACTCTGGATAACTTTGTGCTGATCGCATGGCCTCATGTGCCGGCGACGCATCTTTCAAATGTCTGCCCTATCAAATGTCGATGGTACGTGACATGCCTACCATGTTTGTAACGGGGAATCAGGGTTCGGTTCCGGAGAGGGAGCATGAGAAACGGCTACCACATCCAAGGAAGGCAGCAGGCGCGCAACTTACCCACTCCCGGCACGGGGAGGTAGTGACGAAAAATAACAATACGGGACTCTTTCAAGGCCCCGTAATTGGAATGAGTACACTTTAAACCCTTTAACGAGGATCTATTGGAGAGCAAGTCTGGTGCCAGCAGCCGCGGTAATTCCAGCTCCAATAGCGTATATTAAAGTTGTTGCAGTTAAAAAGCTTGTAGTTGGATCTCAGGCGCAGGCGGGCGGTCCGGCTCGCGCCGGTTCACTGCCCGTTGTCTCCTGCCCTACCGTCTGCAGGCTCTCTCTCACGGGTGCTCTTCGCTGAGCGTCCTGGGTGGCCGGCGCGTTTACTTTGAAAAAATTAGCGTGTTCAAAGCAGGCCTCGGCTGCCTGAATAATGTTGCATGGAATAATGGAATAGGACCTCGGTTCTATTTTGTTGGTTTTCGGAACTGGAACTGCAATCCATGACCGATAGAAGAGACTGCAGAGCCCAGCTGCAGTCAGAGAAACTCCGAAGACTGACTGACCATCCAATGCACCAGAGACTAAACAATTTGGGAAATGGGAAACTAAAGCGGAGAAACTTTGCAGAAATAGCCAAAGCAAAGATGCACGAAGATCCCATAAACGCACTAACAACACCAAAACCCATCACTACTGTACGAAAACCTACCTGGAGGCAGGATATATTTCCAGAGGTGGTAGAAAATATACCAGGTATTGCAAACAAAAACTGCCAGACTGAAAAAGAAAGGAGAGATACTACCCTAAGCTTTATAAAGAAAAGCTACCCAAGCATGGACTGGACCCATGCATACACCGACGGTTCTGTAACAAACACTACACAGAACGGAGGGGCACGAGCATTCCTGAACCTACCAAATGGCAGAAAAATAACACTGTCATTCGCTACTGGTAAGTACACAAGCAATTTCAGAGCGGAGGCAGAGGCACTGAGGGCGGCAGTGGAAGAAATGGTGACACACAGTGAAAATGAGAGCCATATAGTCCTGCTGACAGATGCTCTCACCGTAGTCACAGCGCTAAAAAGCCAGAAAAACACTGAGCTCAATGACTTAAGAGCAGCACTCTGCAAACTGTGCCAGCAGTCCGCACCAAAAAGGGTAGTGGTACAGTGGGTTCCGTCACACTGCAACATCCAAGGCAACGAGGAGGCAGACAGACTGGCAAAAGAAGGTGCAAGACTACCACAAACAGATACCAATATGACGTACGAAGAGTCAAAACGGCTTATCAAAGCCAGATGCATGACCAAATGGGAAACCGAACATACTGGTTACACCAAAAACGATGCCTATTACCAGTTGAACCGAAGAGAGCAGGTCGTTGTCTTCAGACTCCGCACTGGCCACAACAGACTGAGGTACCACCTATTCAACAAATTGAAGATAGGGTGTACCGACGAATGCCCGTGCGGTACTGGTAAAATGACCACTGAACATCTGCTGCAGAACTGCCCGACATACGAGGATCAGAGAGAGCAGATGTGGCCATCACCAGTGGAACTGCAAGAAAAGCTCTATGGTAGTGGCGAGAGTCTCAGGATGACCGCCGCTTTTTTCGAGAAAATAATGGTTACTGTCTGACTGTGTACGCAGAAGAAGAAGAAGAAGGAACTGGAGGTAATGATTAACAGGGACAAACAGGGGCATTCGTATTGTGACGTTAGAGGTGAAATTCTTGGATCGCCGCAAGACGAGCTACTGCGAAAGCATTTGTCAAGAATGTTTTCATTAATCAAGAACGAAAGTCAGAGGCGCGAAGACGATCAGATACCGTCGTAGTTCTGACCATAAACGATGCCGACTAGCGATCCGCAGGAGTTGCTTCGATGACTCTGCGGGCAGCTTCCGAGAAACCAAAGTGTTTGGGTTCCGGGGGAAGTATGGTTGCAAAGCTGAAACTTAAAGGAATTGACGGAAGGGCACCACCAGGAGTGGAGCCTGCGGCTTAATTTGACTCAACACGGCCAAACACTGACATGATTGACATGCCGAGAGAACTTTCGTTGGGTCTAATATGGAACGGGTGCTGGAATTAGACCCTCGAAAATCTGAGGCTACCCTCTAAGTAACTTGATTGTCTCGCTAAAGGAATTGACGGAAGGGCACCACCAGGAGTGGAACCTGCGGCTTAATTTGACTGAACACGCCAATACTGTAGAACGACTGACAAATTGAGAGCACTACTGTTGGGTCTAATAATGAACGTACGCTGGTATTAGACTCACGGAAGACAAGTCAGCTCTCTAACACTCTAATGAAAGAACGCTACGGAAATCGTGTTTAACCCCGCAGAAACCGCAGATTTCAAATACCTGGTCACTGACAAACAAAAGCCCTCAATAAATTCGTCTGGCAAAATAGTGAACAGGTGCTGGAAATAGACCATCTGAAGACAGGTCAGTTTTACCCTACTAATGACAGGGCGTTGCTACGGAAAACCAGCTCATATCGAGAGGAGCCGCAGACACTTTGGTTCACGTACCAGGCTGATAAGCCAATGGCGCGAGGCTACCATGTGGGGGATTACGGCCGAACCCTTGTAAGCCGCAATCCCGCCCAAAATCTCAGCACCACTGCAATGGGAGGCTCCTACATGTTCGGGACCTGGGGCTCGCGCCCCAGCCCTATCCGGTAGAGCCGCAGAAAGAGGTCTCTGCCGTCCGCCGATCAAAGCGGGCGGACAGCTGCTTGATACTCACCTTATACACCAACATAAGACTTAGTTCCTGGTCGGGGTGTAGAAAACAGTAGAGCAGCCACCTCACTGTGAACTGTCGAGACTCAACCAATGACCATGAGATCTGTCCGCACACTTTGCGAACAACATCTCTGTGACATTACCAGGCTTGTCCTCTGGTTAAATGCACTTCTGCTTCGATATCTACCTCTGTACGTAATCAGCCATATAGCTATCATCATGCTGGACGCAGAAGAGATGCAGACCAGCGGACATTGCACACCTGCCCCACTGTGTCAACATCCCAGGTGGCGGGGAATGCTAGGCGTACCATCTCTGCATAGAAGCCAAGAAAATAAAGGGAGAAAGAGATACCCCACTCACATGCAAATGCTACGTTTCTGGCAGGACGTGACGATCCTGGGGTACAGACACACTGGACTGCCTCTCTTCCGGGTAAACTAGTCCATATCATATATCTCATATATCATCTCACATATCATCATCGCACCCTATAGACACGAGTAGTGAAGACTCGATAGTCTGGTAAGACAACTTCCATAAGAGAGACAACTCTGATCATAAACAACTGCTGCCTTGCAGATAGGCTGGGGACAGCCAAAGGCTAAGGAGGGTATCCCTACAGAAACGCCTGTTGAAATCGGGTGCACGGGGCCGCAAGCCTAACAAAACAGTGCAACGTAAATCGCAGCATGATGACAGTACAACCGATTAGAAAAACGCATGGCGCTCATCCTGCGGAGTCTCGCCAGGCAGCGATAGTGCCGGGCCTCACGCCTCGAAGGGGCCCACCTTTGACTACTGGTGGTCACCCACCCATGTGTCGTGGAGTCAAGGCACATGGCTATGGGGCAACTTTTATTGACCAAAAACTCAAGACCCTCAAAATACTACAGTGGAATGCGGAGGGAGTCATTAACAAAAAACTTTCCCTAACACATCACCTGCATGAAGGTAAGATTGACGAGGCATGTATCCAGGAAACGCACCTGAACAATAATCATAAATTCTCAATCAGAGGATACCAGACCTTCCGTCTCGATAGAGAAGGCCACAAAGGAGGGGTCCTGATACTGACCAGAAACTGCATACCGAGTAGCGCGGTACCTGTCAATCACACCGGACAAGCAGAAATTGTAGGAGTTGACATAATGGCTCAAGAGACGAAGCTCCGCATTTTCAATCTGTACGGACCACCAAATAGAGACCTATCGCTCTCGAGTATGGAGGTCAGAGACTCCAACTGCATAGTAGTTGGAGATTTCAACAGCCACTCGGAGAGATGGGGATACTCTGACACAGACAGCAGAGGTGACGAAGTGGAAGATTGGGAGATAGATGCAAATCTCTCCCTAATCAATAGGCCGGAGGATAGCCCTAGCTTCTATTCAAGAACATGGCATACCACCTCGACTCCAGATTTGGCCTTCTCCACACAGGACATACACCATAAAATAGACCGCCAGGTGCTAAAGCAACTGGCAGGTAGCGACCACAGGCCGATCAGGCTAGACATTGATATGGAAGTAGGCCCACAGGAAACAAAACCGCTCCCACGTTGGAATTACAAACGAGCCGACTGGGACAGATTTGCAATCCTGACAGATGGGCTGTGTGAAACCATCAACACACGAAACAACAAAATGAAGCCCATGGTGGAAAGCCTAAGCAAGGCAATAATGCAAGCCGCCACTGAAACCATCCCAAGATAAGCTAGGAAAAACTATAAGCCCTACTGGAATGATGAGTTGCAGAAAGCGGAAGATGCAGTAACAAATGCTAGGAACATGGCAGAGCGAGAACAATCCATGGAGGCAAACATCGCCCTCAAAGCCGCCACGGCGAATTACAAACACACTCTCAAGCAAACAGCAAGAGAAAGCTGGAAAAATAAAACGGAAAGCCTAAGCCTGGACAAAGACGGGAACAAGCTATGGAAGCTAGTCAGAGCCATGAACGACGAAACCCCGTCAAACAAACATATCACCATCAAGCAGGGCGAGAACTTGATCACAGGTAAGAAAGCCGCAAACGCTTTTGTCGATCACTATGCCAGAGCAAACCACATCGAGGTCCCTGCAGATAAGCATACAGACATTAGCGAAGAGCTAAAGGGGCACGACAACATGAATACAGCACCTGAAGAGCACATGATGGCCAAATTAACAATGCGCGAAATGGAAGAGGCTATGAGAACATTAAAGAAAAGGAAATCTCCCGGAAAAGACGGGATATCAAACGAAATGCTGATGGGGCTGGGCCAAACAGCGAAGAGGAAACTGCTATCGGTCCTGAACCAAAGCTGGAAAAGGGGAATTGTACCCCAGGCATGGAAAGACGCAATACTGGTACCAGTACCAAAAACAGGTAAGGACAAAACAGATCCAAATGGATACAGGCCCATCAGCCTACTGAGCTGTGTCGGCAAGCTGATGGAACGTATGATAAACACCAGACTGATGTGGCATCTGGAAGAAAAACGAATACTAATTCCACAGCAAGCCGGCTTTAGACAGCACAGATCCACTGAGGACCAGGTCATCCTCATAGCCCAGGAGATAGAAGATGCCTACCAGGCACAGAAACACACAGTAGCTGTTTGGGTGGATCTGGAAAAGGCATTTGACAAAGTCTGGAAAGACGGACTTAGAGTCAAGCTAAGAAGAAGTGATGTTTGTGGGAAAATGTACAAGTGGATCAACCACTACCTCAAACAAAGAACGGCCAGAGTCCAAGTACAAGGGCAGATGAGCAAAAAGGTGACACTCGAGCAGGGAGTACCCCAAGGGGGAGTAATGTCACCCACACTCTTCCTGGTATATATAAACGATATTACAGAGAATATACCAAGAAGAGTCCATAGCTCAATGTTTGCAGACGATCTGGCTATGTGGACCTCTGAAAAGAATCTCACCATAGCAAGAAATCGGATGCAGACGGCCCTAACATCGCTGGAAGAGTGGGCGAACTCATGGCTGGTTAAAATAAACGAGGAGAAAACCACATGCACAATATTCTCACTTTCATTAAAACCCCAAAATACTAAATTAAGTCTAAATGGCAAATTCCTGCTGCCAAACGACGACCCAACCTATCTGGGAGTCACATTTGATCGGCGCATGACATGGAAAAGTCAGATTGAGAGAAACCGAATGAGAGCCAGAGAAAGAATGGAAATCATGAGGAAACTTGCTGGCACAAGCTGGGGAGCAGACGAAGGCATACTAAAGAAACTGTACACTGGAAGAGTGAGACCAGTTCTCGAGTATGGCATTGCGGCATGGACAACAGCAGCAAAGGCGAACTTCGATAAAGTTAGCAAACTTCAAAACCAAGCCATGAGAATTATAACAGGAGGCATGAAGTCAGCGCCAATTGTAGAACTTGAAAAGTTTACAAAACTGCAATCCATGACCGATAGAAGAGACTGCAGAGCCCAGCTGCAGTCAGAGAAACTCCGAAGACTGACTGACCACCCAATGCACCAGAGACTAAACAATTTGGGAAATGAGAAACTAAAGCGGAGAAACTTTGCAGAAATAGCCAAAGCGAAGATGCACGAAGATCCCATAAACGCACTAACAACACCAAAACCCATCACTACTGTACGAAAATCTACCTGAAGGCAGGATATATTTCCAGAGGTGGTAGAAAATATACCAGGTATTGGAAACAAAAACTGCCAGACTGAAAAAGAAAGGAGAGATACTGCCCTAAGCTTCATATCGAAAAGCTACCCAAGCATGGACTGGACCCATGCATACACCGACGGTTCTGTAAGAAACACTACACAGAACGGAGGGGCAGGAGCATTCTTGAACCTACCAAATGGCAAACAAATAACACTGTCATTCGCTACTGGTAAGTACACAAGCAATTTCAGAGCGGAGGCAGAGGCACTGAGGGCGGCAGTGGAAGAAATGGTGAGACAGTGAAAATGAAAGCCATATAGTCCTGCTTACAGATGCTCTCGCCGACGAATGCCCGTGCGGTACTGGTAAAATGACCGCTGAACATCTGCTGCAGAACTGCCCGATATACGAGTATCAGAGAGAGCAGATGTGGCCATCACCAGTGGAACTGCAAGACAAGCTCTATGGCAGTGGCGACAGCCTCAGGATGACCGCCGCTTTTTTCTAAAAAAGTAATGGTTACTGTCTGACTGCGTACGAAGAAGAAGAAGAAGGAAACAAGAACAGCCAGACTGTAAAAGAAAGAAGAGACATAACCCTGAGGTACATAACGAAAAGCTACCCAAGCGTGGACTGGACCCATGCATACACCGACGGTTCTGTAACAAACACAACACAGAATGGAGGGGCAGAGGTATTCCTGAACCTACCAAATGGTAAAAAAATAACACTGTCAGTGGCAACTGGAAAATACTCAAGCAATTTCAAAGCGGAGGCAGAGGCACTGAGGGCTGCAGTAGAAGAAATGGTGACATGCAAAATAAAGGAAAGCTATATAGTCCTGTTTACAGATGCCCTGGCCGTAGCCACAACACTAAAAAGCCAGAAAAATACTGAACTTAATGATTTAAGAGCAGTACTCTGTCAACTATGCCAGCAGTCCGCACCAAAAAGAGTAGTGGTACAGTGGGTTCCATCCCACTGTAACATCCAAGGCAACGAGGAGGCAGACAGACTGGCAAAAGAAGGTGCAAGACTACCACAACCAGATCCTAGTGTGACCTACAAAGAGTCCAAAAGGCTTATTAGAGCCAGATACATGACCAAATAGGAAACAGAACATACTGGCTACACAAAAAACGAAGCCTATTACCAGTTGAACAGAAGAGAGCAGGTCGTGG
Organism: Ariolimax columbianus; assembly: GCA_036924085.1. Classification (NCBI taxonomy): domain Eukaryota; kingdom Metazoa; phylum Mollusca; class Gastropoda; order Stylommatophora; family Arionidae; genus Ariolimax; species Ariolimax columbianus. Next base: position 147,625,086 of record JAVGWX010000001.1, read on the forward strand.
TCTTCAGACTCCGCACAGGCCACAATAGACTGAGGTACCACCTATTCAATAAATTGAAGATAGGTGGCACTGACGAATGCACGTGTGGTACCGGGAAAATGACCGCTGAACATTTGCTGCAAAACTGCCCGACATATGAGGATCAGAGAAAGCAGATGTGGCCATCACCAGTGGCAACACTAGACAAGCTCTATGGCAGTGTCGACAGCCTCAGGATGACCGCTGCTTTTTTAGTAAAAATATAGGTTGACGTCTGACAGCGTACGAAGAAGAAGAAGAAGAAATAGTATCATATATGTTTTCCCTCTACTCAATATAAAGAGCTTGAAATAGTATCATGTATGTTTTCCCTCTACTCAATATAAAGAGCTTGAAATAGTATCATGTATGTTTTCCCTCTACTCAATATAAAGAGCTTGAAATAGTATCATGGATGTTTTCTATGGCCTTCATTTTGTTTGTTACAAAGAACAATGCCAAGACTTTTAACTGGCTCTTAACAGGAAGCATGTACTAATGCACTTTGTGTAATTCATGTTACATGGAGAGATTGTTGTCCACATTCACAACTCTCTTTTGTCAGCTTTTTTTAATCATGCTGGGAAGATTGTGGTAGACCTGTTCTTTGCTTCCCTATATCCACACGAATGGTAATGGATGTAGATTATGAAGTACATTTGTTTTACTATCATGGATGAAGATGTTGACTTCAATGTGGTCTTCTCATTTAGGACAATAATTTTTTTATGTGTTACCTCTGTGGCTTCTGTAGTGACTTATGTAGTGTTTCCTTAACACCATCAATCTATGTTTTTCTTGGTCTTCCTCTAGCTCTGAATCCCTACTGTCTAGTGTTATAGGCTTGTATTGCGGGCAGGTTTTCAAGGATTCTTATTATGTGCCCAAACCATTTAACTAATTACTGGGCTGAAAAGAAAAGTTTCTTCATTTTCCATTCATAGTGAGCATGTAACAGCAGTTCCACTCCCTAGCCTGACCAAAACATTTCATTTGCTGATGCAGTCAGTGGTCATGTATATAGTAGTTTATTTTACATGGTGAGATCGCTGACTTCATATATACAACCTTCTTATTGACCTCACTACATGATGATGGCCAAAATGTGTTCATGTGAACCTGAGTCTCTACTACTGATTTATAGCTTGCCTTACCTTACCTGAATTATCTTCTGGCTTATCACCAGGAAAGCTAATTTCATAAGTTTTTGATCTCTTTACACTTTAACCTTTCTAGGTTTGAGTCTCAATGTTCTAGGCTAGAATAAAAGTTCTTGTTTGCATAAACAGTAACAAAAAATGGTTATTAGATGTACATTGTCTCTCCTCTTGTACCTTAAGGGCCTAGAGGTCTTTGTTTTATAGCTAAATACTTTTTACAGAGAATAGCTGGCCCCATGCCCAACTGTTCTTATGGCATAACTGACACATTACAGTGTTGCTATTCTTTGCTTTATTTTCATACCTAAGCAAAACCTGGACGGCTGGTAGATTTAAAAACAATTTAATTATCTAACAATTGCAACATTCATAATTGTGCAATAAAATATCATTAACGTGGAGGCAACAAATTTGTATTGATTAAGCTTACATGTTAATTTGCTGCTATCTCATCATTACTACTACTTTTAATGTTGCCAGTCTCACTGTCACAGTCTCAGTTAGACTTGTGTATGCTTTTCATCCTGATCAAATACTAAGACATCTCTCCGGTCTTGATGCACATTGCATTGCCTAGGTAGCCATAACTTTAATAAACAATTTCAAAGAATACAATATTCTGAATAATATTGGATTTCTTTCAACTAACCAGAAGCTATGATCTCTAAATCAGGTCTTACTTGATAATAAGGTGTGGGATTAGGTTAGTATAGCATTGCATGCATATCTGACCTTCCCCTCTGTATATAACTAGTGTATCAGTTACATTCATTTGATATTTTGTCTTATTCAGCACAGATTATAAACATAGATGTCACAAATGCATGTAAAAGCCATACTGGAAAGTTACATACTATTCTTTGGCGTTTATCCTGAAAAATATGTTGTGTCATAGTTTACAGAGAGATTGCCATATCTACGTCTTTCAGCCTGACACATCTGATTTCAGCTGGAATTTTTAGTGCTGGGTTTTCTTTCCCGCTGCAATCACTATCACTTGGTCAGATTACACTACTGACTAGTGCAGCCTGTTTCAAGGGTCGTCACGTGGAGGCAGAATAGAATCTTGGTCAGCTATGGTTTGCTGAGCATGATGGAAACAGCCAGCTATGAGTCACTGGCTGCTGTCAGCTCATGCACTGCTGCATCTTGGCCTTTAATGACTATTTCAGAGCAAATTTGTTCTTTCTCTTCTATGTAATTTATTACATCAGCTTTTCTGTATTTCTTTTCAGTGATTGGGACAACACTATACAGCCACGACCTGGTTCAATGGCTGCCCAACATCATCACCAGCATCATCAGCGTCATTCTGGCCTCAACTCGGACCTTCCGCCTCCACCATTAGTCACCTCTGTGCCACCTTTCACCTTTGACCTAGCCTCACACCTTGCTACCCACACCACACATACCTCCACCACAAACACCACAAGCGCTTTCAAGTCATTAGCAGGCAAGCCCCTGACTTCCTCCATTCTTCCTACCCTGAACAATGTAAGCCACATGACTTCAGAAGGAAGTTCAGTAGATCCTTCACGGCCATTAGATTTCACATCACATACAAAAATTCCCCAGTCATGTTTGAATATGGCAAGTTCTGTCCCTTCATCCTCGTTCTCTCCCCTTTCTTTTTCATGCCCTTCTTCTACATCTGCCCCCTCCTCCTCCATACCTGGTGTGCCCATGACATCTGTAACATCCAAGTCAGGTGGTTCTTGTCATGGTCCTCCTTGTTCCCGGCCAGCTCCAGTTGGTGGTAATGCTTCATCCAGCAAGTGGGAAAGGAACCAGCATTGTCGAAAGTTTAGTGCTGGAAACAAACCAGTAGCAGGAGTTCAGAGCCAACACTCACAGCACAATATAGGGGTTCTTCCCCTCACAGCTGGCTTACAAGGACCATCCTTACCTACCTCACCAGCTGTATTAAAGAATTTAAATTTCACCCCAAAACGCAACACTCAAACCTGTTCTCATCCTCTAACATCAAGGTCAGGACTTGCCCCGCACCCTGCCCCTAGTGCCTCCACCACCATCATGTCCACTAATGGTGGCACTGATGTGTCTCTGTCCTGCAGTAACAGTTTGTCTACCATGGTCAATAATATTGGTGTCGGGACATCCACGCCGTGTAATGACCCCGAATGCAATGCTCACCACCATGATGACAACTGCGACAGTGTTGATGACAGCTGCTCTGAAAAAAGCTCTAGTACTTCCACATCCAACCAAAAGGAGGGAAAATACTGTGACTGCTGTTACTGTGAATTTTTTGGACATAGTAATGTAAGTCTGTCTTCAATGTTTCATATTGAACTTACTAAGTAGTTAACATTTTGCCACAATATAAAAAGAAATCACCTTTTGATGATTCCTTTATACATAGTGTTTGAAGATTGGTATGGGAGGAATGGTTAGGGAGGTGAAGAGGAAGCCATAAGAATCCAACATACATTGATTAAGGACACATACATATTTATTATTCAAATATCCAGTGAATATATTGCTGTAATAATTGTCTGGTCCCCTAAGTGATATAAACAAAAATGTATCAGCATTCCAGGATACTAGTTTCAACATCAGGATATCCTCTCAAAGTTAGTTACTTTACATTATATTCTGTAGCAGATATCACAAGTCTGGTGCATGACAGGGTATCGTGTAAACTCTTGAGTACTTTACTAAATACTTGAGGTATTTTTTCTTTTGCAGACTCAAGTTGCCAAAACCAGCACAAACTATATAGAAATGAAGGATAGACTGAGGAAAAAATTAAAAAAGCGGGTAAAAACACAGATGATGCTGAATGCATGTGTCCATTGTTGTCTGTGCATAAGTTGTATCTTGTTTCATTGTTTGGTGTGTCAGTTGAAGAGAGTTGTTTGGTTGGTTTCTCGGTCTGAGAGGGTTGGTTGGTTTCTCAGTCTGACAGGGTTGGTTGATGTCTCAGTCGAAGAGGGTTGGTTGATGTCTCAGTCGGAGAGGGTTGTTTGGTGTTTCAGTCGAAGAGAGTTGTTTGGTGTCTCAGTCGAAGAGGGTTGTTTGGTGTCTCAATTGAAGAGGATTGGTTGGTGTCTCAGTCAAAGAGGGCTGGTTGGTACCTCAGTCGAAGAGGGCTGGTTGGTGTCTCAGTCAAAGAGGGCTGGTTGGTGTCTCAGTCACAGAGGGCTGGTTGGTGTCTCAGTCGAAGGGGGTTGGTTGGTGTCTCAGTCAAAGAGGGCTGGTTGGTGTCTCAGTCAAAGAGGGCTGGTTGGTGTCTCAGTTAAGAGGGTTGGTTGGTGTCTTAGTCGAAGAAGGTTGGTTGGTCATGTGTATACATGTGTGTGTTTATGCACATGTGTAGTAGGAGTTGTAGTGTTTGGGTAGTGTAGTGTTTATGCACATGTGTAGTAGGAGGTGTAGTGTTTGGGTAGTGTAGTGTTTATGCACATGTGTAGTAGGAGTTGTAGTGTTTGGGTAGTGTAGTGTTTATGCACATGTGTAGTAGGAGTTGTAGTGTTTGGGTAGTGTAGTGTTTATGCACATGTGTAGTAGGAGGTGTAGTGTTTGGGTAGTGTAGTGTTTATGCACATGTGTAGTAGGAGTTGTAGTGTTTGGGTAGTGTAGTGTTTATGCACATGTGTAGTAGGAGTTGTAGTGTTTGGGTAGTGTAGTGTTTATGCACATGTGTAGTAGGAGGTGTAGTGTTTGGGTAGTGTAGTGTTTATGCACATGTGTAGTAGGAGGTGTAGTGTTTGGGTAGTGTAGTGTTTATGCACATGTGTAGTAGGAGGTGTAGTGTTTGGGTAGTGTAGTGTTTATGCACATGTGTAGTAGGAGTTGTAGTGTTTGGGTAGTGTAGTGTTTATGCACATGTGTAGTAGGAGGTGTAGTGTTTGGGTAGTGTAGTGTTTATGCACATGTGTGGTAGGAGGTGTAGTGTTTAGATAATGAAGTGTTCAGGCTACTATGCAGTTAGTGAAGTGGCAGTTGTAGACTTGCGTCATCTGTTGAACAGATACAAAGTGAGACACAGACAGGTGTCCATGTGATCAGCTCAGCCGATCAGTAAAACTTGTTCTCCAACTTTGTCATCTTCAAAAGAGGACTAGAGTGGCAGCAATGACCTTGAGATGGGTCACCAGTTTAATGAGTGAAATTGTTATTTAAGATAATCGATGGAATGCTGTAGTGAATGGTGCTGTTTGTGGTCCTTAAATTGTATGTACAAGGGGCTGGTCATAAGTCTTGACCCTGGCCATGAAGGAGTAACAGTATTAAGTTTAAACAGCACATTCAAAGTTCCTCACATTTGCACTGGACCTGTGAATGCAGATTTCTTTTCTGCAATAATTTGTCCTGCTATGATGCATGTTACAATATGTATTGAACAGATTTGTTGCTTCAACATCATGGATAAGTTGAAGTCCAGATCTGTGATTAAATTCTTGATGTTACAAGGATGGAGATTGGACCAGTGTTTCCTGATTTCAGTTCTTTGTTTGAGATGATAGAACACTGGTGTAGACAGTTTAAATGTGACCCCTGAGTTGTTGCTGATCTGCCAAGATATGGGATACCTTCTTCAGAGTTATTGCCCATCGCAAAGCAATGATGGCCACATCAGACGGTTTTGTCTTTATAATGTGATGTGGGCTGTATTTGGATTATAGTGAAGAAAAATATGCGCTGGTCATCAATCTCACTCTTATCCCGAGTTACCTTGGGTCAGTGGCAAGACTACTGGTTGAGACGACTGAAGGTAACTCGGGAGGCAGTCACTCTGGTCGTACCTCCTGTGAGACCAGGGGTTGCTTGAAACTTGCAGGATTCGATCGCCCATTTTCCAGCGTACGAAGAAGAAGAAGATCACCCATTTTCCGTTCATCGCTGAAAGGCGAGTGCCTTAACCTCTTGACTACAGCGTCCCCCAACTCAAAAGTGCAACTATGAAAAACCAGCAATAGAAAAAAATCATTGACCATGATCAGATGGGAAGATAGCTGATGCTGTTAAATTTAGGAAAACAAAAGTTATAGTGCATTCAGAAATAGGTGCTGATCTTGAAAATAATATATCTCGACAATTGTGAGATATGCATTGATGAAAATATATATTTAAAATTATCTTAAGATCGATGTTATGTCACATTTTTTGCAATCATCTGATATAATTTGAATGCATTTTACTTTTTTTTGAGTAAATAAATATATGTATACCTTAGCTGGATAGCATTTTTAGAGTTCTACAGTAAGCCATAGTGATAGAACCACATATTGCACATGTTTTTATGTAAAATAGCATATGCTCACTACTATTGCACTGAAAGAATTGAGATGAACCACAAATTGAGTTTACTAAGTTGTTCTCATAATTCTTGTCAATTTGTAAATACACAACAGAGATATATAGTTCCTTTATTATTTGAATACATCATTATGAACTTAATGACTTAAGAGCAGTACTCTGTCAACTATGCCAGCAGTCCGCACCAAAAAGGGTAGTGGTACAGTGGGTTCCATCCTACTGCAACATCCAAGGCAACGAGGAGGCAGACAGACTGGCAAAAGAAGGTGCAAAACTACCACAACCAGATACTAGTTTGACATACGAAGAGTCAAAACGGCTTCTTAGAGCTAGATACATGACCAAATGGGAAACCGAACACACTGGCTACACAAAAAACGATGCCTATTACCAGTTGAACAGAAGAGAGCAGGTCGTGGTCTTCGGACTTCGCACTGGCCAAAATAAACTGAGGTACCACCTATTCAACAAATTGAAGATAGGTGGCACCGACGAATGCCCGTGTGGTACCGGGAAAATGACCGCTGAACATTTGCTGCAAAACTGCCCGACATACGAGGATCAGAGAGAGCAGATGTGGCCATCACCAGTGGCAACACTAGACAAGCTCTATGGCAGTGTCGACAGCCTCAGGATGACCGCTGCCTTTTTTGAAAAAATAATGGTTACTGTCTGACTGCGTACGATGAAGAAGAATACATCATTACACTAACATACAGCAATAAAATTGTATAAACATTTCTCATGGGAGGCTAAACGGGGAGTCTGTATCATTGTATTTCAAACCCAGGAGAAAGAACAATGCATGCTGTAGGTGTTAGTGACAGGTCATTCCCATGCGGGACACTACAACATGATAGTGTACCTGCAAAATATCAACAGAGATAGAGGAAGAAAATAGAAAGTTGATAGCTTTGACAAAGATAATAAATTTATAGAATGTTGGATTCTAAATAAGCTTTGATTCTAAGGAAAATTAAAGTTTAGCTGAGAAAAAGCAGCGCCATTAAATCTCTACAACTACATTATGGAAACTAAGGGGTGCTGACTTTACATTCGGCAAGCATGCAGGGCAGTAGAAATATCATCCGTGAAAAGCCTCATCTAGTAGCTTTTAGAAGTAAATATTTACGAGGTGTGTTCAAATGAAACTGGACCTAACTACATCTAGTAAACATACGTACGATGCACATGATGATGTCACTTCTGATGTAAACAGCACATACCAACCGTCAAGTTTGCAAAAGTGTGAACGTAAGATCCGGTGATGGTCCACCCGTATCGCTGCATCAATTTTGGTGATGGCATCTTCTGACGCAACAATATGTATCTGACCTCATCTCTGAAGATCTTTCTTCACTGTTGTCTTCGACACACTTTTGTCACCACACACTGCCTGCATTCTGCGATGAATGTCAACTGGTCGGCATCCTTTAGCTGTTAGATACCGAATTACCCCTCGCTGATCAACTCTGGATAGATTCCGTATCATACCCATCATGTTTTCAATGGTCTGCTGAGGAACTATGAGTCGTAGGATAATGAAATTTTGCAAACTTGATAGTTGGTATGTGCTGTTTACATTAGAAGTGACGTCATCATGCTCATTGTACGAATGTTAACTTGGTGTAGTTAGGTCCGGTTTCATTTGAACACGCCTCGTACATGAAATTAATGAAATGCGTAGAGAAAATCACAGTATTGTGTAAATGATGAAACATGAATAAATGCACATCATACTTTTGAAAGTGAATGGTAGTCTATAGATAGAACTGCAGGTTGTCCAACTTGCTAGCGGCCCCTGATTTGCCGTACAACTTTTAAACCAATGGAAGTAATTCAATACAATTTGACATGGACATACCTTGGTGTGTGAGAAACATAATGAGCTAATATTACATGTTGCAAGTGTGTGTCGCGCACGTGCGTGAATATAAATTCAGGGTGTTCCACTCACTGTCCGCTCCTAGTTTGCCTTATAACTTTTACACCAATGGACGTAATTCAATACAATTTAACATGTATATGCCTTGGTGTGTGAGAAACATAATGCGCTCATATTACATGTTGCAAGTGTGTATGCGCATGTGTATAAATACAGGGTGTCCCACTCCCTGTCGCCCTCTGGTTTTTCCTTATAACTTTTAAACCAACTCATGTAATTCAATACAATTTAACATGGATATTCTTCTTCTTTGCGTTCAGGGTCTTTTGGTCATGCTATATCTGCAGGCCAGTTGCCATGATGAAGTCTGTAGTCTTCACCAGGTCAGAGCGGCTGCCCCACAGCTTTTGTCTCAGCTCCGCAACCTCTGCCCAGGTCTGGCATCTCATTTCCCTATAGATTGGGCATTTCTAAGAATGTGCTCAGGGTTCTGGCCTCCTGTTTCACATGGGCACTCATCAGTGTGTGAGATCTTCAGTCGATATAGATGTTCTAGTAGTCTGCAGTGTCCAGTTTCCAGAAGAAATAAGGTAGTTTGTTGATTTCTTTTTGTGAATTGGGTCTGATGTACTGCTTATGTTTCTGTCTTCTCTCCATTGGTATATATACTGATTTCTGATGATGTTCTTGATCTCTCCGTATGGTACTCGATGATTAAATTGGGCCTTTTTGCTGCCATCTTTTGCTAGCGCGTCAGCTCTTTCGTTTCCCGTGATTCCGCAATGGGAGGGTAGTCACTGGAGCACTATTGTTGAGGATCTCTGGAGTTTTCCCAGTTCTGCTCTAATCTCTGATAACAGTGGTTCGTTGTTTGTTTTTTTGTATTGTCTTTAATAGTACTCTGCAGTCTGTAAATATAGCTATTTTTGTTGGTGGTTGCCTTTCTGTTTGAAGTATTCTCAGTCCCCGCAGGAGGGCCATCGATTCTGCTCTGAGGTTTGTGGACAACTTTCCCGTTGGGAGGGCCTCTTCTGTTATATTTTGACTTTTATGTCTTATGAATATGCCTCCTTCCCCGTTTCGGCCTGCTCAGTAAGCTGAACCATCTGTGTACACCTGTGTCCATTCCTTGGTATAATATTTCTCTTCAATCATTGCTTGTACTAAAGTTCCAGCATGTGGACACTATGTTGGTCTTTATTTCTGATTCCTGGGATATCTACTCTTTGCGATGTTGTTTATGTTACAGCTTGGCTCTTCATAGTTGATAAGCATTTCTATTTCTGCATGTTGGTTGGGTATTATTGTCTGGATTGGTGTAGTCTTCATTCCTCCTGTTATTATTTTTCAGCCCGAATTTTGAATTTTGTTTAGGTGTTCCGTGTTTGTTTTTGATGCTGTGGTCTAGGCTGCGTATTCAAGTACTGGCCTGACTGTGCCAGTGTATACATTTTTAAGGATGTTGCTATTTGCACCCCAGCTTGTTCCAGCCAACTTCTTCATGAGGGATAGTTTTCTGGTTGCTTTTTGTTCTATCTCCTGTATGTGTTCCCTCCATGTGAGTCTCTTGTCCATTTTAACTCCGAGATACACAGGGGTATTTTCTTGTACAAGCTCTTTGCCATTTAGATTAAGTTTTGTTTCTTCCTTGGTCTTGGACAGTGAGAAGCATGTTGTAACTGTCTTTGAGATGTTAATCTGCAATCCCCAATCTGTAACCCACTTTCTAACGGTGTCCAGTGCTGTCTGAATTCTATTTTCAACTGTTGGTAGTTTTTCTGCAGCACTCCACATTGCGAAGTCATCAGCGTGTAGGGCACTGGATACTTTCTTTGGGAGTTTTCCCGCTATGTCGTTAATGAACAGGATAAAGAGGGTAGGGCATGACTCCTCCCTGGGGTATGCCTTGTTGGAGAGTTATTCTATGGCTCAGTGATCCATCTAATTTCACTCTTGCTGTTCTGTATCAGAGGAAGTCTCGTATCCAGCTGTACATTCTCCCTTCTATTTTGTTGTTTAATAGTTTTTGAGGGAGTCCTTCTCTCCATACCTTGTCAAAAGCTTTTACCATATCCACAAAGACCGCAAATACTTTTTCCTTACCCTGGAATGCATTATATATTTTTTGGGTTTGGTACACTAGTTAGTCTTCCTTGCTGCAGTTTTTCTTAAAGGCTGACTGTGAGTTGAGAAGGAGCTGGTTTTTTCCTTGCTTGTCTTGTCCTTTTTTGGTTTTCTGATGGGGATAATACATTCCTGCCACTGGTCTGGGATCTTACCCGTGCTATATGATTGGTTGAAGATTTTCCTACGGTTTCTTTTCATTTGTGATGCCATCTTTTCCTAGAGTTTTCTTGGTTTTCAGATTCTGAATAGTAGTGTTAAACTACCATTTTGAATGATGCCTTCAGGCAGGGACCGCATTCTGTTTCTTCAGGTTCTTCTTCTTCTTGCGTTCGCTTTAAAATATTGTCTATATCTGCAATGTTGTCTCTTGTATAAACTTCACTGTCTTTTGTAGTTCACACACAGGTCCATAAAGTTTCTCTTCCAGTGTTGTTTCTATGGGCCAGTGAGATTTTCTCTGTATATCATATTCGGGGCAGTTTTGCAGTATGTGCTCTGCTGTCTGGGGCGCCTGTCCGCATGTACACATGGCTGAGTTGCCAATCTTCATTTTTGTGTACATGTGGCTGCGGAGTCGGTTGTGTCCTGTTCTAAGGCGCAACACAACAGTTTGCTCTTGTCTGTTCATGTTATGGTAATCGTCTGGTGTTACTGTTGGTGGCTTTCTGATTGATTTGATCATCCTTATCTTCTGTTGGTATGTAACTGGCACATCTGGTTGCTCGTCTGCAGCACCCTCCTTTGCCAGTCGATCTGCTCTCTCATTTCCTGGTATTCCACAATGAGAAGGTTCTCTTTTATCTCCTTTTTAAATTCATCCAGGATGTTTACTGCCATTTTCCCTGAATAATGTTTTTCATTTTCCGTAATGACTGTCTTTCCATGGCTCCCTATGGTTTCTTCATTTAAGGCTCTTGTCAGCTGCCAGAGTTTACTTGTATCCATGTCCATGTTGAGGCTTTCAGTCTTTCCATGCCAATTTCTTTAGATCTCATCCTTCTTTTGCTCTATGAATGTGTTTTTAATTTTACTGGTGAAGGATAAGGTATCTCTTGCCTTGCTTAATCCTTTGTAGATTTTCCCTAGTTTATCACTCAAATAGGGTTCATAGTTTTTCCATTTTCCACGTGGAATTGATTTCTTTGCTGCCTGAATGATAGCCTCTGTCATGATGGTGACATTATTGTTTAAATTTTTGGCATGGGATATATTTTGACAGTTTATTTACATTTTCTCTAAATAGAGTCCAGTTTGTTCTTTTGAAATTCCAGCTTGGGTGCATATCTGTTATCTCTGTCCCATGTTACATCTTTCTAAAGTTTTTGGGACATGGTTGCTCCCACCCAATTGGCTGTTGACTGTTCTTGCTATTAGCCGTTGAAGGTCGTCCGTTGCCATCGCAAGGTCTGGAGTACACATTTTTTTCCATATTTTAGAGTAATATGTATGCCTATTGTCTGGCCTATTTATTAGGGTGAGTTTGTTTTCTATCATCCAATCTTCTACCTCCTCGCCTCTCTGGTCCATTGTTTCGTAGCCCCAGCTTGGGGAGGGACTGTTAAAATCTCCCACTATGAGATGTCTCGACTAATCAATTTTGACTGTGTATTGCCAGAGCTGTGGCTGGTGGACTATAGCTGTTATCATTTAGTCTCCAGTGGGTAGGATCATCTTTATTGTGATGTATTCTAGTTCATCTGGTCCAGATCTATTTGTTTCTACTGCTGGTATAGAATTTTTGACTAGAGTTATTATTTCTCCTTTGGCTCTTTTTTCCATATGTTGATGGAAACATTCATATCCTCTGATGGACAATTTTTGAGTTTCTTTTAGGTGTGTTTCCTGGATACAAATGATGTCTATGTCGTTGTATTTGAGGAATTCTTGCAGTTCGGGTTTCTTGTTTCTCACGCCCTCTGCATTCCAATGTACCACTTTAGATTCCTTCAGTCACACTACTCTGCCTTCCCCTGACCACTAGGTTAGCAAAGGCACCGGTTGCTTGGGTGGGTCCCCTTGAGACTGGGACCCGGCACCGCTCCTTCCCGGTTGTAACTTGTAGGAGTGATACCATACGATAGGGTAGACTGTCGCATGACCATATCCTGTTGATGCGCGTGTTCCCTGATTTTTCCCGGTTCCTGCACCGTAGCCGACACTCCGTCCTCGGCAAGTCGGGTTGAATTTTCTGTTTTGTGTTGTCTCCCATAGCCTTTCCATCTCCTGATAGTACCTGCAAGGCAGTAGGTTGGTTTGTCTACCGTGGTTTCCTTCCTGTGGCTAGAGCATAACTCGGCTCTTACCGCTTGGTGTACCTGTCATACGACATGTGGGGAAAGCATTGCCACCGGTTGTCCTACCCCATCCTGCTCATATACACTGCCGGTTGGTCCACGACTGCTTATTCGTTCAGTTATTATACCTGGCTTATATTGCAGCTGACACTCCATATCTGGAGGTCGCTCCACTATCCGCCACCTGTGGACGTGCCTGGTTGGGGTCGGTCGCCCCACTATCCGCCACCCGGGGACGTTGGGGTCAGTCGCCCCTGTCCTCCAGGAGACATGGACATGTTGTGAACCAGTTGGACGACGAGGAACTACATACTGGCCATTTTTCGCAGGATGAACTACATGCCCCACCTCAAATGTCAGCATGGCTGAAATTTCTTCCTCTTTTGAAGATCGTGTCATTTATAAGTGACTTTGGTGCCAATGTCGACTGACCTTACCCTACCCGATTTCTTCCTATTGGGCATACTGAAAGAGAAAGTGTTTCTCAACGAGCAAGAAATCTCATGAAACTACCAGAAAACATTTGGTGGGAAACTGAGTCTGTAACTGCTGATGCGTTTGTGAATACATTCTGAAACATAGAGATGCGTATGCAGGCATGCCTTGTTGCTAATGTGACCACTTACAACATTTAATATGAGCTCATTATGTTTCTCACACACCAAGATATACCCATTTCAAATGTTATTGAATTACATTCATTGGTTTAAAAGTTATAGGGAAAACCAGGGACCGGTAATGCGTTGGACACCCAGAATAAAGAGAATTGTGTCATTAGTTAAGACAGTAACTCATAATAGCCCATGCAGGTAGACATAATGGGCTGTTGAAGAATGGTGAACTCATGTTTGTTTCAAGATTTACAGACAATCGGAACTATCATTCAGAGATGAATGGTCACATATTTAGAGAGTGGATTGAGAAAACTGTACTTCCGTTATTAGATAGACCCTTCTGTTTGGTTGTGGAACAATGCTTCCTGCCAAATTGCAGTGGCATTGGAAGATAAAGTCCTGACCTCAGCAGGTACTAAGGACGAGATCGAACTTTAGCTAACAAAGAAGCACATTCAGTTTATGGAAATGCACCTCAAACTTGAATTGTTGTCACATGTAAAGAATACACACAGAACAAAGCTGTTTCACATTGGCAAAGTAGTCCAGGAGCATGGTCATAGGTGTTTAAAATTGCCACTGTACCATTCACACTTAAATCCTCTAGGGGATCAAGATGCTGCAGTGGTCAGCGACCCATAGCTGACTGCTAGCGCCAGGGCCAGCGAACCATAGCTGCCAAGACCCTTCTACACCTCCACGCGGTGATCCTGGATAACAGGCTGCAGCAGGGCAGACTGGCTAAGGAGAAGGGATCGAAGAGGGAATTCTAACCCGGTACTCAAAAAATGCTTGCTGAAGTCAGATGTGTTGGACCGAAAGGTGCAAATATCGCAGCCAAGCTGTAAACTATGACACAATGCATTCCGTTCTCTGGACTATATTCTGCTACTTAAACCCTTTCAGGGTTTGGTAGTGAGAGATTGAGAACGAACGAAGACGAAGAAGAAGAAGAGATCCTCTAGAATCAGTTTGAATTAAGGTTGGACAAGTGGAAAGTGACAATAAAACCTTCAAACTATCATATGTAATGAACATTGCACATATTACCCTCTCAGACATTGACAAACAATTATGGATTAAGTGTAAGGACAGTGTAAGGACAGTGTAATGAAAGAGAAAGATGGTTATTGGCAGAAAGATGATTTGCCATTCATTTAGCCGATAACAGTCATCAATCTGTTTGAGTCATGTGATTCTTAAATGGGTAAAAGCATTCTACGTACATGTATGGGTAAATGCATTCTACGTACATGTATGGGTAAATGCATTCTACGTACATGTATGGGTAAAAGCATTCTACGTACATGTATGGGTAAATGCATTCTATGTACATGTATGGGTAAAAGCATTCTACGTACATGTATGGGTAAATGCATTCTACGTACATATATGGGTAAATGCATTCTACGTACATGTATGGGTAAATGCATTCTACGTACATGTATGGGTAAATGCATTCTACGTACATGTATGGGTAAATGCATTCTACGTACATGTATGGGTAAAAGCATTCTACGTACATGTATATTTAAAGCAAAAATTACATTAATTAATACATGCTTAAACTTATTGTGCAGCTTAGAACATAACATTTAATTAAAAAGAAACACTGACACAAAAACACACCATTTGTTTTCAACACACAGCTTTTATGGGAAATCCATGAATTATAAACATTAATGCACATTTATTAAGAAAAATAATTTACTCACAACTTATGATAAATGAAGATATACCTGCGACTCTTAATGTACTATCAATTAACGGAGGTACTGTAAAATGTATTGTGTGGATAAACGTTAACAGTGGTCATCATGAATATAACAAAGAAAAAGTCTGTTTGGATAAATCTGTGTAGACCTTATAACATTTCTGCATGACACATGAAAAAAATTCATGTTGCTAGGTTAATGAATTTTAAGATAATGTATAAATCCAATGGCATGTATTTCTGAATGCACTATTGTAGAATTTTGCACAACAAATTGAACATGAGAAAAATCCGCTGAATTCTGTGTCTACTGACATGTGAATTCCTGTTGACAGTTGCTCAAAAAGTATGTTAGAAAACATATTGGAAACCATGGTGACAATAGATGAGTTTTGGGTTCACCATTGTGAATCCCAAGTTTCTAGCAAGTGCTGGAAAACCCTGGGTTTTCTAACACCCTTCTAGCCGAGAGCACAGAAATCTGTAGAAACGGTTGTGCTGCCAAAGAAAGATTACCTTCCTTGAGGCAGCACGATTTATGGACAATGTTATGCAGATCTCACACTAAACTAAGTAGGACTAACAAAAAAACAAGGGATAAAATGCACTCAAAGTCATCCTTTGCTTCAAGACAAAGCACCCTCTCACCAAGCTAATCTTGGAAAACAAGTAGCTAAAGTTTTGAATATTGATAGTGATGAAGAGGTCATGCTGGCATGTGCTCAACATGCTGAGCAGTGCATGGGCAGTAGTGGTCAGCGATACAAAGCTAGCGTCAGGCCAGCGACCAAGAGCTGACAAGGCCTTTCTCCACCTCTACGTCGTGATCCTGGATAATAGGCTGCAACAGGGCAAACTGGCTAAGGAGGAGGGATCGAAGAGGGAAGGCTAACCCTGTACCCAAAAATGCCTGCTGAAGTCAGATGTGTCGGACTGGAAGGTGCAAATATCCCAGTAAAAGGGGAAGAAGACTAACATCTGGTCAGGCAAAATATGCTGATCAGACATGTTAGTCAGGGTTAGGCAAAACATACTGACCAAGACCCTCACCTCAACTTCCTAGTAGCCCTCCCTTGAAATGGGCTGTTTTTATGCCAGCCTGGCTAACGAGGTGTGGGATTGACGTGATCCCAGTATTAGTGAGTGACACGCAGATGAAGCCAAGCATAGCACAACCCGCCACTTAACGTCCTTTTCAGGGTGCACAAAAGAATAACCTACTCATTGTGTGCATTTGCAAACAACAACCCAGTAGAGATGTAAACTACAACACAATGCAATCTGTTCTGAATGTATCCTGCTATTTGCAAAGCCCTTTTCTGGACTTGGTAGCGAAAGTTTGAAAACGAACTACGAAGAAGAAGATGCAGGCATGTGATAACTGGTTTAATTAGAAAAATAAGGTGTTCTTTTCCCAAAAAGGAATAAACACTTAAAAATGTCAGCAATATAACATTTCCTTCATGGTCAGAGTAAAGACTTATGATCAGCCCTATGTATGTATTTTAGTGACAAACTAATGAGTTTTTGTTTCTTTGTCACTCCTGAATTCAGCAGTCTGAGAGCAAACACAAGCAAGGGACACCAAAGAATGGGTTTATACAAGAGGGCAGTAAAGAAGAACTTGATCCGCTGGAGAAGAAAGGTTTGGATGGTCTGCTTAACTTCATAAATGGAACTGATAAAGAATGTCAGGGAAAAACCAGAGACAAAGATTGTCAGGGAAAAGCCAGAGACAAAGAGCTGACAGCTAAAGCTGCCAAACGGGCCAGGCAGAAACAGAAAAAGGTAAGTGGGATTTATTGTCATTTTTTAGCCTCTCTCTAAAAAAAAAAAAAAAATTGTCTGAATTTTTTGTTTTTGTTTGACCTCCGCTAGAAAAAAAGCTAACTTATGCTGTACCAAAATTTTGAACCCTTGGACAGAAGACCAGCATCCAAACTGCACGGCCATCCGCTGCTCTTAGATGATAACAAATAATTCCATCCTAATCTGCCTGTGTTTTAGACCAGCACTTGCCACTGAAGACAGATGTGTCAGACCGAAAGATGCAAATATTGCAGTAAAGCTGTAAACTAGTGACACAACGCATTCCAATCTCCGGACTACATCCTGCAAAGCATACTTGCAAAGCCCTGTTCAGGGCTTGGTAGCGGTAGCTTTGCAGATTTAGCTCTTAGTCATATGTGACATACTTGACTTAATCCATCTGATTACTCATGGAATGTGCTCGTGCTAGCACGACTAGGATGGGCCGGACACCTCGTCCGTATGTCAGACGAGCGGCTCCCAAAGAAGCTTCTCTACGGCGAGCTGAGAGAGGGATGGCGCGAGAGAGGGCGCCCAAAGAAACGATTTAAAGACGGTCTGAAGGACTCACTAAAAAGTTGCCAGATAGACTTCGACACCTGGGAATGTCTTGTGCAAAACAGATCTGACTGGAGAAGTGCAGTCAAATCGGGTGTAGCTGCCGGTGAAGATGACCGTGTTGTGAAAGCCCAGAACAGACGCGAGACGCGGAAATCCTGAGCAGCGGGAACACCATCCCCTTCTACAAACCTCGTGTGCTCGCATTGGCCTGTTCAGCCACATGCGCACCCACACCCAACAGGGAAATCTGTGACAAGGATGATGTCGGCGGTCCTCATCGACAACGATGGACAGCTATTATAACTCATGGCCTATCTTTTTGAGTTCCATCTGTCCTCCTCTTCCATTGTACTTTGCCATGTAGTCCCTTAGCTTCCCAGCTTGTCTTATCTTCTGTGGGTTCTAATCCAGTGCACATTTGTGATACATAGTCTTGTCTTAGTGTAGATGCTACAACAAACCACTTTCAGTGGCCTGCCTTGCTTACAATATGCTTTGATCTTCTTCATTTATTCTCAATCTCCCGCTACGAAGCTCTGAAAAGGGCTTGCAAGTAGCAGGATGTTGTCTGGAGAATAGAATATGTTGTGTCGTAGTTTACAGTTTGACAGCGATATTTGCACCTTTCGGTCCGACATCTGACTTCAGTAGATATTTGTGAGTACTGGTTTAGCCTTCCCTCTTCGATCCCTTCTCCTTAGCCAGTCAGCTGTATTGCAGCCTGTTATCCAGGATCACTGCATGGATGTATAGAAAGGTCTTGGCAGCTCTTGTTCGCTGGCCCTGACGCTCTAGTATTCAGCTATGGGTCACTGCAGCTAATGTACTGCTCAGCGTCTTGCTTCCATAGATCTGTCCTTTGACTATATTCTGTCATGATCTTCCATGTCATAGCCAACATTGTCAGAACCCTAGTATGCTCAAAGGCAGCATTGCATCCATCTTCCTATTGATTAGCATATTTACTGAACTTACTGAATCATATTGTAATTTTGCAAGCTCTCATCTGTTAGGGAAGAGAATGGTAATATGCTGTGCTAAATGCAGAAACTGACATTACTTGCTCAACAAACACAAAAACATTGGTCAGTTTGTCCCACTCAACAGTCAGCTGCCTTCCACCTTCCAACCTAATTTTCTTTCTTTCTCATCTCTTCCTTTTCCTATTTATCTTGCCTTATCATTATTTTCCCTTCCCCCTTTCTTTCTCTGCCTTTCCACCCCTATTGCCCTCCCTTCTCTGAACTATGTGTATGTGCCCATCCCCCCATTATATTTTACTCTTCCCTTCCTCTTTGCTCTTCCTGTCACCAATTCTTCTGTATCTTCTCCCCCATAAAGTTAAGTTTGAACAGTAAGTGAGAGAACACATGGAAAGGAAAAAGTAAGGGAGAAATCTGATGTGTGAGCATTGTTTGTTTACCATTTCTGAATGTTCCTGATTGCATGTGTATGAGTTGTTTTTCTTTAAAAAAAAAAGAAGGTGAAAGCAGTTCACACATTCATGAACAGAAAATAGTTTTAAATGTCAACAGAAAGTTCAGTTCAAGAAGTTTTCAAAGAGGTAGCTTTACTGGTGTTTAGCTTATCCAGTATTTTTTCTCATTTATCTATTTTATACGCGAGTCAAGCTGTGAAAGTTATTTTGTTTATTATAAAATGGATACTATTTGTGGTAAAATGGTGAAATAATAAGCAACAAGAGACTGAATATTAGGAGTAGTTCAGAGATGTGTTTGGTTGCCTAGCAAGAACATGAAAATGGCAATCCATTCATGTGTTTGGTAGTCTATGACAATACATTCATGTGTTTGGTAGTTTATGACAATCATTCAGTAGTTTGCTAGTCTATGACAATCTATTCAAGTGTTTGGTAGTTTATGACAATCATTCAGTTGTTTAGTATTCTGTGACAATCCATTCATGTTTGGTAATTTATGACAATCCATTCATAATTTGGTAGTTTGACAATCTATTCATGTGTTTGGTAGCCTAACAAGAACATAATAATCCATTCATGTCTTTGGTAGTCTATGACAATCCATTCATGTGTTTGGTAGTCTATAACAATCCATTCATGTGTTTGGTAGTCTATAACAATCCATTCATGTGTTTGGTAGTCTATAACAATCCATTCATGTGTTTGGTAGTCTATAGCAATCCATTCATGTGTTTGGTAGTCTATAACAATCCATTCATGTGTTTGGTAGTCTATAACAATCCATTGATGGGTTTGGTAGTCAAGCAAGAACATAACAATGACACTATTCATGCAAATCACACACTGCAAATTTAATACTGAGTTTATTCTTCACTCTTCTTTTGATAGTTGGAAGAGAAGGCAAGGCAGGCAAGGAGCATTTCTCCAGCTGATAAACACCGCCAGCCAGAACCGGAAAAAACTTTACGACAGTTACTTCTGAACCAGACTCTGAATCTAGGATGTCAGCCTTGTCTTGATCCCAAACTGAATATGGTGAAACCAAAGTCTAAGAAAATACATCCAGTGTCAGGGAAGGAACTCTCATTTGATGAGGTGGACCTCAAGGATGTTGGTCCATCACTGTTTAAGCAAGAAATAAATAGATCTTCCTTAATTATTGAGTCCACTCGGCCCACCATTTCACTGTCCCCCAAAAATTTAGAAAAATTTGCTAACTCTCAACAGAGGTTGTTGGCAGGCAACAACAGTGAATCATCTCAGCACATGATCCAATTCTTAAATGTCTTGCAACAACAGCATCATCATCAGAATAAAAATAAGTCTGCCAATCCTTCAGTAAATGATTCTAAAAGCACTCAAGCCACTGCTCATGCCAAAAGCAACGGAACAGTCAGCACAGCTTCCTATGCCAAGTCTAGTAGTGAGGGTGGTAAATCCAATGGTTTGGCTAATCAGCAGCAAAACGAGTGTCAACATCCACAACAGCTGCAGCAACATCGTCAAATTCAGCAACAAAAGCAACAGCAACAAAACAAGGCCATGAATGGGAAACTACCAACTCAGCCATCAGGAACAAGCAACAACATAACAGCCAGTGGGCGAAGTGATGATGTTGATAAACTAACTCAGCCTGAGCCACACATACATTTCAATGGAAAACTAGCCAAAGGTGATACAGCTGTAACAACATTGGCCATACCAGTAATATCTGTTGCTGCAGTGCTGGCAGCAACCTCCAAAAACCCCCCTGCTGACAGTCCTAGTGCTGGAAGTGGTAGTTCAGCATCACAGTCACCATCATGTGGAACCAAGCACATACCTGAGCAGGTTAGATTTCTTTCATTGTTGACAGCCTGACAATATTTAGTTCTGCCTTTTTTTACAAGGTAGTTTGAGATAGTTATTTCATTCAGGTAAAGAATTTAGCATTTATGTTTTCTTTGCTCTACCTTGTTATGTTAGTTTAACCCTTTCCAATCCTGAATGTTTTCAATTCAGGCAAGTGCAAACAAATTAAATAAACAGATTCAGCTATCTAAACATTCTTAGTTTGCACATTTTTTAAAATTATGTCACAAACATTTAGACTTACCCATTTTTGGGCACCCATCAGTTGTCTTGTAAATCCATGAAATTGCCACAAAGCACTGGTAGTGTTCCTAACCAGATCGGCATATCTGTTAGTTTCCATTACAAACGTAATTATAACATCTACATAAACAAATTAAACAGACCTACCTCAGAAAAATCAGTTGCAACAACTTGGAATAATCTTCCAAATCCATGTGAAACAAAATAATTGTTTAAAATCAATCTAGCCATCTTGTTGTTTTCAAGACGGAAAGAAGTGGCCTCGTTTTTGATTTAACCCTTTCTATAGCAAAATCCAGTTTTAAAATTTTGTCACCAATGGTTCAGTAAGACACATAATGAAACTGACATGAAGTATTTATAATAAGGCGTTCTCCCCAACCACCACCACCCATATAAAAGAAAAAAAAACTTGGTATCATATTTCTGCTTTAAATCCCCCGATATCAAGTTCATGTCTTCTGTGTCCCTGTCAAAGTCTGAATCGGGTGAGTATTTAAGTTCAGGTGTAATCCAGATTCGTGATCATTAATCATGACTAAATGCATTTCTCAGGTCTTTGAAGTCTCAACTTTTCTTGCGCTGAATTCTACTTTGAAACTTCAGTGTTCTAATGTCTTCCTATAGGAAATGATAAACAATAAATGTACACATGTTTGAATAGTCGCCATCTTGTAGGGGATGTCGAAATCTGGGGAATTCTGCAAACTTAATGACATATGTTAAAAGTTGGTGTCGACATGATCAGATGGAAATTATCCATGATCAGACGGAAATTCATCTTGCGGTCGATACAAGCTAATGGTTAACTTCTTATACTGTGACCAAGTGACCATATTTTATTTTGTCTAGATCAAATTTTACACTTTATGGCGCTCTCTTTCTCTCTCACACACACACATAGATGCTATTTTCATTTTTCAGCTAATGATGAAGAGTATGCATGCTCTTAGTTCCTGAAACATCCTGGTTATACTCTAAGTCCTCTTTTTTAGTCTTAATATCCCACCTTCATAAATATCATATAGCATGCAGTTGTTGAGTAATTTCAACATTATGAAGAGCTTTCATAGTTTTGAGTGGTGACTTGGATGAATGTTGTTAATGTAACATCTTCTATTTTCAGGGAAAAACAATTGGCAAAACAAAGAAAAACAAGAAAAAGAACAAGAATGGAACTATAAGAGGAGTTGGTATGTAATATTTGTAAATGTACACTTATTAAAAAAATAAATTTACTTGTAAAATTCTTTAAAGAGCTGACTGCTTAATCATTCATTGATTCACATTAACCCATTCAATCCTAGCTGATCAGAAAAACTCAACTGAATTCCCAGGGCAAGGGAATAACTCAGCAAAAATTAGATGTGTTTGCGCAATACAATTTATAACAAATACAATTTTAAATTTGTGTTATTCAAACTCCACTTTACAGATAAATGGAAGAGGTACTCTTCTGTGCACATATTTTTTTGTGAGTGTCATGTATATTGGATGCAAAAAATTAAACAAGTGAAGGAAAAAAAAATGTATCAATATAAAATGTCTATTTCACTTGTCAATTTTGCTGATAAATGTCTGTGAAAAGCTGCAAAGCAATTTCCCTTGGTTCATTGCAACTAGTCCATCTTTCATCTTCTTGTCTGACTTTCCAGTATACACCTCAAAGTTGAAGGGGTATCTAGTATGAGGATCTGCGACACACCAAATTTTATTTCAAGGACAGGGTTTGTATTTTTGACATATTGCTTGAACTGCAGTCTTCCTGTAAAAGCAACCATAGCTTCATCAATACTAATATCCTGTTCAGGCCTCATTAGTTCTCTAGACTTGGCTAGAATAAGATAGAGGTCTAATCTTAAAAATTGAATCATGTCTTTTCCTCGTGTAATGAATTTGTAATTATCATTGACGTGAAACTATTTGCTAATACTTTCAAATCTATTTCTTGACATTACACTTGACACTGAAGGCACATTCAACAGTTCATCAGTAGACCAAAACATTCTGTAGGAGGGTAACTGATGAGCCCCAAACATAATCAGGAGAAACAGGTTTCCATGAAGAATCTGGTTTTTCTAAAATTCTTATGCAGGCATATGCATTGGTTTGCTCTGCCCAGTACTCAAAAAAGGTCTGAGGTAGAAATAATGAAAGGTAATCAAAAGCAAACTAATCTTGATCTGGATCTGTCATCTGCAGGACCTGTTTCCTCACTAACTCCTTCAATACTGATGTACTCCGTTGCTTTGTCCATTCTCTATCACCACAATGGCTGGCTGTGAGATGGAGCGGTCACGTTGTCATCGTCTTATACCGATAATTTGTCATCACTACAGAGGCCAGTGTCAATACTTTCATCTTCTAAGTCCTAAACTTATTCCTCATCAACATCCGATTCGTTCTCATTTTCTGCAACTCCATCAACAAATTCTCCACCATTGTCCGACTCATATAAGTATCTCCAGTCCGCACCAAGTTTTGAAGAAAATTGAAGGCCATATTAAAAAAATCACGGCTGAAACACCACATGTGATAGAAACAATCTGTAAGCTGCAATGGGAGCCGCCATTACTGGTAGTCATGTGGCGGCTAAATTTAGCGCGTGTCTATTTGCAAGTATAGCGTAAGGAAAAATCATTTCAATCAGTATATCCATGGCAGCCGTCACCGGCCGGGCTGGGAGTTAACCGATAGCGGCCATCGCTGGCCAGGCTGGAATTGAATGGATTCATTTCTCTTAATTGATTATAATTAGCTTTGTTTTTGTTGTATAAAGTGTTTCGAATGTCCACAATGAGTTTACTGAAAAGGGTGTTAAGTGCTGGGTTGCAGTAGCTTTCCTCACATCCCGAGCGTTGATGGTGGACCAGGGTCCTCCAGGCGGTTGTGCTACGCTTGGCTTCATCTGCGTGTTGCTCACTACTACGGGGATCATGTCGATCCCTCACCCAGCTAGCCAGGCTGTCATGAAAACAGGCAGTTTCCAGGGATGACTTAGGGGGAATATGCCAGGAGTATAAAAATTGGACAGGTTCACCTAAACAAGAAATTGGGCAGAAGAATATAAAAGTTGGAAATTTTGAAAAGGATAACGAAGCACAATTGTAAATATCAAACATTGCATATATAGCATATATCCAAAGGAAAATGTTGGGAAATTTGAAATGGGCAGAACAAGAGGAAGGTTGAAAGACATTTGGTTTGGCTACAAGATTGTTTGCTGTTGGAGTTACTAGTACCGAGTCCTTCACTCCTGATGAATTTTCTCTGGTAGAGGGTTTGAAGTGGCTCTTCCCACATCGTGTGGTGCACTAGAAAATTTTGAGCTGATTCCTCCTGGCTATAGTGCAATGCAAGCTGTCTAAACAAGCTCACAACTATGTGAACCTCATTGTCATTGGGCAGGTTGCTGTACCATGACCTGTTTTTTTTAGATGTGTAACATGGACATGAGGTGGGACTTTGGTCAGTATGTTTGACCTGATCCTAATGTAGCCTTTCACGCCCTTGCCAGCAGATGAAAGTGGATAGATTGTTTTGGACGTACTAGGAGGTGAAAGAAACAGAACATTGACAGTAAACTGTAAATAATGACACATGAAAATATTCTCTCGACTGTTATATTATTGCCTGTTAGGATTCTAAATCTTGTACGAGGGGCGGATTCTAAATCTTGTATGAGGGGCATTCAAGTCAAACCGCGACTTTATTTTTGAAAGGGAAAAAAAATGGGCTAGTGGTTAAGTGACACGGCTCACAAACCGAAGGTGCTGGATTCGATCCCCATCACAGCACCGGTTGTTACCCCAGGAAAGCAAACCCTTAGAAAATGCAGGAGGAAGCAGACCCTTAAATAAAATGCATGCTTAAGTCGGATGCACTTGATCGACAGGTGCAAAATAAAAACCACAGTGCAATGCATACCGCCATGGGGAATAAAAAAAAAGGCGAACGAAAAAAAAAGTAATGCTTGAAAAGCTTCAGCGTAGAAAGATTAGTCAGTATGTCTGAACCAATCCAGGACAGCCTGTTTCACTTCGTCATCAGTGCTGAAATGCTGACCTCCTAGGAATTCTTTTAGGGTTCAAACAGGTGGAAATCGCTTGGAGCGAGGTCTTGACTGTAAAGTAGATGTGACAATACCTCCCAGCTGAGTTGCTGTAGATGGCTCATAGTGCGGTGAGCCGTTCGAGGTCGAGCATTATCTTGCAGGACAGGACACTCTTTGTGATCAAACCAGGCGGTTTTTTTTTCCATAGATGGTTATATACATCACTAAAAATGCGCATATGCTGTTCACTGTTGATAGTGTAACAACCGGGTAGAAAATCAACATGAATTTCTGCAGCTTTCACGCCTTCTTATGCCTATTTTCACAAGAATCTTCATCACAACACGCTGTTCCATGCAAGCACTAAGTGTTCATCATTTTTCTTTATCTAGCCCATGGCAAGTGGGTCACTCAGCAGTAATAAGACACAAGTGCCCCTAACTAATGACAGTAGTTCCAACACGCTATAACCCATTCAGGTAGAACTAGGACACAAGTGCCCCTAACTAATGACAGTAGTTCCAGCATGCTATAACCCATTCAGGTAGAACTAGGACACAAGTGCCCCTAACTAATGACAGTAGTTCCAGCACGCTATAACCCATTCAGGTAGAACTAGGACACAAGTGCCCCTAACTAATGACAGTAGTTCCAGCACACTATAACCCATTCAGGTAGAACTAGGACACAAGTGCCCCTAACTAATGACTAGTTCCAGCACGCTATAACCCATTCAGGTAGAACTAGGACACAAGTGCCCCTAACTAATGACTAGTTCCAGCACACTATAACCCATTCAGGTAGAACTAGGACACAAGTGCCCCTAACTAATGACAGTACGCTATAACCCATTCAGGTAGAACTAGAACAAAAACTCCAGGTTGGATTTGAATGCCCCTCGTATGTCCAAGGAATACATATGTGTACAATTATGTTAGTCTTACTTTCTACAGATTTTTAAACATTATTTCTGCTATGTTAGTTGTGACACAGTGAGTACAAGTGTTTCGAAACTCATCTAGAGCAAGAACTTTAGCACAATTCAGCCCACCAATGACAAAATATTAGGTTAGGTTGTAAAATGTTGCAAATGATCACTGCAGTAACATCATTTAATTCAACTATACCGTGTTAGTAGTAGGCGTTTTGTGTTATGGCTATTTACTAAATATTCTAATTTTCTTTGTAAAATATAATATACAGTTTTATGTTGAGTGTTATTTTTGTACACAGTTCCCTAGTATTAAAATACCGTAGATGGTATCTTAACCTTTACCAATGTCACAATAACAAATGATACAATTTGCTGTGCAGCTGCATTAATTTTTCAGCACATATTTTACTTTGTTGACTTTGAGAGTATGTAACCTTTTTATAAGAAGACATTTAGATATGATTGTGATGTGTGTAGAGACATAAATTAATAAAGAACTTGTTGGTGTTATTGTTTTTCTTGTGTGTGTGTGTTAGTTACTGAGATAGAAGATGGTGAAAATTTATCAAAATAAAAAACTTTTAGGCTTACCGATTGGAGAACGTTACTCTTCATATAATCCATTGGTCTCACAACAAAGTATCAATACTGTGTTTATAATATCGGCACAACTGTTATTGTACACTAAAAATATATTTATTACATCTATTTGAACAAACTAAATTGAACTACTTCACAAAGATCAACAACTTACTTCACATCCCCAATAATGGGCAGGCAGAGTCCTCACTGATTAAAAAAGAATATAACCTTGCAAAACTGTTTTATCAGAGTCGATCTAGACGTTTGCGGGTAAAGTTAGTAGTGAAGGAAGCTACAATTGAGTACATCAAATTAGCCGCATTTTCATATTTTGTATGACGCTCCGTTTGTTTTATATGATTATATTATCGACGTCGATCCAGGAGGGGACAAAATGTCAGCCTCGGGTGCGTAAATTGGAGTTTTTTTGTAGGCAGAAATGTCTGCGGCGTGATAAAGGTTAATGCGAGTATAAAGTCCAGTGTGTTTCAAGTATAATTTAAGGTTTCATGTTTCAACTCTGGAGATGCTCATTACATAAGCACCCTAAGATATTTATTGTCCTAGTGAATGAGATTCATCTTTAACTGTCTTCCGTAACATTGACACATGTGACTTGTATTGTACTTCTCAACAGATGAGATTTTCATGCCCAAATCTGAGTCAGAGTTGGATGGAGATGTGGATGATTTTGAACGAGAACTGGAGGAATTCAAAAGGTAAGTATCTGCCATGTCACTTGTAATATTAGTGACCAGCATATTTTAGAAATGTTGGTCTCAAGAAAGAGTTGAATTTCTTGGGGATAGTTGATCAACCTTTATGCTAGCGTCCATATCATATTCGATTTTAATGTTTGACATCCTGGATTTTACAGGAGCGTAGATTTCTATTAAATGTGTGTATACAATAGGCTTGTGAGCCTCATAACTTGAACTTTGAATCATGATGTTGAACACGCACTGTTGTAAATCTTAGACAATGAACAGAAAAATGACTTAAAGCAGCAGAAATGTTGATCATGGAATGCTACATATATGATGTGGAACTAAGAAATCAATGTGGGAAAAATAAAAGGAAACTATGCTAAAAGATCACTGGTAAAAATAAGATAGGAACATATCATTTACCCCAACTGCATTGTTTTTCAAAAATGTCAAGTTTTCCCGATGGTTCACTTTGAGAACATGTGATCTTTCTTTTTGTTGGTCATTAAATATGATTTTGGTGTGTAGAGACAACAATTGAATAAAGAACTTGTTGGTGTTATTGCTTTTGGTGTGTGTGTAGAGACACAATTGAATAAAGAACTTGTTGGTGTTATTGCTTTTGGTGTGTGTGTGTGTTAGTTTCTGAGATACAAGAAGATGAAGGGGAAAATTGTCCCAAAAAAATTGACTCGACCCCTAGGCCTAGTTGCTCTGATAGAAATCCATGGAAACAACGTATTGATACTGTGTTTATAATATCGGCACAACTGTTTGTATCCATTTCAAACGTATTTATTACATCTAAATAAACGGATCTACCTTGCAAAATCTTTTACAATCAATGAGGGATAAAGAATAAAGTTGGGGAAAAAAAAATCTGGGATGATTCAGCAAGAAGGCTGGGAAAAGAATATGTCGAAATGATAAATAGTTATGGAGGTAATTGATTGTTATTGTGACTAGATATAACACAAATTGTGCTACTGTGTCGTACACAAACATGGTCACTAGAAGTCTAAAATTAGATATCATTCTGAGAATTAGATTTTGAGATTAAAATGTAATGCTAGTTCTTGTTTGAGATTATAAATGGTAGCTAGCATAAGCCACTTTGAACACATATTCTGTTTTGTCTTTTTATTTTAGTAGGCAGAATAGTTTGTACATTCACTGAGAGATATTTTGTTTTGGCTAAACTAATAGATAAAAGTAATAAATCAATAAAGTCCTGTAGCTCTTTAAGATGATGAAAAACAAGGGGTATGTGGAAAGAGCTACACAGGACAGAAAGTCTTGCTAGAATGTGTATGATGATGTATGCACCACATGAAGCTTAAGGATGCAGAACAAAATCAAATACTAGACCAGAGGCTGAAGATGCAGTGAATGAGGCAGTCAGTGGCTCATAGCTGTTTGTTTCAGTGATCAGAGTTGCCCAAGACCCTATTCTGCCTACATGTGAAACACACTGCATCCGTGCAACCTGAGAGAATATGAATTGAAGGGGCGGAAGAAAAGGCAAACCCTATGTACAAAAATATGCGATGCTGAAACTGGATGTGTCTGGACTGAAAGGTGCAGATATCGCAGCATCACTGTAATCTACACAATGTAACAAAATGCACTTTTCCGGATGGATAAAGAAATAGTAGAGAGCTGTGTTTTGCTAAGTCTTAGCAGTGATGAAATGAACAGACCTGGACTTCGCTGATACCAGTTATGATGCCACTTTGTCCTAACAATGCCTTCAGTTTATTGCTTTTATGTTCTCACCTAGTATAACTGTCTTTGTGCAGTAAAGTTGTGCCTATATATGATTAACTTTTCTTACATTCATTTCATATTCTGTTCTTGTGCTTTCATATATTTCTAGGTTTTGCTTTGAACCAGCAGAGCCAAAAGAGAGAAGAAAAATTGCAGTGAATGTGAACCTGAAGGATATTTTCAAGAAAAAGACAGGTTTAGTGTAAAACTTGAACATTGTCAATAAACCTGATGTCTGGAGGACAACTGTAGCAAAGTTTGGCTTGTAATGACAAATAGCCTCTCTCACATGAGTTTTGACAAAGGACACAGATGTACTCATTCATGCATGTCTTAATGTAGTGTTAGCTATCTCATTGCTATGTGCTAAAACAGACACAAACAGTTTCCAAAAATAGCCAGCATTTAGCAAGTTGAGTGTGCAGACTCAAAGCAGCTCATAACTGGTATGTCATCCACATCTCAGGATAGAATTAGCTCAAGGCAGGGCTATTATGACTGATGATCATAAACAGTTGACAGCATTTTGTGTTACCCAAGAAGTTATTTGGAATTTGTCCAATAGTCATCTGACCTGTCAGAAAGGAACTCTTAGAGAACAACTGTTTGGACTAAATACTAAGTATATAATATTACATAGATTTTTGGCACGCTGATTAGAACGTCTCATTTGGAAGTGAACATGAAAATATTTGTTGAAATACTGTCCTAGACTTATCCAGGTGACCTCATGGATTTGTGAATAGTTTATAGCAGACATAAATGACTGGGGGAAGATGATTCTGTAGTCGGTGCTTGATGTCAATGAATTGTGTGCTTGTTATTGGTCAGGATAGCATGTACTGTACATGTGGTTTTGTAGTTTTTTTGTCACAAGGATGACATGGAAAGCATATTTTCTGATCACTATTGACAGTGAGATCATGAGAATGTTTTCAGTCTTGTACTATAGGGCTTGTGGTTGAAATGAACTCATTTATGAAGAATAAATGCAATGTGCATATTATTTTCATGGTCTGTTTACTGAGTTGTCTAGCTTGTGTGCATGAATAGTAAGTTCTTTTTGTCTTGATTTGGCTGATTTTGACTGAACATTTGTAATTGCCATTGTCTTCAGTGTCTGGAGGGGCAGAGGTTAGAGTGCTTGGCTCTCATGGTTAATGGGTTGTATCAATCCCAGTCGTGACCTGCTCTAGCTCCAAGTGGTCGCCAAATGTAGGGATGGGAGCTGATCACCCCCTCTCAGACAAAGCTGAGTCCTACTACATTGATATAGTGTGAAACTATTAACAACAGTCTGCTACAGGACTACCTTTTAATGTGTTGATTTTGATTAGCCTCCTCGTCTTCAGATTTGTCATGTTAACTTTGCACCTGCTGGTCATGTAACTGACATGTTCTCTGCTGACAGTAAGGATTGTTTCAATATGAGGCCTGTATCATTTTCCAGTCCTAATCCTGGAAATATATTGAGTCAAATCATTGACATAAAACTGCTGAAATCAAAGTTGATCAGTCCTTGGCTGTGATGTCTCCTCTCACACATGAACAGAGCCGGTCTTTCAATATGATCTCCATGCCTGACAAATATGCTGACAAGCTACTAAAAAAAAATTGAGATCTGCCTCTTCAATGATATCCTGTAAATTATTGCAGCCTAGATAGGAGTTTCTCGAGACATTTTATTTATAGTGCCTATAAACCTGGTGTGATTAAGATTTCTTGCTTGCTGGGACACAGGAGCCAGCTTCGTTTCCTAGTAGTGGCATCTACCTAGATGTTAATGAGTACCTGGTTTACTGTTAGACAAAGATAATGGAAGTGAACTGGTCCACCGGTGAATTCGGTCGCTTCTTCTGTGACCGCATTAACTGTTTTAAGGTTTGTTTTGTGTTGAACTGTCCTCTGGACATCAGCAATTGATTCTTTGTACACTGGGAGTAATGCTTAGTTTAGTGCTTGAACAAGCCTGTGGCTCTATTATAGATTCCATGATTTTTGTCTTTAAGTCACTTTATATGTTAATTCTGTCTGTCTTGTCTCCTTCTCCCTTTGTACCTTCTGTCACTTTCTCTCTTGCTCTGTCACTTTCTCGCTGTCTCTACATCTGTCTGTGCTTCTTTCTTTCTACATCATCTCTCTATTTCTGTCTTTGTCACTTTCTCTCTTTGCCTTTTTCTCTTGATCCATTTTTCTTTCTCAATCACTGTCTTTCTGTCTCTGTCTCTACCTGTCTTTCTGTATATTTTCCTGTCTCTCTCCCTCTGCTTCTGTTTCTCTCTCTCTCTCTCTCTCTCTCTCCATTTCACTCAATACAAATATGACCAATGTAGCTGACCCTACATGAAGCGAAGCTTTCACCAAATGATTTCATACAATCTTACAGTGGGGATTTCTACAGCAAATTTATTTGATATAATGTACTAACCACGTGCACAATCCTCTTTAGTTGTCTTCTATGGTGGGCATAGAGGTGCAGTTGTCTTCTGTTCACTCCAGTGGTAAATGCAAGAATCTAACAATGCTAATTTAAAATAGCTATAATTACAGCAGTGTTTTTTTGATTGAAGAGTCTGCCAGTGAATTTTTAGGGTTGATAAATGACTGCTTGTGGTGGCAGTGCTCCTTACCTAGCGTCAGTACTCGGGCTTGATTTAACATTTCACCTTGATAGATAGAAACCTAAGTTATACTGGGGTTTCATCTTCATTCATTCTCAAACTCCTGCTACCATGCCCTGAAAAGGGCTTTGCAAGTAGAATGTTGTCCAGAGAATGAAATGCGTTGTCATAATTTACAGTGTGACTGAGAATATTTGCACCTTTCAGTCCGACACATCCGACTTCAGCAGGCATTTTTGAGTACCAGGTTGCCTTCTCTTCTACTTAGCCAGTCTACTCTGTTGCAGCCTGCTATCCAGGATTGCAGCATGGAGGTGTAGAAGGATCTTAGCAGCTCTGGTTTTCTGGCCCTGGCACTAAGAGACAGTGATGGGTTGCTGACAGCTGCAGCTCATGCAATGCTCAGCGTCTTGATCCCATATATGAGGGGTATGAAACTTTCTCCAGACTCAAACCACAACAATGTCTTGATATCTTCCAATAACAATAGAGAGCTAATTCAAAGGGTGGGTTACACTAGTTCAACAAGATCTGAACCACTATGTCTGAGACATTTAATGAGCATTACATTTAAACAAAAACTGCTGATGATGAAACTACCAAAAGACAAACTGAAAATGTCCATTCTGCTGCTCGCTGTCCACTGTGAAGAAGAGTTTGATTAGTCATGTTTACATGTGTGATCAAAAGATTACCACATTCGTTTCTTTGTGCATTCTCAAAAATGCAGTATTTGACAAACTTGTAGTGACTTTATCTATGTGTGTAATAGTTATCTAGACAAACCAATGTCTGATTATGTGTGTAAAGATGGTCCAGCAGACATTGCTGCCAGGGAAAGAGTGTGAAATGTTTGTTAGATGTTTCAGCTTTTGTTAGGTGAGGTCAACCAGTTTTCTTACTTGTTGTCTTGCCTTCCATAACTAAGCCAGGTACACATTTATAGCTACTGGAAGTCCTTGGAACTCATTGATTTGAGAGACAATTACTAAGTTTACTGCCACTGTTCAGTTCTACGGTAAACCATTGTGTCAGAGACTAACCAAAGTACTTGACAATTCCTGTGTTTGAAGTCATTGAATGAACATGCTGCTAATACTCTACTGCTGTTAACAGCAGAGAGAGAGTTTATTGTATTATACACTGAAGCTATACCAGTGTGCTATGTCCTTTGTTATATTGACAAACTTTGTTATATGCTGCCTCACATGTACATTGGGTGGATTGTACAGATGAAGAAACCTTCTTCTTAAATGTTCATGGTTGGATTTGAATAACCTGATGTAACTAGCATGCCTTTTCTCTTGTCCTGTACAAAGTGAACATACCTGGTCATGATCACTCATTGCAGCGATGAAGCTTTACTGACTGTATGTGCGCGTGTGTGTGTGTGTGAGTTTTGCTTTGGTGATCCCCACCCCTTCAACTTTTCCCACCCACTTTCAAATGTATTCACCTGTTACAATTGGTGGGTAATAGGAATTTGATCTGTCTCTGTTTGGGGTGACTGTTGTAGTGGTGTCAGTCAGTCAGTCATGCAATACCTATGGGTAACTAATACATAATGTACTTTTCTCAAATGGGCATAGTCTTTAGTTTCTTGACTTGTTTGTATGTCTATAGTCTTTAGTTTCTTGACTTGTTTGTATGTCACATAGTCTTTAGTTTCTTGACTTGTTTGTATGTCACATAGTCTTTAGTTTCTTGACTTGTTTGTATGTCACAAAGTCTTTAGTTTCTTGACTTGTTTATATGTCACATAGTCTATTTGACTTTTGTCATCTTTCACACTTGGGCCTCAATATCTGCACCTTTGGACATTTGACATTCGCATTTTAGTCTCCGTATCTGCACGTTTTGTTGTCATTACGTTCACATCTGTAGCTTAATTTTCTCATTTTTTTCCCTTGCTAATCACATCCACATTTGAACGTTAATTCTCTGTGTGAAGTAAAAAGGGGAGTGCCACAGGGTTCAGTTTTGGGACCAGTTTTGTTCTTGATATATACAAATGATTTGGACATTGATAATGGATCAATGATTGCTAAAATTTGCAGATGACAAAACTATGCAGTAGTGTAATATATAAAGCGGAAGTGAATATATTGAGATCCGATTTAGATAAAATTCTAGAATGGTCTGTGAGCTGGCAAATGGAGTTTAATGTAGATAAATGTAGTCATGCACATGGGTAGATCCAATATGGAACATAATTACGGAATAGGCGAGAACAATATAAGAAAGATAGACAAGGAAAGAGACCTAGGGGTTATAAATCATACAGGTAAAGTGAGTGAGCAAGTCCAGGTAGCAGTGAAAAAAGAAAATGCATGTTAGGTATGATAATAGCTGTCCATCATTGTCAATGGCCGCCAAAATCATCCTTATCACAGATTTCCCTGTTTGGTGTACGTGCGCATGTGGCTGAACAGGCCAATGTGGGCATGAAAACATCTGCTGCATAAGGAGCACAAGAGGTCTGTAGGTGGTGTTCCTGTTGCTCTTGTTTTACCGGGTTCGCGTATGCTATGAACTTTCGTAACATGGTGGTTCTCGCTGCTAGCTATACCCGCTTTGACTGCGCTTAAATTAAAATCTCCAGTTAAATCTGTTTTTGCACAAGACATTCCCAGGTGTTGATATCTATCTAGCAACTTTTCAGTGAGTCGCTCAGACTGTCTTAAAAATGTTTCTTTGGGCGCCCTTTCTTCTTACACCATCCCTCTCAGCTCGCCGTAGAGAAGCTTCTTTGAAACCCGTTTGTCTGAAATACAGACGAGGTATCCGGCCCATCCTAGTTGTGCTTTTACTAGCAGTGCATGGATGCTGAACATGTCAGACCTCGAAAGAACTTCAATGTCAGTGACACAATCTTTCAATTTAATATGGGATATTTGCCCCAGGCAACCTGTGTGGAGGTGGTTAAACCTCCTTGCATGTCCAGAGTAGACAGCCCAGCTTTCGCAGGTGTAGTTGGAATGATGGTGGCAAGATAGACTTTGAGTTTGGTCTTGATGCTGGTACCACACCAAGTAGCACATTCTACCAAAGGCTATGCTGGCCCTTGCTATTCTGCTTGCCACCTCATCAGCTATACACCACATTTATTGATTTGATAAAGGCATTTAATATAGTAAACAGGAGGGCTGTGGATGATTTATGTCCAAGTTTGGCTGCCCCAACAAGTTCATAACTATGTTGAAACAGCTACATGAAGGCATGTGTGCTAGTGTAATGAACAGTGGCGAAACCTCTACAACTTTTCAAGTAACAAATGGAGTAAACCAAGGATGTGAACTGTTCAGCATGATGTTCGCGGCCATGATGAGACATCTTCAGATTGCTGGAGCTTGGCATACCCATAAAGTACCGCACAGATGGCAAGCTACTCAATTCCAGAAGAATGAATGCCAAAACCAAAGTGGCTGGCGGCATAATCAGGGAACTTGTTTGCTGACGACTGCGCTCTAATGAGCAACTTAGAACTGGACATGCAGGCGAGAATGAACTGGTTCTCTGCCGCATGCAAAAATTTTGATTTGACCATATATGCCAAGTAAACAGGTCATGTACCAACTAGCTTCAGGCATGCCGTACACAAAACCAAATGCTAGTCAGTGGGCAGGCACTGAATGTTGTAGATAAAGTTACATATCTAGGTATGATAAAAAGAAATGTAATGTCTACAGGTGCGGAGTCCTTATTGTAGAGTAGATATAAAAATGCTGGAAAGAATACAAAGAAAAATGACACAGCTGATAGTGGGATTCCAGAATTAGTTATGAGGAGATACTGAGAAAAATCGGCCTACACTGTCTAGAAAAGAGAAGAATTTGAGGTGACTAAATACAGGATTATAAGATAATCAAAGGAATGAATACATTTTTATAAGTTTTTCAAAATACAAGAGCATAGTTACAAATTAACTAAAGATTGGTCTAGATTAGATATTAGGAAATATTTTAGTCAGAGCGGTGAATGCTTGTAATGTATTGCCACAGGAATTAGTGGAGGCAGGGACAATTAATGCATTCAAGAATAGATTGGATGCGCATAGCTTTGAGAGCAAGGAAATGTAAATGAAACTAGTTTTACATTACTCTGCAGAGTCTTCTAAACCAGTATAAAGATGTCGCAGAATCTTCTAAACCAGTATAAAGATGTTGCAGAATCTTCTAAACCAGTATAAAGACATTGCAGAATCTTCTAAACCAGTATAAAGATGTTGCAGAATCTTCTAAACCAGTATAAAGATGTTGCAGAATCTTCTAAACCAGTATAAAGATGTTGCAGAATCTTCTAAACCAGTATAAAGATGTTGCAGAGTCTTCTAAACCAGTATAAAGTTAAGTTAATATATACACCTTGTGGCACATTACATCCACATTTGGACTATCTTTCTTCTGTAACTCTTGCCTCTGACTGTCACCAAAATACCTGATGTGAATCAGGTGGTTTCAAGTCTTGAGTTTTTCATCTAGATGAATTACCATCTGTGTAATACAGTATTTGATTTAACATTCATTAATTCTAAATTCTACTCAGAGGATTCTGCGAGGATGTCCATGAGACCTGCATGCAGCCTTCCTTCTGTTAATCACAAAACACAATCACTAGATAGTCAGCAGTTGGGATTTGTTTGTCTACAAGAAACTGACTGTTGTTAGTTCAATTGAGGGCTGTTCCTCATACAAGACTGATCAAACATCTAAACGAGGGGGGGGGGGGGGGGGTGTAGTATCAGAGATAGGCAAAACATACAGATCAAGACTCATGTCACGCCTCAGAATGTACGAAGAGCAACAGTAACCTGCTACCAAAGATATGTCAAGAGTTATATGGTTGAGGACCTCTATCTTAGACTAATCACAGGGGGATTGAAGTCAACTTCAGGCCATGAAGTGGAGAAATGCACACACATCCACCATCTTGATGAAAGACACCAGGAGAAGGTGTTTTGTAAAATCAAACACCCTTTACCATACTAAGCTACAGGCTATATCAAGCTACAGACCATACTAAGCTACAGGCTATATCAAGCTACAGACCGAACCAAGCTACATACCATACAAAGCTACAGGCTATATCAAGCTACGGACCATATCAAGCTACAGGCTATATCAAGCTACAGACCATATCAAGCTACAGACCATACTAAGCTACAGGCTATATCAAGCTACAGACCATACTTAGCTACAGGCTATACCAAACTACAGACCGAACCAAGCTACAGGCTATACCAAGCTACATACCATACTAAGCTACAGGCTATATCAAGCTACAGACCATACTAAGCTACAGGCTATACCAAGCTACAGACCACACTAAGCTACAGGCTATATCAAGCTACAGACTGAACCAAGCTACAGACCATACTAAGCTACAGGCTATATCAAGCTACAGACCATACTAAGCTACAGGCTATATCAAGCTACAGACCGAACCAATTACAGACCATACTAAGCTACATGCTATATCAAGCTACAGATCATACTAAGCAACAGGCTATATCAAGCTACAGACCATACTTAGCTACAGGCTATACCAAGCTACAGACCGAACCAAGCTACAGACCATACTAAGCTACAGGCTATACCAAGCTACAGACCGAACCAAGCTACAGACCATACTAAGCTACAGGCTATACCAAGCTACAGACCATACTAATCTACAGGCTATATCAAGCTACAGACTATATCAAGCTACAGACCGAACCAAGCTACAGGCAATACCAAGCTACAGACCATACTAAGCTACAGGCTATATCAAGCTACAGACTGAACCAAGCTACAGGCTATATCAAGCTACAGACCATACTAAGCTACAGGCTATATCAAGCTACAGACCGAACCAAGCTACAGACCATATCAAGCTACAGACCGAACCAAGCTACAGACCATACTAAGCTACAGACCGTACCACGCTGCCAGACTTAGCCATGACTTGAGTCCAACATTATGCGGCTAGAGCTTTAACAGACTGGACTTCGTTCTGGGGCTGTACATTTACCATAACCAGTGAAGATGAATCCAGAAGAAAAGGAAAAAGTGTGCCTCAGACGGGCACATAGCCCCATCTTCTGTTACTGGAGAAAGTTCAGTCGAAGAATTCTCGCACATTGTTCCTTCATATGTTAGGAAAAACAGTTCAGCCGAGAAAGTGTGCCACAGATTGGCACATAGCCCCTTCTATTGTTTGTCGACAAAGTTCTGCCAAAAAATCGGACACATTGGCCCTTCTTCTGTTAGTGGAAACATTTCCGCCGAAGAAGTGTGCTACTTCTTTGTCTGCGTTCGTTCTCAATCTGCCGCTACAACGTCCTGCACAGGGCTTTGCAAGTAGCAGGATGTAGTTCGGAGAACGAAATGCGTTGTGTTGCTAGTTTACAGATTGACTGTGATATGTGCACCTTCCGATCCGACACATCCGTCTTCGACAGTGAAGTTTGCTACAGACTGGCACATAGTACTTCTCCTGTTATTGGAAACAGTTCACCCGAGAAAGTTCTGGAGCTGTGATTTTGCTACCAGAAGTTTACTACAGACTGGCACATAGCACTTCTCCTGTTAGTGGAAACAGTTCACCCGAGAAAGTTCTAGAGCAATGATTTTGCTACCAGAAGTTTGTTACACGTGTATTGTGGGAGTATCTAGCTTGTATTGATAGCTCATGCTCAATTCCTCTCGACTAAGACAACAATTATGACGATCTTCACATTATGTTGTTGGTTGTTTACTTCTGTTTGTATACCCATATTTAGCATGTTTTATATTATGCCGAAGACGGATGTGTCGGACTGAAAGGTGCAAATATCGCAGTCAAGCTGTAAACTAGGAACACAACGCATTCCGTTCTCCGGACTACATCCTGTTACTTGCAAAGCCCTGTTCAGAAATGGTAGCCGGGAGATTGAGAAGGAACGCAGAAGAAGAAGAAGAAGAAGCATGTTTTGTCACTGAATCACTGAACTATCAACACTGTCGGCAGAGTAGAGAGGGAAGGAGAGAGAGGGAGCGTGCTGCAAAATGGAAGCAGTGCCTGAAGTTACATAAATGATAAGTGATAATACGCGTGATAATGACGTTGATGAATCTGTACTGCGTCATTTTAAACATGGGGGTTCTTTACTAGAGTGAGAGATAGATATATAGATAGAGAGAGAGAGAGAGAGAGAGATGTTGCCGCGAGAACTGTGCACACACAGCATTCGCCTGGTGTAAGAGAATGTTCATCAAGGAGTGTGTGGTAACTGAGTTGTAAACAAATAGTATTTGTTGTGAGAACGCTATAAAGACAAGTATTTGTCTGCACGCGAGCAGCATACATAACGAACTCGGACTTTATTCCACAGTAGCAAGTGTTGAATGACGAAAGACTATCCCAGCTGTGACACTATTTTTGGGTGTGTCTCGCTGGCCTAGTGCTTAACTCATTTGCCATTTGTGGCAATGCGCATCCGTCATCTAGAAGTCTCGCGTTCGAATTCTGGCCTGGGATCAAGATGCTGAGCAGCGCATGGACTGCAGTGGTCAGCGACCCATAGCTGACTGCTAGCGCCAGGGCATGCGAACCAGAGCTGCCAAGACCCTTCTATACCTCCACGCGGTGATCCTGGATAACATGCTGCAGCAGGGCAGACTGACTAAGGAGAAGGGATCGAAGAGGGAATGCTAACCCGGTACTCAAAAAATGCTTGCTGAAGTAGGATGTGTTGGACCGAAAGGTGCAAATATCGCAGTCAAGCTGTAAACTACGACACAATGCATTCCGTTCTCTAGACTACATTCTGCTACTTAAGCCCTTTCAGGGTTTGGTAGCGGGAGATTGAGAATGAACGCAGAAGAAGAATTCTGGCTTGCCCATTACTTCTTTCTTTTCTGTTGTTCGTTATGCATGTTACTCAAATGCAGATACATACTCGTGATTAAACAAACATTTCTCACTCATCAGGGCGCCGACGTGAAGAAATATCAATCCGTTCCTTCGAAGGTACACACGGTATGGCTAGGTCATGATTGGTTAGCAGGTAAAGATGCCTCAAACATCTAGGGCTCTCAAATACATGAGCTGCGTAGGGGCCACAAAGCGTTCTCAGCGGCCCATGATTTGATTACTGACAACAGCAACAACAACAAAAACTGAGTTATTGCACGATGCAGAAATATTACAAATAAGTGGAAGCACATCGTAACACAAGGGGTATAGTATATAACATAAATCCAAAACAAGATATCACAAGCCAAACCACAAAAATACTATACTAGAAAACGGGTACAACGCGTTCTAAAATACGTGCAGATGTTGAAAATAATATATCTCGGCATTTATGATAAATATACGAAGATATAAATATATGAAGGTATAAATATATACTTTTAGTTGCTGTAAGATCGACGTTATGCCACCTTTTTTTCAATTAAGCTAATACGGTGCATTTGAGCTTATTTGGGGTAAATACGCAAATCTGATCTTTACTGGATCGTATTTTAAGAGTTCTACAATGGCAATATGTGGAATAGATCATCAATAAGATCACATATTTGCGGGCGTTTTTACGGACAATCGTTAACCTCCAGTGCTAGTGCACTGAAAGCGTCGTGATGCGTCACAAAATGTCTGCACTGCGTCGTCGTTATTATAATTCTTGTTCAGTTTGTAAAGGCGTCACATATATCTATTGTCTTTATTATTTGACAATTAGATTCGGTACACTAACAAATATATTGCTAACATTTTATACATTTTTCACATGTTAGACTAAACACGGGAGCGTGTATCATCGTATTTCAAATCCAGAGAAAAGAATACAAGCCCTTGGGTATTAGCGAAATGTCATTCTTATATTGGGCACTAAAACATAGCAGTATGTCTATGAATACCACTGGAAACCGAGAAAGAAGGATAGTGGATAGTTTTGACAAAGAAGATGTTGAACTATAATTTTTTTGATCATCTTGAGCACCTAAGAAGCATTGCCACTGAAGCAAATGACAATTTAACAGAAATGACAACGACAATGACATCTCTAAAACTGCATTGAGGAACACTTTTGCTTGTTCGACATTCCTGATGCATACAAGCGCTAGAAATATCATTTGTGAAAAGCCTCACCAGGGGACGTCATGGCCTAGTGGTTAAGTGGCATGGCTCACAATCCGAAGGTGCTGGGTTCGATCCCCATCACAGCACCGGCCGTTACCCCGGGGAAGCAAACCCTTAGAAAAAATGCAGGAGGAAGCAGACCCATACATAAAATGAATGCTGAAGTCGGATGCACTGGGCCGACAGGCGCAAAATAAAAACAGTGCAACGCACACCGCCTTGGGGATTAGAAGAAAAAGGCGAACGCAAAATAACCACACAAAAAACAAAAAAAACAAATACAAAAAAAAAAAAAAGCCTCACATAGCAGCTATTAAAAAAAATTAAGTAGCATGTGATTTGAAGAAAGTCACTACTTGAAACTGCCAGCCTATAAGTCTGTTATAAGTTTCTTTGCAGGTGGGCATTACGGTGAGTTGTCATTGCTTCCCGTACGCGAAGGAGAGATCATACCGCAACAAAATACAAACTCTGTGTCAGCCAAACTGGACGTGGCGGGATTTAGAAGTAAAGTAAAGTCTCGTAAGAAAAAAACACGCTGATCAAACAATGTTGGTCAGAGTGAGGTGGGTAGAGGAGAGTGTCTGATCAGACAAAACATTCTGATCAGACAATGTTAGGGTGAGGTGGGTAGATTAGACTGTCTGGTCAGACAAAACATCCCGATCAGACAATGTTAGGGTGAGGTGGGTAGAGGAGACTGTCTGGTCAGACAAAACATCCTGATCAGGCAATGTTAGTCAGGATAAGGCAAAATATACTGACCAAGACCCCTACTTCACCTCTATGCAGTTCTGTGCCGAAATCCTGCCTCTCGTGTATCAAAATCTGCCTCTCGTGTGCCGAAATCCTGCCTCTCGTGTATCAAAATCTGCCTCTCGTGTGCCGAAATCCTTCCTCTCGTGTGCCGAAATTATGTCTCCCGTGTGCCGAAATCCTGCCTCTCGTGTGCCGAAATCATGTCTCCCGTGTGCCGAAATCCTGCCTCTCGTGTGCCGAAATCCTGCCTCTCGTGCGCCGAAATCCTGCCTCTCGTGTGCCGAAATCCTGCCTCTCGTGTGCCGAAATCATGCGTCTCGTGTGCCGAAATCATGTCTTCCGTTAGTCAAATAATGCCATGGAAACAATTGCGACCAAAATGAACACGTATTATAGTACTAGCTATGTTACTAGACGCTACATTTGATAATTATGCATGTATCGATCATCTTCATCCCTACAGCGCCTCCTCCTGCCCCTGGCCTCCTGTCTCATAAGACGTGACATTTAAGCACGATCTCCCAGATTATGCGACAAATCAACAATCTTATATTGCGCAACAACGCCTAGTGACGGTATTACAGCTATTTAAATTATTTCGTTAACAAAAGAAAGCATTAGGTACAGATAAAGACATCCAAATAAGAATACAAAAAGGGAGAGTATCTTTCATTGCATTGTGGAACATCGAAATCAAACGTAATTACGTTTAACACAGACATAAACATCTTCATCTCCAAATATAAAATCCGTTCAATTGAGACACACATTATGAAGGAAAATAAATATACTCATCCACAAAACGGTCCCAGGAAAACAATTGTGCATATGTTGCCTCAGAAACTCGACTGGATAAACCAAACAACACAAGAAAATGAAAATAGAAACCTAATACCTACATAGGACAGCGAGAGGCTCATCAAATGGCGAGGAACAACGGGAGGAACATCACGGAAACACCAGACTAGGTATAGACACACACACGCATTCAAGCACCGGTTTATGCGTCTTAGTATCGCCCAAATTGACAACGGTCTGGGGTGGAATTGGCGCGATTCCGCCAGTAGAAACTAGTGAGGCAAACACATACAATTTTAAAACAAAAAAACAAAAAAAAACAGAACAATGACAAAGCTGCACTTTGAAAATAGGGAATCTGCGCGAAATAGAGAGATTACAATTATTGTGTCGTAAGAGCCCTAATGTAGAACTGTTGGAAAGAAGCTAAAAGATGTATGTGGAGCATGAAGTGGAGAGGAGGGGCTGGTCTTGTATATTGCACACGTTATTGAAACCAGCTGATAGCAAGGCAGTCTCTGCTCAAAACCTGAAGAGCCATATCTAAACCGAAGAAAGAGAAATTGGCAAGACCAGATGGAAAAATAGCAGAAACTACATTGGTAGAAATAGATAAGGCCACATATCCATTTCAAGGATTATTCAAGAAGATTTGGAAAGAGGATAGTGTGCCCACATAATGGAATGAACGACGTCTGTTGAAGCTGCTGAAGAAGGAGACCTGGCAGATTGCATACACTATAGGGGAGTTGCATTCTGTCAGTGCCAGGCTAGATATTCAAGACAATCTTCTTGGATAAATAAATAAGATAAATATGGCAGAAAGTATGTTCCTTATATAAACATAAACCATTCGACCGATCTGAATCCCATTTTGCATAGTTTCCGTTTAAGGGTCGTTAAACGCTACTGGACATTTAGACATACCAAATCTATTCAATGATTATGAAAAAGCAAAACTTTATAAGACTGTTTGATGTGTTTTTATTCCAAAGGCAGGGTATATAAATATAGCCTGTGTGTGATCCGATAATCGAATTTGCTTGACTGATAATGTAATGCGCAGTGCGAATGATACGTTCAATTTGAACTAATCATCTTCACCAAATTCTGGACTTGGGTTAGTTATAAAAGCGATTGTTTTTATTTGTGCGTAAAAAACAAGCAATATTTAAATAAGAATTGCATAATAAAATTACGATCGAATAATTTCAATGTAAGTTTTTGTTTTAGACATTGTGACCATGTGACATATAATTAGCAATAGATAACTGATGGTAGGTGGGATGGGATTGGAGGCTGGGGGTCGGGATTGGAGGGTGTTGATGAGATAAACGGAGAACTGGCGGGTTGAGCAAGTAATAGGGGATGGGCAGGTTCAAGGGATGGACAGGTGGATGGGATGTACAGGTTAAAGGGATGGACAGCCTGAAGCGATG
Source organism: Ariolimax columbianus (assembly GCA_036924085.1). Taxonomy (NCBI): domain Eukaryota; kingdom Metazoa; phylum Mollusca; class Gastropoda; order Stylommatophora; family Arionidae; genus Ariolimax; species Ariolimax columbianus. Next base: position 147,668,849 of record JAVGWX010000001.1, read on the forward strand.
GACAGATTGAAGGTATGGGCAGATTGAAAGTCAGGGTCAGATTTAATATTGTCAAGACCCTCACCTTGACAGTTCTCCCTGGAAACGGACTTTTTCATAGCAGTCTGACTAACAAGGTGAACAATCGACGTGATCCCCGTAGTAGTGAGCGAAAGGTAATTGAAGCCAAGCATAGCACAACCGCTTAGAGGATCCTGTTCCACCTTCATCAACACGCTCAGTGTAGCAGAGTCCAGGTTTTCACTGAGGTTTTTCTAGCTATAATTTTACCACATATATCCACATCATTCACGACCATTCACGGCAAATAACATAGCATGCAGAAGGTGGCAGATTTATTTCATCATATTCATACAACAACTTTTAAAGTATGTGCAATGAGATTACAAACAACTTAAGAAATACATCTTAACTAAATAAAAATATATCTAATTTATCTATTATTGTTAATAACTACGCGAAGGTTATACGCATAAGCTATTGAATATTGCTCCGAACTAACGCAACCAAGTTCTAGCCGCACACTCCCCTCCCCTTAGCTGCACCCTGAATACACTCTCGAAAACTCGTCTTCACGATCGTATTATGTGCAGTCACTCACACTCAGATCCCTCAGGCGGGTAATCTTGACATTATACATTCAATCTATTCAACGTATACTCACATGTGATCATACACTCAATCGATCTGCGTATATACACACACTCCGGAACATACATCGTTCCCTCGGTGTCCTTCACACACCACATATATCCAGATCTCTCCTTAGGCGATCTGTACCCTCGTGTAACCATTCAAAACATACATCGTTCACAAGGTGTCCTGCACGTACAACACACACACATCCAAATCTCTCCTAGTCACAGGGCGCCCAACACACACCTTATAGAGCGACTGGCCAAGACTCAAACGCGTATGCTGGTTACGTCACTCTGCACTTTATTATATATTCTAACATTCGTAAAACAGCCTATCAATCGCTCTTCTTTAAAGTCAGGGAGCTAAACAGACAGCTAGCTAAATTATGTCTGTCTGTCTGCCCTCTCTCTCTCTCTCTCTCTCTCTCTCTCTCTCTCTCTCTCTCTCCATGCTAGTCTGCTTGAGTTTGTTATTTTTTTTTTTTTTTCGTGTTTGCCTCACTATTTTCCACTGTCGGAGTCGCGCCTATTCCATCCTAGACCGCAGTCAATTTGGGCGATATTAAGACGCATAAACCAGTGCTTGGATGTATGTGTACGTTTGTATGTACCTATGCTAGGTTTGTGCGCTCTCAAAAGTAAACTTTGTCTAGTATTATATAGTCTCAAGAAGTATCACAGCTGTCCAATGGTCCTCTGTGGGATGTCTGACCCAGCCATCCTCTAGTTTTGATCTATCTCCATTTAGTTGTTATTGTCTTGAATCACTCCGAATTCCTGTCACTCAAAATGTCGCAGCAAGATCTTGTGGCCTCTGTCTGTCACTCAACACCCCCCCCCCCCCCCCTTGCCCAACCCACTACTCAAATCTGAACGCCAGATTGATCAATTCCTACCCATTCCCTGTTTTCCTTTGTCGAATTAGTGTCGAGACGGAGAGTGACCTTGGCACACATTCAAGTACCTTTGTTCTCAGAGTCGTCGACCACCTCACCCCTGCCCTAAACGCTCATGCTCCGGCTGAAACTGTCACATCAGGATGTAAGGAAAGCTACTGCAACCCACCACTTAACCCCCTGTTCAGGGCGCAAAAAAGAGTATCCGCTCCTGGCCTTGTAGCTAGTCTCCAATCTACTTTGAAACGTAGTGGTTGAGGGAGTGACTCTGGCGCTTTCCCCAGAAGTACAAAAGACTCTTATTTAAGGGGAAGCGTTAGGACCCAGATTAATACTATCCACCTATAACATTGTCCAAACGAAGGGTCAACATTATCCAATGTTATACTCTAACAAATAACAAAGACGATTCTGTGAACAAGACAGTTTACACCAGTCTTTAAACGGTGGTAGATATCAGAAGAATGAAGGACATAACGATTCTAATAGGGGACCTAAATGCTAAGTTGAGAATGCTAATATCGGGTTTTTGATAAGACCAATCGCGAATAAGGAACTGAGCATATGCGTGATAATGGAGAGCTACTTATTGAATAAGGTGCTTTAAATCAACTGGTGAATGGAGAGAGCATGTTCCTGCATAAAAGAATACACAAAGCGACGTTAGTGTCACCAGACCACAAGACGGAAAGCCAGATTGACCATTTATGCCTCAACATATGGTTCAGATCATCATTACACGACGTAATGGTATATACGAGTAAATGGGCAGACGGTCAGCTTCTGATAGTCAAAATAATGATGAAGCTTAAGATACAACAAAATATAACAACAGACAACAGTTCAATGTGAGATTTATCAAGAACAGACACTCAAATACATTTAAAGTCACGATATCAAGTAAATATACATTTTCTACAGCAACTCAAAGAAATATAAGGGATGGAAGGTAACTGACAACAGAATAAACATGTATGAAACGAGACTTGTGAGGAGGTTCTGGGGGAAAAAGAGCACCAACATAAAGCGTGGATAACGACAGAAACTATAGCCAAAAAAATGAAACGAAGAATTAAGAAGGCTTTGGTAAATGACTGCAAGACTAGAAATGCTCAATTCTTGGTTCAGGAACTAAATGCGGAAGCCAACAAATAAGTAAAGAAGAGCATCAGAAACGACAAAAGAAAATATGAAAGACCTGTACAATAGGACAAAGAAACTACCAGGCATATACAATCATGTGAATGACTTTATGGGTGGGTGCTGTTGGGGGGGGGGGGGGGGGGAATATCGAATAACCGGAAAGAGGACTATTTAGGGATGTCAATCGAGTGCAAGCTTGGTTGGTAATTCCAACATAGGGGGTTGGAAATCACTTCATGTCCAGTTTGATTGTGCATGTCGGGGATCTCTCTCGGCATGATCCCTTCTCCAGATATATAAATGATTGGCAAAACTACTGTTCTGCAAAACTGACATTACAAACAGATACACACACACGTATCCCTACATTGGCCTAAAAGACCACGGTCTGGGATTGAAGGGGCGTGCCTTCGCCAGTAGTATTCAGAAACCGCCAAGAAAAAACAAGACATTAACAGCAGCGTACCAAGTATAGCGGAATAGTGTTATTATTTGTACCTGGAAATGTTTTGACCTAGATCAATCTAGAAATTAAAAAAAACTATAGATGACCAGTTGAGGCGATGAGCAGGCAGACATTCAACAAAACAGGCCCTGTACATACCAGATAGCAACACTGAGAATAATAATTGAACAAAGTGTGGAATGGAGCTTACCGTTTATTATATGAGTTATGGACTACGAAAAAGTGTTTGACAGCTTGGACAGGGTATCACTATGGAAGTTGATCAAACACTATGAAGTGCCTTCGAAGTTCTCTAATATACTCCAGAAAACATATGAGGCTACGAGATGCCGAGTGTTACTTGAATGTCGGCTTTCTGAACCCTTTGATATAGGAACGGTGGTTCGACATGACTATCTACTATCACCATCACTCTTCCTGGTGGCCATTGAATGGATTATGAAGTCAACATTATCGTCAAGCGACAACGACAGTACATGGACATTGATATGACAACTTTACGATCTCGACTCTGCCGATGAATTAACGATTCTGTCCCATACCCACAGCCAGATGCAACATAAGGTACGAATACTTGAAGAGAGGTCACTACAATTGGGGCTAAAAGTACAGAGACAAAACGCATGTTTTGAAAATAAATACAACTAACAATGATGGAGTCAGTCCCCCTCAGAATGTGTAGTCTTTCACATACCTTGGCAGCAATATAAATATATAGACGGATGTGTCGGACCGAAAGGTGCAAATTGTCAAACTGTAAACTAGCGACACAGCGCATTTCGTTTTCCGAACTACATCCTGCTCTTGCAAAGCCCTGTTCAGGGCTTACCTGTTCAGGGCTTAGTAGCCGGAGATTGAGAACGAACGCAGATGAAGAAGAAGAAGAAGATACATTGGGAGGTACAGAAAACAATGTTCAGTTAAGGATACAAAAGCCTAGAAGAGCTTTCATTGCATTAGACTACCGAAGAATGATGTGTTGGACCGAAAGGTGCAAATCTCGCAGTTAAACTGTAAACTAGTGACACAACACACTCCGTTCTCCGTACTACATCCTGCTACTTGCAAAGCCCTGTTCAAAGTTTGGTAGCTGGAGATTGAGAACGAACGCAGAAAAAGAAGACGATTGCATTAGTGACTTTGTGGAAGCAAAAGAAATTCAAACTAACATCAAAATAAAAATCTTCGACTTCAGCGCCAGCCAAGTCCGCTCTATTGTATGTTTCAGAACATCGAGGACAATAAAAGTACATAATGAAAAAGGTACAGACTGTCGTAAATGGTTGTCTGTGGAGATTACAAGCGTGGGAATGTTAGGACAAGATCACCAACCTGGAATCCACAGGTTAAGAAAAATAGAGGAAGACCGAGACACTCATGTAAAAGAAGCTGGATGCCAATGTCAAAGTAGCGGGCAAGATGTAATGAGAATTGGCTCTGATGGCTAATGATAGGAAGACTTGGCTCAGATGGCTCATGATAAGAAGACTTGGCTCAGATGGCTCATGATAGGAAGACTTGGCTCAGATGGCTCATGATAAGAAGACTTGGCTCAGATGGCTCATGATAAGAAGACTTGGCTCAGATGGCTCATGATAAGAAGACTTGGCTCAGATGGCTCATGATAGGAAGACTTGGCTCAGATGGCTCATGATAGGAAGACTTGGCTCAGATGGCTCATGAAAAGAAGACGACTCAGATGGCTCATGATAGGAAGACTTGGCTCAGATGGCTCATGATAGGAAGACTTGGCTCAGATGGCTCATGATAGGAAGACTTGGCTCTGATGGCTCATGATAGGAAGACTTGGCTCAGATGGCTCATAATAGGAAGACTTGGCTCAGATGGCTCATGATAGGAAGACTTGGCTCAGATGGCTCATAATAGGAAGACTTGGCTCAGATGGCTCATAATAGGAAGACTTGGCTCATATGGCTCATGATAGGAAGACTTGGCTCAGATGGCTCATGAAAAGAAGTCGACTCAGATGTCTCATGATAGGAAGACTTGGCTCAGATGGCTCATGATAGGAAGACTTGGCTCTGATGGCTCATGAAAAGAAGACGACTCAGATGGCTCATGATAGGAAGACTTGGCTCTGATGGCTCATGATAGGAAGACTTGGCTCTGATGGCTCATGAAAAGAAGACGACTCAGATGGCTCAGGATAGGAAGACTTGGCAGATATTTGTTAAGAACCTATGCTCCACAGGAATGGGTTAGGTTTTTGATTGATTGATTGTCTCAAATCTGTCTGGAGATGTAGCCGTCCTCTGTTGCTCTTAATCTTGTAGCTAGTCTAAAATCTGTCAGGAGATGTAGCGGCATTTTATTCTTGATCTTACAGCTAGTCTCAAATCTACAAAGGTGGGGACGGCGTGTGTTAGTGGTTGTGATACTGCTCACAACCAAATGTGCTGGGTTCGGTCCCCATCACAGCACCGGCCGTTACCCAGGGGAAGCAAACCCTTAGACAATGCAGGAGGAAGCAGACCCTTATACAAAATGCATGCTGAAGTCGGATGCACTGGACGGACAGGCGCAAAATAAAAGCCACAGTACAACGAACACCCCCTTGGGGAATAGATAAATAAGGCGAACGCAGAAAAAAAAAATCTACCAGTAGATGTAGCGACATTATATTCTTGATCTTCTAGGTAGTCTCAAATCTACCAGGAAATGTAGCGACATTACGTTCTTGATCTTCTAGCTAGTCTCAAATCTACCAGAAAATGTAGCCACATTGTGTTCTTGATCATTTTCTGCAATTTTGGATAAGCGACCCTAAGGTATCGTTCAAGTTGAAAACATGTTGAGTGAAGAGATATGATTTGAATTTGTTAAAAGCTCCAAAAACAAATACAAGCGCACATAATTCGACATTCAGGCATTTCTGACTCGATACCTGTCGAGTGAAACATTCGTTACCCCGGACAACTGACGAAAAATGAGAAGACCACGTGATATTCTGATAATCGATGCCACCAGTGCGCGTGCAGTGTGTTTGCGTTGTGAGTGGGCCCGTTAGCACAAGACAAACCGCATCTCTGTTCACTTGCACCGGCGTGTTGCCGTGAAGATGAAGTGTTCGGAAGGCTGGGTCTAGTGTTTTTGATTTCAGCTGTGCGCTCAGTCCCTACCAAAATAATGTACGCTGAGCAGCTCGCGTGTTCACGGAATGTATGAAACGGAAACGTTGGTTTGATGTGCTCGAAATGATAAGTGTACGCGGGAAAAGGAACTGTACAGGACAATTTCAAGCTGACCAGTGACAGCTTACGCCAGGGTAGGTAACATTCAAGTACTCGACCTAGTTATTAATGTCTGAGTTGGAAAAGAGCAATCATTGTTGTATTCTCCGACATTTTTCGCAATGGAAAAGAGAGTTTTTCAATGCTTTCAGTGTTAGATAGGTTATACAATGTGGCAGAGAATTATGGACACAGACGAATATGCAGCAAATATGTCGTGTTCTACTGAAGAATGTAAAGAATTCCACGGACGCATGAGAGTATTAGTGAAGATATAACGAAGAAGGCTGAATGCACGTGTGAGATAGAAGTAGTCAGAAAACGTTTTACATAGGTTTTGGCTTGCTAGGGGAATAGCAAGTATAAATTCGTTCATAGAACCAACTTATTTGCACCTGTCCACCCCTGCCCTATACATTGTTGAGTTTCATTGTTGAAAGTGTTAACAACAGAGCAAGAAAACTCCGTAGATCGCGTAGCGGCTCCGAAATATTTCCCTGACTTCCTCAGGTACCCATATACAGTCGGGTCGATTGAAAGAAGCGATCATACCAATGAAAACCCACGGCGTGTCTGGTCTGTCAAACAGAGCAGGACGTAATTTGAACATGGTATGTTGGGATTATAAACCAAGTTCAGAAGCTCTAGGCCACCGAATCTCAAAGGAATAGACAAGTACTTCGACAACAGACAAAATGAGTACACGAAATTAGGAGTATAAAAGATAGCTCTCATGAACAGCGTCACGGACAGGAAGCCATGAAGATAAAGTGGTCGTCTGCACTTATTGGCACAACACTTCAAAAGGAAGGTGTCTCGTAGGAAAAAGGTGAATCTCGGTGATGTGAGTGATAGCAATGCGCATAGTAACAGAGTTTCCATATTTATATATCACTTACTAGGTGAAAAAGTAAAATGACATATTTTTTACTCGCAGTTTTTCTTAGCATAAACCGTTCGTAAGCTATCCACATTTCTTTTGAAATCTACACAAAAACAGCTGTCTTTGGTATGTGCTGAGGATCGACATATCTGAAGAATGGATGCGTAACTATCGACCGTGTTATTTCTGCAATATTTTGTGCGTTGAAGTGCCTTTCTAGCTTGGAGAGATTGAAATGGTTGCTTGAAGCAGAACTTCAACAAAATGTACCCTGAGTCTAATATATGAGTAATATGGCAGCAGGTTTTTAGATCACTTATCTCAAATACAAGACTCACTAAACCGTATTATCTGGCCCGTATTATGGAATTATAGGACGCAGATGCAGCTGTTCATCCTGAGACGCCTGAAATCATACACCAATGTGCGTGAGGCCACGATCCTAGATCGCAGACGATTGCGCCATCAACACTTGCCCAGTAAAAGATGTGCAGTCCACTATGATGTCGTTTGTTTCCGGCATGCAGTAACTTTTATCTCGCGATAAACACTATTAAAACAGAGGTACTATTCTAGCCTGCCCATGGGGAGCCGTACATTGGACCGAACATTACTGTACAGAATCAACGTTTCAAGGTAGTCGCTAGCTTCACCTACCTGGGCAGTACTCTCACTAGAGACGCGAATATCGACTGTGAGTCAATAACAGGTTTACTAAGGTGAGCTCTGCGTTTAGGAGGCTCCAAGCAAATGTCTGGAATCAACAACGCATCAGTGTCGCCACCAAGATAAACATGTATCGTGCTGTGCAATTATCTACTCTGCTGCTTATCTGTGAGACATGGACATTGTGTAGCAGACATGCCAGACAGCTCAATCGTTTTCAATTGAGCTGTCTGCGTAAGCTGCTCAGGACCAGTTGGCAGGACAAAGTGCCGAACTCTGAAATTCTAAGCAATGCTAACACGTTGAGCATCCATACACTTCTGAAATTGACTCACCTGGTGATGGACGGAACATGTTGTTCACATGCCAGATAAACGCACCACAAGCAGCTGTTATATACGATGGGCTCACAACTGACAGACATTCCCTAGGACGGCATAAGACACATTTCAGAGACTTCTTGAAGGTGTCCCTGAAATGCTTCCATGTTAACGTCCCCTGTTAATGGCACACGGCTGTACCCACTTTCGTGCAAGTATCACAGCAGGTGCTCAAATCGCAGAGAGCACAGCCACCGCGGAGGCTTACCGGATGCGTGCTGCACGAAAAAGACAATATTTCCGACGATTCCACTTCCGGCTCCCCGCATGTGTACCCTGACTGTAGCAAGGTGTGCCGTTCCAGGATTGGTATTTACAGTCATCAGGGAACACATATTTTGTAGCAGTAGTCTGATATTGTCGCCATCTTCGCTTGCGATGGGCAACTTTCATTATTATGTGGCCCTAAATATGATTGGCATCACATGTAGGGATACCAGATATTGGTGGTTTGAGAAGAGATACATGGTGCTGTTACAAGGTTGAAAAGTAGACTGAAATGTTTCAAACAATAGAAGAATGGCGAAAACAAATTAGATGAAATCTGATATTAAGATAAGACATATCTATTTTATATTTATAAACAAGTTAAACATTCGAATGGTGAATAATAAATATGCAATTGGTAGATAAATTGGACATTGTGTGAAAAAATCCGAGAATTCACATTTTTCTATGAAACGGCATTTTCTAATTTGTGTGCAGGTATTATTGTGGTGGATCATTGATACATCCATATTGTTATTATACGGACTGGTATTAGATCAGCAACTAGTTTATTGGGACTATTATATTAGTGCCGTCACTACAAGTGCCGAGGGGCAGGTCGATGTGGCGTCTGTGTTGTTTGCGAATGCCCACAATGAGTAGGTCACTCCTTTGTGCGCCATGTAAAGGACGTTAAGTGACGGGTTGCAGTAGCTTTCCTAACATCCCGAGCGTGCTAATGAAGGTGGACTGTGGTCCTTCAGGTGCTTGTGCTATGCGTGGCTTCATCTACGTGTCACTCACTACTACGGCGATCACGTCGATCCCTCGCCTCGTTACCCAGGCTGCAATGATAACAGCCCGTTTCCAGGGATGGCTTCGAGGAAGCCGAGCTGAGGGTCTTGGGCAGTATGTTTTGCCTGACCCTGACTAACATGTCGGATCAGTATATTTTTCCTGACCAGACTTTAGTTCCTCCCCAATATGGCGTCTAGAAATGTTGATGGGGCGTCTAACATTTCAGGCCTTATTTACTCGGCAAATTTCCCCTTTAAGTATCATCCCTCTGTCCTCTCCCATTTCAGGCCTTATTTACTCGTAAAATTCCCCTCTTCAGGTATCCCCCTCCGTCACTTTTAAAGGACTCAAAATATAATATCTTCCAGCTTAATTTCTTCTTCCTCGTCCCACTTTTGATGTCAGACTGCCGGCGCAGTGCTACGCAGCAGCTCAGACATATCACAGGTAGAAATAACACAAACGAGTAAGTTAGGAGCGACAATCATCAAGTAACAACAACTTTTATTTTAAAGTGGATGGACGAGTACGTACAACAGCAAATCTTATTTCATGACGCAATACTCCATGCAGGAATTGTAATGAACGAACAGTTTGCGCGTTAGCAAAGTAGCGTACAACATGGCCGCCTCACTGTTGACTTGACTTGCACCGCGGAAGAACAACTAGGCGTTATTCATTTTTTGTGATCAGATCACGTGAGACCTTCTGAGATCTACATAATAATGAAGGCTCAGTATGGAGACAGTTGTTTGAGTTAGAGGAGAATGTACGAATGGGTAGACAGGTTTCAAAGTGGAAGACAAAGCGTCATTGATGAACCGCGCGTAGAATATCCTAGAGTGCTTCTCATAACTAAGAGGAGGTTGATAAATGCACTATTTATTCCTACATTGCTTTACCAATGCCAATACTGGGCCGTACTATAAACACATAAGAGGAAGATCCAGAGCTGTGAGATGCTGTGCTAGAAGTGCAGCCGGAAAGACAATCCGTGACCGAATCCCCAACACCAAGCTAAGGCAAATAGTGGGAACAAACCAAGTTAGTAACTACATTGAAGCACAACAAATCAAATGGTTTGGTCATTTAGTCAGAATGCATTATAACCAGCCTGCAGAAAGAGTATATCATTTGCAGGTTTCCGGTCCACAAGCAAGGGGCAGACCCCGACGTCGGTGGATCAAGGGTGTCTCAGACACTCTCAGGAAGTTACCCCAAAGGACAACACAAGCCTCCCACTTGGCGATAATAAATCTACGTATCCCGCCTCTCCGCGACGCCGTATGACAAGGGCAGTGGGGCAAAAGAAGAAGAAAAAGAATCCACCAGCTAATGGACAGATGGACAAAGTGTGTTGCCAGGCTTGGAGACTGTCGAAAAATAAGAAAAAACATTTCTGGCTAGTCTTCTTGTAAATATGTTATTAATAACATTGCTGTTACTTAATGATTGTCTCTCGTACTTTGATAAGAACTTACATTTGTACATTTAGAATGGAGATTTTAAAGAAGAGTTCCAATATTCCCTCTGGGAGTCTCTTTTTTTGTACCTAGTTAAATGCCTGGCTCCTACATTTTTAAACTATCGCCTAGATCCTAAACAAATTTGTCCCCTCCTATAATAGGACCTTTACAATAAGTTCCTTGAGACTAACATATTAGTGTTCTGATGGTAGACATAAGACCAACAATAAGTTCTTTGAGACTAACATATTAGTGTTCTGATGGTAGACATAAGACCAACAATCAGTTCATTGAGACTAACATATTAGTGTTCTGATGGTAGACATAAGACCAACAATCAGTTCATTGAGACTAACATATTAGTGTTCTGATGGTAGACATAAGACCAACAATCAGTTCATTGAAACTAACATATTAGTGTTCTGACTAGGTATTTGCGTCTCACACTCAATCATTTACATTGAATATTTAGGTACCACTTTAAAGCGTTGTATCTTATTTCTCCACGCTTTGTTTGCTAATTAATCTTTGCTTATATATACAGATTTTTAAATGACTAATTATCTATTTAATTTAACATCGAGGACACATTTCCATATTGATACATTTCTAAAAGTATGTTCACAACTGCGCACCACGCGCATGCGCTAACCTCGTTGTGATTACTCAAGTTATCAAGTGAACTAAAGGAAGTCGTCACAATTGGCTGTACTATGGGATCCGGGCACTCATCCAAGAATGAGGTCTTTGATGGAACTGGCATAGGTGAGTGCAGAATCTGCTAGTCATCCTCATTTCTCCCTCGTCTCTATGAACAATTGCACATCTCTTTAGCATCGAAACTTTGTCAGTTTAAGGTGCTCACAAATTCATATTTAATATCTAAACTCTGACATCTGCATGTGCTCACAAATTCATATTTAATATCTAAACTCTGACATCTGCATGTGCTCACAGATTCATATTTAATATCTAAACTCTGACATCTGCATGTGCTCACAAATTCATATTTAATATCTAAACTCTGACATCTGCATGTGCTCACAGATTCATATTTAATATCTAAACTCTGACATCTGCATGTGCTCACAGATTCATATTTAATATCTAAACTCTGACATCTGCATGTGCTCACAGATTCAGAATAAAAACCGAAACTCTGCCATATTCACGTGCTCACAAATTCATATTTAGCAACGTGGATACGAATATTTGTACATCGGTACAGTCAATGTGTATAATGTAAACACAACAAGCAAGTAGAGACAAAGGACGCAAACCCTAGGAATATATATATATTCATAAACAAATTATTTGTACCTTCCCCCAGGCCTAGTTAGCCACAGGAGGTTTAAAATACCTACTACGGATAGCCGATAAACTTTGGCTACCTGGTAACAGACATTAATATGCCTGTTTGAATACCAGGATTTCATATAAATATAATAACAACCGACAAAATACAATGTCAGCATACATTTACAGCGGGTTGTGAGGAAATAGATCAGGTCACGCATTTTGAATATCTGGGCTCCAGAATTGACAAAAATGGCGACTTTTCGAAAGAAATCAGACGAAGACTAACCATGGCAATTCAGAGACTAAACCGCCTGAAGAAATTATGGCAGATCACCAAGAAAACGATAAAAGTAAAAGTCTTGAGAGCCTGTGTTTTTCATGTGGCAGCGTATGGCTGCGAATCATGGACGATTGCCAAAACTTCCAGACAAAGAATCGAATCCTTCGAGTCAAAATGTTACAGAAAGATCCTCAGAATATCATGGACAGAGAAAAAGACAAATGTAGACATTCGGCAAGAGTTGAGCATATAGGAGAACTGGCTTATCAATTCCATATTGTCTAGAAAATGCAAATACTTTGGTCACATCAAGAGACACAACGGTCTTGAGAGAACGGTGATGGAAGGTATGGTGCCAGGTAAAAGAGGAAGGGGTAGACCAAGAAGACGATGGTACCAAGATATTCAGGAATGCCTAGGTATGACTGTGTCGGAGGCTTGCTTTTAGGAAAGGGAACGAGTTTTTTTTCAGATAGACTGTGATGGGAGCGACGTTCTATAAAGGACATGCTACATAATGATGATATATATATATATATATATATATATATATATATACGGAACTATAAATAACATAAAATACAGTGACATAACAGGCACCAGAATCTATTTTTAGCCCACGAGTGGACGTAAGCGCTTCGCTAGAGTAGTTAACGGATTGGACCACCTGAACACCTTTCTCTATCCCCAAAGTGTTACCGCAGCCTAACCTTACCATCGTGCTCTTCTTGCAACCATGAAGGATGTAGCTAGATTGGTCAAGCTGCAGGCAAGTACTCTGCACAATCCGATTGATGAGAAAACGTAATGCAAAGAGCAGGACTTAGATCCAGCCTGCTAGAGGTCTTCATTTATTTGGACTTCTTTCAATAAAATTCGTCACATGTTCTCTCTCTCTCTCTCTCTCTCAGACACACACACACACACACACACACACACACACACACACACACACACACACACACACACACACACACGCACGCACGCACATGCGCGCGCATCCACAAATGACTGAAACCTCCTGATATAACCAATGCACTATGTCTGGGTTGAAAGTGGCGCGTCTTCGCCAAAAGGAAAGGTAAACTGTTAACACCAGCAGTTCACCACTATAGAGATCACACTGTCGATCCCTAATTCGTTATCCAGGCTGCTGTAAGGCAACCAATTGTCGGGAAAGTGTCGAGGACAAAAAAGTGGAGACTTAGTCAATATATTTCACCTGACCCTGACGTCAGTTTTGGCTCTCGAGCTGTGCCGATAAAGGTCAAATGTTGAGTCCATGTTTGTAGATGTCTGTGTGGAGGTAGTAGATGTATGTGGAGGTAGTAGATGTCTGTGTGGAGGTAGTAGATGTCTGTGTGGAGGTAGTAGATGTATGTGTGGAGGTAGTAGATGTCTGTGTGGAGGTAGTATATGTCTGTGTGGAGGTAGTAGATGTCTGTGGAGGTAGTAGATGTATGTGTGGAGGTAGTAGATGTCTGTGTGGAGGTAGTAGATGTATGTGTGGAGGTAGTAGATGTATGTGTGGAGGTAGTAGATGTCTGTGTGGAGGTAGTAGATGTCTGTGTGGAGGTAGTAGATGTATGTGGAGGTAGTAGATGTATGTGTGGAGGTAGTAGATGTATGTGTGGAGGTAGTAGATGTCTGTGTGGAGGTAGTAGATGTCTGTGTGGAGGTAGTAGATGTATGTGGAGGTAGTAGATGTCTGTGTGGAGGTAGTAGATGTATGTGGAGGTAGTAGATGTCTGTGTGGAGGTAGTAGATGTCTGTGTGGAGGTAGTAGATGTATGTGTGGAGGTAGTAGATGTATGTGTGGAGGTAGTAGATGTATGTGTGGAGGTAGTAGATGTCTGTGTGGAGGTAGTAGATGTATGTGTGGAGGTAGTAGATGTATGTGTGGAGGTAGTAGATGTCTGTGGAGGTAGTAGATGTCTGTGTGGAGGTAGTAGATGTATGTGGAGGTAGTAGATGTCTGTGTGGAGGTAGTAGATGTCTGTGTGGAGGTAGTAGATGTATGTGTGGAGGTAGTAGATGTATGTGTGGAGGTAGTAGATGTATGTGGAGGTAGTAGATGTCTGTGTGGAGGTAGTAGATGTATGTGTGGAGGTAGTAGATGTATGTATAGGTAGTAGATGTCTGTGTGGAGGTAGTAGATGTATGTGTGGAGGTAGTAGATGTATGTGGAGGTAGTAGATGTCTGTGTGGAGGTAGTAGATGTATGTGTGGAGGTAGTAGATGTCTGTGGAGGTAGTAGATGTCTGTGTGGAGGTAGTAGATGTCTGTGGAGGTAGTAGATGTCTGTGGAGGTAGTAGATGTCTGTGTGGAGGTAATAGATGTCTGTGTGGAGGTAGTAGATGTCTGTGGAGGTAGTAGATGTATGTGTGGAGGTAGTAGATGTTTGTGGAGGTAGAATATGTCTGTGTGGAGGTAGTAGATGTCTGTGTGGAGGTAGTAGATGTCTGTGTGGAGGTAATAGATGTTTGTGTGGAGGTAGTAGATGTCTGTGTGGAGGTAGTAGATGTATGTGTGGAGGTAGTAGATGTATGTATAGGTAGTAGATGTCTGTGTGGAGGTAGTAGATGTCTGTGTGGAGGTAGTAGATGTCTGTGGAGGTAGTAGATGTATGTGTGGAGATAGTAGATGTTTGTGGAGGTAGAATATATCTGTGTGGAGGTAGTAGATGTCTGTGTGGAGGTAGTAGATGTCTGTGTGGAGGTAAAAGATGTTTGTGTGGAGGTAGTAGATGTCTGTGGAGGTAGTAGATGTCTGTGTGGAGATAATAGATGTTTGTGTGGAGGTAGTAGATGTCTGTGGAGGTAGTAGATGTCTGTGTGGAGGTAATAGATGTCTGTGTGGATGTAGTAGATGTCTGTGGAGGTAGAATATGTCTGTGTGGAGGTAGTAGATGTATGTGTGGAGGTAATAGATGTTTGTGTGGAGGTAGTAGATGTCTGTGGAGGTAGTAGATGTATGTGTGGAGGTAGTAGATGTCTGTGTGGATGTAGTAGATGTCTGTGGAGGTAGTAGATGTCTGTGTGGAGGTAGTAGATGTATGTGTGGAGGTAGTAGATGTATGTGTGGAGGTAATAGATGTCTGTGTGGAGGTAGTAGATGTCTGTGTGGAGGTAGTAGATGTCTGTGTGGAGGTAGTAGATGTCTGTGTGGAGGTAATAGATGTCTGTGTGGAGGTAGTAGATGTCTGTGTGGAGGTAGTAGATGTCTGTGTGGAGGTAATAGATGTCTGTGTGGAGGTAGTAGATGTCTGTGTGGAGGTAATAGATGTCTGTGTGGAGGTAGTAGATGTCTGTGTGGAGGTAGTAGATGTCTGTAGAGGTAGTAGATGTCTGTGTGGAGGTAATAGATGTCTGTGTGGAGGTAGTAGATGTCTGTAGAGGTAGTATATGTCTGTGTGGAGGTAATAGATGTCTGTGTGGAGGTAGTAGATGTCCGTAGAGGTAGTAGATGTCTGTGTGGAGGTAATAGATGTCTGTGTGGAGGTAATAGATGTCTGTGGAGGTCGTTGATGTCTGTGTGGAGGTAATAGATGTCTGTGGAGATAGTAGATGTCTGTGTGGAGGTAATAGATGTCTGTGTGGAGGTAGTAGATGTCTGTGTGGATGTAGTAGATGTCTGTGTGGAGGTAGTAGATGTCTGTGTGGAGGTAGTAGATTTCTGTGGAGGTAGTAGATGTCTGTGCAGAGGTAGTGAGAGAGGAAGGCGTACACGGCGTTATCATGTTGTTGTTGCTGGAGTGTGACATTTTTTGCTACGTGCATATTTAGTTTTCACCTTTTTTTTCTATTTTTTTAACACAGTTTTTTGCGTTAATGAAGGGCACAGCTAATCCTGTGCACAAGGTTAGCAAAGCGCTCATAAATTGTCACGTGGCGGCTAACATTTCTGTACGTGTCTTGTATTTTCTCGCACAATTTTCTCCGTCGCTCATGTTCCCACTCAGCAATAACCTCACTCCACTCCTACTTCCACCTCTCAACCCCGTTCCGTTTTAAGGAATGCAAAATATCAAAATTTCTCGCGTAATTTCCTTTTCTTTTACCCATCTTCAAGGCCAAACTTCCGGAGTTACTTTACTGGACAGCTGTTCCCGCAACTCTGCCAACCGACTTACTAAGATCACTCGATATGTAGTAATTCATAATTTAAAATCTCTTTTCAACGGAATTAAGTATTGCGCATTTTGTTCTAAATTATAAGAACTATATGAGAATACAATCGATTGACTCGAACAATCGATTTTGAAAGAGCTTAAACTGAGTAAATACGCTTTTCATAGTATTCGATGGTCACAAAGATTCTATCGGCGGTAAGTATTTGTATTTATTTTGTTAATATTATTATTGTTATTTAGATTTTCAGTTGTTGAACGAAATACGGTAATAAATATATTGGAAACATGTAAAATGGCGCTTAGAACCAACTCCATTGCACCCGTGGGCCCCCGTATGTGTTCAGACCCTTTCATTGGTGAAAGTGCCGACGAAAGTAAATATATTTCTTCTATCAAATAGTTTGCAGTGCAGGTGAATGTCGGTCAGATATAAGACGCAATTACAACGTGAATGTGATATTATCGAAAGAGTTCAAATCTAGTTTGGAAATTCCGAATCAACCATCCTTGTTTTTGGAAACGTAATATTGAAATTTCAATCAGCTGTTTCAAAACTGACTAGTGCAGCATTTACCGTATTATTGTTGTGATGTGACAATTGTTGTTTTGTTTAGTACGTTCAATGATGGACAGCGGCTGATTGGCCGTTAGCACTATCTTTGACGCCATTTCTAATAACTGTTTTTCTTTTCCTGTACTTCATTTAAATGCGTGGGATGTTTTCCGGGATAGTGTTCATAGTTTGCAAAAACAAAACATGAAATGTGCTTCAGTTTTATAAAGTAATTGTGTTTTATTTGCTAAACCGTATAACGACTATACTAATAGTATTATATGCACGGTAGCTTGCTGGTTTAATAATGTGTTTCCATTGAAATGTTCCCGAGAGTTTGAATTCCACGTGCAGCATTATTTATGAAGAGAAAACAATCGTGCATTCGTCCATTGTAAGGGATACCGGAAAATAGGGCAGAAGATGGTGGAAACCAACGAAATCCGTGTATACACGAATGTATTAGTGTGCTATTGGCGTAGATCCCGAAAGAGGGGCTAACAAGGGGAAGTGGTTTAGTTAGTGCACATTCAACACAATCTGTACGGCTTACTGATTCACACCCAATTCCCCGGATGAACTTGGAGCTAAAATCATAAGATCGGGAAGGGTTTACCCTCTCTGAAGCCCCTGTGGGATTCAGAAAGAAAAGAAACCCAAAAGAACATCACTGAAGGAAATTGATCCTGCCAAGTTTGAAGACCAGCAGTACTTCATAAACAAAACCACGAAACGTTCATCACCATCTAAAGCTGAGTGACAACAAGGAACAGCGGAAATAGGTCAGTATTACTTTGAAAAATAACTGAAATCTGCAAAATTTATAATTCGGATTTTCAAGAACAATTCGCCCATACACTTCGGCATGTTGCACAACTCAGCAAAAAAATATGTGTACGTCATTATCCATGGCTCCTACACGTGTTTGTATCTGGCTGCTAGATCCTAAACAAATTTGTCATCCCCTGCTGTGAAGGCACATTACACCCGACTTCAGCATGCATACACACATGTGTTTATATTCAGTAGTAAAATAGGAAAACTGCCATGGTAATCATGACTGGCAACAATATTAAACATCATTTAGAATTAGCGATGAGGACTGACAGGTCGAGTGGTTTGGCTTTCGGCTTCTTACCTTGAGGATACGCGTTCAAAACATCGGTCTGGCCGAAAAGGCAGCAACAAAATAGCTGACAGGAACTAGCTACTCTTCGCTGGCTGCTTGCATCAGAGTCAGTGACTCATATCTGACTGCTTGCATCAGATTGAGTGACTCATAGCTGACTGGTTGCATCAGGGTCAGCGACTCATAGCTGGCTGTTTGCATCATGGTCAGCGAACAATAGCTGGCTACTTTTATCAGGATCAGCGAACCATAGCTGGCTGCGTGCATCAGGGTCAGCGACTCATAGCTGGCTGCTTGCATCAGGGTTAGCGAACCATAGCTGGCTGCTTGAATTACGGTCAGCGATCTATAGCGGACTAAGACAAAATTCTGCCTCTAAGTAGCAGCCTGGAAACAAGTTGCACTCGTGCTGTCTGGCTAAGAAAATGTGGATCGTGTGTGGATGCGAACGAAAAATGGCAAGCTGAAACCGGATGTGTGGGTCGACAGGCGCAGATATGGCAGCCTAGATGTAAAAAGCAATACAACGTGACGTCACTGCAAGACGAAAAGGATGAACAAGGAAACATAAGTATGTGATATGTATTTTCGCTGTCGGAGGTTCAATAAAAACTTTTTCTGTACAATGCGTAGTGACTGCATTCTTCATCCATATAAATCTTCCCAGTGAAACTCAACAATAGAAATACACACTGTCGTAAAAGTGTTTCTGTTTTCAGGTAGAAACGATGAAAATCTGCCTTAGTTTTTGTTCTCCGACGACATACCGGGTTACAACGTTGGCAAATTTCAAAGCCAATTAGAAAAATGAGATTTTTGTTCAATTGTTTGGCGCGAGACAATTCACTGGGGTTGTTTTTTTGTGTTTCTTTTTCAGGATTTTTGTGACTATAATTATCTTCAAAATAATTAGTTTGGCTTTTCATTATTTTTTTAAAGCGTGCCAAAATTATTGTCACGTAAATAAATATAAATGTATTGTGCTATACACTATTAAAGAAAGCAAAGCGAAGTAAATATAATTTAACAGTCGTCACTCGAGGTTCCAATCTGGCAGTAGCTCCATAATTCAGTTGTCCTTTGCCATGACCGGTGTCTGACTTTTATTGGGTCAATATTTCACGTGTAAACATTGAATGTGTAAACTAAACAAAATTATGGTTTAGCTGTTTATTTCCGTTGCTGAAGTTCACCATGAGAATTTGTGGGGCCAAGGAATAAAAGTCAATTGCAACTGCAGTCGTCGTATAGTGTGCTAGCGAGATTTTGTTTCTAGCCGATACAAAAACAACCTATGCTGTATCGAATCCGTGTCTCCTGGCTAGGAGAGTGGTATCGCAGCCGTTCTGTCTCCAGCCCTCGCTCCTTTTATTTAACGTGCAACCCATATAGATATTTGTCATTGATAAATATGATTACATAAACTGTTTATTAAACATATTTTTTGGTTTTTATCTTGAATCTACATTTACAAACAATAAATAAATAACAGTATATTGATTAATAATATAAGAATATCAACAACGGACGATTGTCTTTAACCAACAATATAGCTGGAATTTATGAATAATATAGCAGATTTTAGTAATTTGGAAAGCTATTTCTAGCTGAAAATATCTAAGTTGAGACTGGCTAATGAGAAGTAATCGAAGAGGGAATGCTAACCCGGTACTCAAAAAATGCTTGCTGAAGTCGGATGTGTTGGACCGAAAGGTGTAAATATCGCAGTCAAGCTGTAAACTACGACACATCGCATTCCGCTCTCTGGACTACATTCTGCTACTTAAGCCCTTTCAGGGTTTGGCAATGGGAGATTGAGAACGAACGAAGCCAAGCCATAATCCAAAAGTAAGCAAGCTTAGGTGGAACCATACCTTATCCAGATACCGACTACCGCCCTTCCCACAGCCAATGAAACAACACGCGCAACTGGTCTAGCGATATCACAGACAGACACGTCAGTAACGGTTACAGTTTGTATTCGAGACCTCCGTACTAATCAGCAGATCGGACTACGAACTATTGAATCAATCCAACACAGAGGACACGCGAGTCGAATCTGACGAATCGTAAATTCAGTTGTAAGAAAAACAAGCTGATGAATGCGACAGCAAAGTGGTCGTTAGTCCTCAAACTTGTTTTTAGTAACAGATTAGAATCTAAATTTCATGAATTAAACTTCGCTGTAGACCAGGGGTTCTCAACCTTTTAAGATTGCTAACACCGTTCACGTGTAATATTAAGTGCACGAACGCCATGCAATCTTATGAGTTCATTTTTGTAAAACAATACTTTTTAAAACACTCACCAGGCTAATGACATCCTTGAGTTTGAAAGCCACTCAGAAGTTCAATGATGTCCAAGGAGAAGCCGCTTGTAGCTATACGTAAACAGTGTTGCAGATGTGAATCAGTAAATCGTCATCGGGGTTTGTTCTTGAGATATTTCATAAGTGAGAAAGTGTTTTCGCACAAGTAGGTCGACCCGAACATAACAAGACATTTGAGAGCAACAATCCACACTATTTGGAACCTTTTTTGTATCTTCTGCTCACCAAAAGTTTATAAATGTCTCCTTTTCAAAAAAATATTTCAGCACTAAGGAAGACTGAATATCTATCAGTTCAAGTACTCATGATGCAACACAGACCCAGACCAGCATCGGGGAAACCCCCGAGTCAAGTCAGAAGTGGGAAATATTTCAGAACATAGAGCGGTAAATACGTTTACTGGCAGCAAACGTGCAACTTAATAACTTTCAGGTCGCTTAAAATATAATAGATGGATAGGAACATTATTTGTTTGGGTTTGCAAAACAAAGTTTGAATTGATAAACGGGCCTCATCAACGTTGGTGCTCGCGAGCACTTTTTGTTGTTTGCATGACGCGAGCACAAAATGCCATTTAAAGAGCACAGTGTGCTCGTGAGCACCAGGTTGAGAACGTCTGCTTTAGACAAACGTAGATCATTAGCCTGTCGCTGTCGTAGGCATTATCTAAAATACAGAATGCCAGTACCTAATCACGTGAGCTATATGTTGCAATCCTGCTAAGATGTCGAGAAGCTAAAGCGATGCAAGCACCAGCTGGATTAAAGAGCACATCTGTCGACCAGACTAGCTGCTGCAGCCATGATGTTTTCATATTTTTTTCACCACTACGTTCTTAAACTATTGCCTCTCAAGACAGATACTACATAGAAAGGTCAGACAACGGGCTGAGCTAACTGATTTCTGCCAAAATAAAAATACCTGATAAGTGATTTATCGAAAATAAAAAGATATCCTAAGTGATTTATAGAAAATAAATAGACCTATGAACAGATTTTGAATTGAGAACAGCAGTTATCGTACCTAA
Source organism: Ariolimax columbianus (assembly GCA_036924085.1). Classification (NCBI taxonomy): domain Eukaryota; kingdom Metazoa; phylum Mollusca; class Gastropoda; order Stylommatophora; family Arionidae; genus Ariolimax; species Ariolimax columbianus. The sequence continues at coordinate 147,690,393 of JAVGWX010000001.1, forward strand.
GTATCCATGGGAATTGGGGGGGGGGGGGGGGAGGGCACGAAAACGGTGTGACTATCCATGGAACAGTGGGTCAGCAACACGCTGCCACATCAAGTCATTGGTTTATGTACATCAGCAACACGCTGCTACATCAAGTTATTGGTTTATGTACATCAAAAACGAGAGTTTAAGTTGACCTGACCGAAGGAACTGACATTTGGTAATGGGAATAGAGCGGTTATCCTTGTTCATAAAGCAGGTGTGAACTCATTGTCTTGAAGAAAGTGATTAGCTTGTTAATCTCGCTTTCTCTCTCTCTCTCTCTCTCTCTCTCTCTCTCTCTCTCTCTCTCTCTCTCTCTCTCTCTCTCTCTCTCTCATAACTAAAAGTATGTGGGAAGGATTTATAGGAATTCGACAATGATCCACCAAGACACATGATTTGCCTCAGAAATGTCCGATTTGAAATTTGGATTGCCGTGAGACAGTATATCCATCAATCAATTCACAACTGGAGCACGCACAGGTTCCATAAGTCTGATCTAATTTTTTAATTTTTTATTCGACAATCTAAAATTTTCTTTAAAAATATCTTTTGTCATCAGAAAATAAACATTGTGTTGGGAGTATTTCTAAATGACTTTATTAGGAGTAGATTTTCGAACATAAATGTCAACCTGCCCACTTGTGTGATGACCACTATTTGTCATCCAACTGTTGCTGGGTTTCTCTCTCATTCCTGTCGCTCTTGGATATTGAACAAACCTGCTTGCTTCCTGTCCAGTGCCTTATCTATTCCGCTAGCTTGATGCGAGACTGAAACTAATATTTTAATTGTTTAGGAAATATATACAAACTACAAGGCAGCGAGTTGCAAACAAAAAAATTATATTCCTGACAAGGATCACAAAACAAGTATTTATCTGCTCCCGAGTGATGGTTGTCCAGTTCGTCTACTACTTTTTTGTTGTTCGTTTTGTATGATTCTCGAGTGGAGATAAATAATTGTCTTGTATGTTTCTCGAGTGGAGATAAATAATTGTCTTGTAGGTTTATCGAATGAAGATAAATAATTGTCTTGTATGTTTCTCGAATGAAGATAAATAATTGTCTTGTATGTTTCTCGAATGAAGATAAATAATTGTCTTGTTCCGTGTCATCAATAAACATTCTTTATTTTAATTGTATTTAAACTTATTAACCAACATTCCATTGTCCTTGGTGGTAGTTGGACAGTCAGAATTAAATCCTTTCCTTTCCAAGGCCTTCGCTGTCTCTGTTCTTCGTTTATCAGAATTAGGAAACCTTGAAGCGAATTTTGAACTGATTGGGTATCTTCTTCTTCTTCTTCCTCGTTCATTTTCAGACGTCAACTTCAATGACTCTAACGAAGGCAGCAGTCGATTCAAGGCTCCGTACGCTTCCGTACAGCTTCTCGGAGATTGAATATCAATATTTGTAAGAGCTATACTGATCATACAATCTCGTATAGACTCTGATTTTGCAAGAAAATGTGTATCTCTGGGGAATAAACCAACACAGAAAGATGCACGACTGTATTCTGGGGGGGGGGGGGGGGGGCGGGGGCGGGGGGAGAGGGGGGGGGGAAGAGGGCACAATACATGTACTGTTTACGAGCTATCTGGGCAAGCTGATTATAATTGGTATGTTTTTCATTGATTCACATTTGATTATAAAAAACAACATTTTTGTTACTGCCTCGAAGAACAATTAAGTGTGCAGCTGAAGATACCAATGATCGAATCTAAGTGTGCAGCTGAACATACCAATGATCGAATCTAAGTGTGCAGCTGAACATACCAATGATCGAATCTATGTGGGCAGCTGAACATACCAATGATCGAATCTAAGTGTGCAGCTGAACATACCAATGATCGAATCTAAGTGTGCAGCTGAACATACAAATGATTGAATCTAAGTGTGCAGCTGAACATACCAATGATCGAATCTAAGTGTGCAGCTGAATATACCAATGATCGAATCTAAGTGTGCAGCTGAACATACCAATGATCGAATCTAAGTGTGCAGCTGAACATACCAATGATCGAATCTAAGTGTGCAGTTGAACATACCAATGATCGAATCTAAGTGTGCAGCTGAACATACCAATGATCGAATCTAAGTGTGCCCAGAAGAGGTTTCTTTGTTTTTGACGTTGCCGTTAATGAGTGGTCTGCTCCATTCGGGTACACACTTCCCATTCATTTCCACACCGCCACCATTTCTTTATTGTCACGAACATAGAGAGCAGTGCATAAAAGATTTGGAATTAATTGATTGGGTTTCTCATTTCTTCTTGTATCTTAATGTTGCGCACTTTGATTACGGTTAATACACGCTCTTGGCATAGGCATTTTCTGCTTGTGTTTCTTTGAGCTTGCTGTGAGGAAACATTAACGTCCCATTACTCCTTGAATGAACTGGCTGGTTAGTTAAAAGACGTATTTAACCAGCCGCGTAATGTTCGTCAAGACGACACGTTTGTGTGTGATGTCCTCGAAGGTTGACTTCATCAACTTCTATGAGAAATGAAACGTTAGACTGTGCATAATGTTTTCTTACGATAATATTCAATAACACGAAATTCTTGTCGTTCCATAAAACATGAACATTTCATTTCTCTCCCTGTTCTGCAGGTTAAATATTCTTTTCTTGAGATTGTTCAAACCGATAATAGTTGTCCTACTCTGGAAATTAGTGGTTACATAACCGCTATTGATTTCCTTCTCTGTATTAGGACATGTCATACCTGAAACTTGGTCTTCCTTTGCACGGAGGGGGCTTTGAGTGATATATTGTTACCTACCCATTATCTCCCCCGGGTTGGTAAACAACACACCGTGTTTGTTTGCACATTTCAGGGAACACTTATTTTCCTTTCTCATGTTTTTAGGGTCCTGTAAAACTGGTTCTGATTTTTTCCGTTTTTCTTTTGCAGTCTTTCTTCGAAGTCCCCTCAGGACGATTAGATGTTAGCACTATTTCCGTGGCTTCAGTTCTGAGTGTTTTGTTCTGTGTATTTCTGCTTTTCCTGCTGTATTTTTGACTTCCAAGTATTGTGTCCATACCTTTTTTCCTCTATTATCATTAAGACTTCTTCTGTCTACCAAAGTGTCCTCTCTATATCCTTATTGACTGGGTTCGAATTGAGATTGATCGAGAAAGCAGTCCGACTGTTCTCCAGGACCATTGCATTTGTATCTGTTGTCTTTGGTGGCCCTTCTACGATCGAGGTCTCTTGGTTCGTGCAACTGGTCGTGGCATAAAGGGGTTATTTCTGAATCCTGGAATACAATTCTAAAGTCTCGGTTCGTGAAATTGGTCCTGGTAAAAAGGTCCTGGGATAAAATCTCGAAGTCTCTATTCTCTTCCGGGAGCTCATTTGTTAACCCATGTTTGTACGCTCGACAGCCTGAAGCTGTCAACCTTGACAGAGGATGGCAACCTTGACAGAGGATGGCAACCTTGACAGAGGATGGCAACCTTGACAGAGGATGGCAGATCATCAGCAACGTAGACGACCTGAATGACGTCAGGAGAAAACGAGTTAGATAAAACCACTGATTTGTAATACGATTGAATTAGACTAAGTTTAGGATTTATGTTATTTCAAATAGGAGACTTAGAGCCTTGGTGTAATAGTTGGGAGCATCAACAGCTAGTGCTTGAATCCTCTGTGTTAGTTTAGTATATGGAATTTACTTAGTTAGTAGTTCTTTTCTTTTGTTGATATTGTGTAACAATTATTCATGCAAATAAATGAAATTAATTTGTTTTAATGGTTAACGATAGTTTTAGTGTTTTCTGTGATTGAAGTGTATCGTCTTACAGTCTATGTTGTGAGTTAGTAAACTCTCAGTCAGTAAACTCTTAAGATAACTACTCAGCTAAGCCTACCCTGTCACATCTGGTGTTTTGAATGTTCTTGATTGTTGCTGTTGTTTTGTTCGGACTACTCTTTCGGTTGTTTCCCTTATTGTGACGAGGTAGAGGTCACTTCAGATTTCTTGTCCTGTCCAGAGTCTCGCAGCTCTTGCATTGTAAAATAAACCTTTGATCACTATGGCGCATTCAAAGATAGATTTCTCTTTCCTTGTCTGTTCACATAGAGTGTATGTATGTATGCAATTGGGGGGGGGGGGGGGAACTTTGTGTTTGTGATGATCAGGATTTACTCGCGGCAGAATTTGCAGGAATCACTTTCCATTGTCATTTAAAACATTTTCAGCATATCTTCCAATCATTCCATGACATCTAGCAGGACCTTTTACCATATCATTGACATCTCTAAGAAGGGAGTTCCGTAAGGACATTCGTCCAATGTCTTCTCAAGCCATGACACCACGTTATATTTGACATCTGCTCCAACCAATTCATTCAGTGCATACGTAATGACGATGTTGACTAACTTGCCTTCTTCTTTGAGGATCAGTACCATAATGCGATTGGAGACCAATTTCAATCTCCTGATGTTGTCCTTTTGACTCTTGGGCATACTAGAGCCCAATCACTCATTGGCTCTGTCGCTAGTGGGAACTCTACTGTAGAGAAGCATTTGACACTCAAGATCCATGATTATTGTTCTTTTTTTCTTAGTTTCTGTCAGAGCTAGGATTTCCAATTTGGATTTCTTCATTTCTTACAAGTGCTCGTTCTTCTTTCCTTTTATACTTATAATATTACGTGGCCTAAAAATTGTAGTCCGAAATTTGTGCCATCTCGGCATCTTTAAGATCCGTCCGGTTTTCTCTCTATGTAAACTTGTAATCCGGCCGGCAGACAGTTGATTGGCCTGATGTATCTTTGCATGATGGAGGACTGTCTCGTTATTGTCTGTCTGAAGCCACAGTTTCTTGTTCACCGTTGTTCATTTAGTCGGTCTCCTCCTGAATTTTAGTAGGCTATCGTATTTTTATTTTTCTTCTTGATTACATAAAAACTGTAAGAGTCCGTAGGTCGTTGGAAGGCCAGATTCAGTGACATTTTGAAATTCTTCACAGGCCAAATAACATCAGGGCGAGAGCAGGATGCGGTCTGCGTTCCGCATGCTGCACATACCTGCTTAACAAGAACACTGTATATGAACGTTTGCAGTGGCTGATTAAAATGACACTTGTTTAACAAGAATGAGGTTGCCAGTCCAAAGCACAGCCCACTTAAGTTTTCTCTTCAGACGTGATTGAAAGGGGACAGTGGTGCTAATGTGTTCATGTTTGGTACCAATCAGGAGATAACGTTGGTGAAGTAGGCAATACTTTTACTGTGCCCAGACGTTGGTGAAGTAGGCAATACTTTTACTGTGCCCAGACGTTGGTGAAGTAGGCAATACTTTTGTTGTCTCCAGATCTAGGTATAATTTGCTTGTGCCCAGACGTTGGTGAAGTAGGCAATACTTTTGTTGTGTCCAGATCTAGGTATAATTTGCTTGTGTCCAGATCTAGGTATAGTTACAATACATTTGATGCGTCAAGACATAAGTATAGTTTGCGGTACTTTTGTTGTGTCCAGATCTAAGTATAGTTTGTTTGTGTACATACCTATATTTATTTGCAAAACCTTTGTTTTGCCAAGACTTAGGTATCGTTTTGATACTTATTAATGAACAGACTTAGGTATAGTTCGCAGTACTTTTGGTATGCCCAGAGCTAGGTATAGTTTGCAATACGTTTGTTGTACTGGGTCTCTTTGTAATTTGCAATAGTTTTGTCGTTCCTGCACTGTCAATAGTTTTGTCGTTCCTGCACTGTCAAAAGTTTTGTCGTTCCTGCACTTCCAATAGTTTTGTCGTTCCTGCACTGTCAATAGTTTTGTCGTTCCTGCACTGTCAATAGTTTTGTCGTTCCTGCACTGTCAATAGTTTTGTCGTTCCTGCACTGCCTTTAATGAACCTGAATCTATTACGTATGCCGATTTTATTTTCCTTCTAGCCAAGTTAGCATGAATCCATGAAAAAGCCCCAATGACATGCCATCCGCTTCCTCATTATACCCATAGGTTAAAGGAACAACAAATAAGCAGTCAGTGACTTGGTCTAGGTTAGGCGAAGTCTGAATCTGAGAGTCATCGAATGCGGAGCATTATCGTGGAAAGATTCACGTGTCCTGCACTACCCGACACGGAAGTTACAACTCCACAAGTGCATACATATGCAGCGTACATTTATAATTCGTCCATCGTCGTCACTCGTTACACTGCACAGAAGATACGATACCCTCACTTCTCCCTAGTTCAAATAACGTATATTTTATATTTGGAAAAACAAGGGTAGCAAGAAAGATTACAGCTTATAGGGGATATCCCTCATTGACTACGTTAGAACATTTTTCGCACGGGACCTTGAGCAACGAGTTCGAGATATTGTGGTTCCGCTGCGCAGTCCTTCACAACCAGGCTTCCGGAACAGTAGGGGATGTACGGGTGCTATATTCACACTCAGACAGTTCCGTGAACAAACCATAGAATACAATAAGAAACTCCACGTAGCCTTCATTGATCAAGAAAAGGCATTTGACCGAGTAAACCGATGTAGGCTATGGGAGGTAATGGAGGAATATGATGTGTAGGGTCAACTACTGTATGCCATTCGTGTCTTGTACGTAAACAGTGACCGTACAGTACGAACGAATGCAGGTATGATAAAGTAGTTTCCAGTGCTGATTGGTGTACGATAGGGATGTGTTCTTTCTCTACTTCTGTTCATAATTTACATGGACCAAATGATACAGCTGACTAACTCTCATGAAGAGTCCCCAAATGAACTGTTGTTTGCTGATGATCAGGTCATCTGTTACCAAAATGGAGAAGACCTACAGCACCACCTGAACTATATCCATTTCGCTTGTAACGAATATGACATGAAGATCAACACAGGCAAGACGGAGACCATGTTGATTTCACGTTGACAAGTCTAGATAAGTTTACATATCAGGGACTTTGGTATCAAGCAAGTACGGGAGTTCAAACACCTGGGTAGTATGGTCACTGATGACAGCAGAGTGGACAAAGAGATTGCAAATATATAATTGAGAAGGCGAATAGTGTCCACTATCAAATTGCACCGATTTTGAAACACTCCACGGTGCTTCTTTCAACTAAGAAGAGGCTGATAAATACACTATTTATTCCTACATTGTGTTTGCAATGTCAATCTTGGTCCTTACTAGCAACCCATAAGAGTTAGATCCAGAGCTGTAAGATGAGTTGTGTGTGCAACCCGAAAGACAATCCGTGACCGAACCTGCAGCACCCGAGGCAGCGGGGACAAATCCAGTTAGTGCATACATTGAATCTCAACAAATCATGTGGTTTGGTCATTTAGGCAAAGGGGGACGAAGTGGCCTAGTGGTTAAGTGGCACGGCTCACAACTCGAACGTGCTGGGTTCGATCCCCATCACCCATAAAATAGACCGCCAGGTGCTAAACCAACTGGCAGGTAGCGACCACAGGCCGATCAGACTAACCATTGACATGGAAGTAGGCCCACAGGAAACAAAACCCCTCCCACGTTGGAATTACAAACGAGCCGACTGGGACAGATTTGCAATCCTGACAGATGGGCTGTGTGAAACCATCAACACACGACACTCAAAAATGAAGCCCATGGTAGAGAGCGAAGAGCTAAAGGGACACGAAAACATAAATACGGCTCCTGAAGAGCACATGATGGCCAAACTAACAATGCGCGAAATGGAAGAGGCTATGCGAACACTAAAGAAAAGGAAATCTCCCGGAAAAGACGGGATAACAAACGAAATGCTGATGGGGCTGGGCCAAACAGCGAAGAGGAAATTACTATCAGTCCTGAACCAAAGCTGGAAAAGGGGTATTGTACCCCAGGCATGGAAAGACGCAATACTGGTACCAGTACCAAAAACAGGAAAGGATAAAACAGATCCAAATGGATACAGGCCCATCAGCCTACTGAGCTGTGTCGGCAAGCTGATGGAACGGATGATAAACACCAGACTGATGTGGCATCTGGAAGAAAAACGAATACTAATTCCACAGCAAGCCGGCTTCAGACAGCACAGATCCACTGAGGACCAGGTCATCCTCATAGCCCAGGAGATAGAAGATGCCTACCAGGCACAGAAACACACAGTAGCTGTTTGGGTGGATCTGGAAAAGGCATTTGACAAAGTCTGGAAGGATGGACTTAGAGTCAAGCTAAGAAGAAGTGATGTCTGTGGGAAGATGTACAAGTGGATCAACCACTACCTCAAACAAAGAACGGCCAGAGTCCAAGTACAAGGGCAGATGAGCAAAAAGGTGACACTCGAGCAGGGAGTACCCCAAGGGGGAGTATTGTCACCCACACTCTTCCTGGTATATATAAACGATATTACAGAGAATATACCAAGAAGAGTCCATAGCTCAATGTTTGCAGACGATCTGGCTATGTGGACCTCTGAAAAGAATCTCACCATAGCAAGAAATCGGATGCAGACGGCCCTAACATCGCTGGAAGAGTGGGCGAACTCATGGCTGGTCAAAATAAACGAGGAAAAAACCACATGCACAATATTCTCGCTTTCATTAAAACCCCAAAGTACCAAATTAAGTCTAAATGGCAAAATCCTGCAGCCAAACGACAACCCAACCTATCTGGGAGTCACATTTGATCGGCGCATGACATGGAAAAGTCAGATTGAGAGAAACCGAATGAAAGCCAGAGAAAGAATGGCAATCATGAGGAAACTTGCTGGCACAAGCTTGGGAGCAGACGAAGGCATACTAAAGAAACTGTACACTGGAAGAGTGAGACCAGTTCTCGAGTATGGCATTGCGGCATGGACAACAGCAGCGAAGGCGAACTTCGATAAAGTTAACAAACTTCAAAACCAAGCCATGAGAATTATAACAGGTGGCATGAAGTCAACACCAATTGTAGAACTTGAAAAGATTACAAAACTGCAAACCATGACCGATAGAAGAGACTGCAGAGCCCAGCTGCAGTCAGAGAAACTCCGAAGACTGACTGACCATCCAATGCACCAGAGACTAAACAATTTGGGAAATGGGAAACTAAAGCGGAGAAACTTTGCAGAAATAGCCAAAGCAAAGATGCACGAAGATCCCATAAACGCACTAAAAACAACAAAACCCATCACTACTGTACGAAAACCTACCTGGAGGCAGGATATATTTCCAGAGGTGGTAGAAAATATACCAGGTATTGCAAACAAAAACTGCCAGACTGAAAAAGAAAGGAGAGATACTACCCTAAGCTTCATAACGAAAAGCTACCCAAGCATGGACTGGACCCATGCATACACCGACGGTTCTGTAACAAACACTACACAGAACGGAGGGGCAGGAGCATTCCTGAACCTACCAAATGGCAGACAAATAACACTGTCACTCGCTACTGGTAAGTATACAAGCAATTTCAGAGCGGAGGCAGGGGCACTGAGGGCGGCAGTGGAAGAAATGGTGACACACAGTGAAAATGAGAGCCATATAGTCCTGCTGACAGTTGCTCTCGCCGTAGTCACAGCGCTAAAAAGCCAGAAAAACACTGAGCTTAATGACTTAAGAGCAGCACTCTGCAAACTGTGCCAGCAGTCCGAACCAAAAAGGGTAGTGGTACAGTGGGTTCCGTCACACTGCAACATCCAAGGCAACGAGGAGGCAGACAGACTGGCAAAAGAAGGTGCAAGACTACCACAAACAGATACCAGTATGACGTACGAAGAGTCAAAACGGCTTATCAAAGCCAGATACATGACCAAATGGGAAACCGAACATACTGGTTACACCAAAAACGATGCCTATTACCAGTTGAACCGAAGAGAGCAGGTCGTTGTCTTCAGACTTCGCACTGGCCACAACAGACTGAGGTACCACCTATTCAACAAATTGAAGATAGGGTGTACCGACGAATGCCGGTGCGGTACTGGTAAAATGACCGCTGAACATCTGCTGCAGAACTGCCCGACATACGAGGATCAGAGAGAGCAGATGTGGCCATTACCAGTGGAACTGCAAGACAAGCTCTATGGCAGTGGCGAGAGCCTCAGGATGACCGCCGCTTTTTTCGAAAAAATAATGGTTACTGTCTGACTGCGTACGAAGAAGAAGAAGAAGAAGAAGAAGATCCCCATCACAGCACCGGCCGTTACCGCGGGGAAGCAACCCCTTAGAAAATGCAGGAGGAAGCAGACCCTTACATAAAATGTATGCGGAAACCGGATGCACTGGGCCGACAGGCCCAAAAATAAAAACCACAGTGCAACGCACACCGCCTTTGGGGATTAGAGAAATAAGGCGAAAGGAAATAAACAAAAAAAAAAAATTTCGTCAGAATGTATAATGACCAGCCTGCAGTAAGAGCATACCATATGCAGGCCCCCGGTCTACTGCAGACCTCGTCATTGATGGATCGAGGGTGTCTCTGACACTCTCAGGAAGTTACACCTAACGACAGCACAAGCCTCACTTCGCGAAAACAAGAAATCTACGCACCTCACCTTTCTCCGACGTCGTATGGCAAGTGCAATAAGAAAACAGAAGAATAAGAATATATATATATTCAGTTTAGAATGAATAAAAACATCACTCTTATATAACTTGCCATGTTCTGAGATCTGGCTGAGAAAGACAGTGAAAAAGAATAAACAAAGGCCATGAACATCTGAAGGAGAGACAATGATTGAAATAATGGAGGGATGATGCAGAGAAGGATTGTGAAAGTGGAAGAAAACATTGATCAGCTGAGCTTGTCATCACAATGTGTGGAAACACTGGGTTTGTTTTTATTTCATAAATGCAAAAAAGGTGACAACTTTGTTAAACAAAGTGCTATAGAGACCACCGCTACAGTAGCCTATACATGATTTGACGAAGGCTTCCTGTTAGGAGACCGTGATCATAATGAACTGAAAATGGGCATATTATGATGGCTTGTTAAAAGGTATAGGTGACTAACATAATTATGTTAATCGTTTATTAGATTGGACGAGAGGTAATGGTTCCTGTTACCTACAGAAGGTGAGGACGGACACGTACCGACACATGTCGGAAACTGGTGCTAATATATTTCAAATAGACCACTTGAGTCTCCAGAGTCGCGTATGTTTTCTGTTTGTTCCCTAATGAATATTTGGAATCAAAATGCATTGTTAAGTTTATGACGTTTTGGATGGAAGTCATCAATATTTATTGGTATGAATCAGGTGAGCCAACCTAATGACGACTCTAAAACAGGAGGTCAAGGACATCACTTTTAATACTACCCATTATCTTCATCTATTATTATCATCACGATAGGGGAGGAAGACTAACGTCTGGTCAGGGGAGGAAGTCTATCGTCTGGTCAGGGGAGGAAGACTAACGTCTGGTCCGGGGAGGAAGACTATCGTCTGGTCCGGGGAGGAAGACTAACGTCTGGTCAGGGGAAGAAGACTAACGTCTGGTCCAGGGAGGAAGACTAACGTCTGGTCAGGGGAAGAAGACTAACGTCTGGTCCAGGGAGGAAGACTAACGTCTGGTCAGGGGAAGAAGACTAACGACAGGTGAGGAAGACTAACGTCTGGTCAGGGGAGGAAGACTAACGTCTGGTCAGGGGAGGAAGACTAACGTCTGGTCAGGGGAGGAAGACTAACGTCTGGTCCGGGGAGGAAGACTAACGTCTGGTCAGGGGAAGAAGACTAACGTCTGGTCAGGGGAGGAAAACTAACGTCTGGTTTGGGGAAGAAGACTAACGTCTGGTCAGGGGAGGAAGACTAACGTCTGGTCCGGGGAGGAAGACTGTCGTCTGGTCCGGGGAGGAAGACTAACGTCTGGTCCGGGGAGGAAGGATAACGTCTGGTCCGGGGAGGAAGACTAACGTCTGGTCCGGGGAGGAAGTCTACCGTCTGGTCCGGGGAGGAAGACTATCGTCTGGTCCGGGGAGGAAGACTAACGTCTGGTCCGGGGAGGAAGACTAACGTCTGGTCCGGGCAGGAAGTCTACCGTCTGGTCCGGGGAGGAAGACTATCGTCTGGTCCGGGGAAGAAGACTAACGTCTGGTCCGGGGAAGAAGACTAACGTCTGGTCCAGGGAGGAAAACTAACGTCTGGTCAGGGGAAGAAGACTAACGTCTGGTCCAGGGAGGAAGACTAACGTCTGGTCAGGGGAAGAAGACTAACGTCTGGTCCAGGGAGGAAGACTAACGTCTGGTCAGGGGAAGAAGACTAACGTCTGGTTTGGGGAAGAAGACTAACGTCAGGTGAGGAAGACTAACGTCTGGTCAGGGAAGGAAGACTAACGTCTGGTCAGGGGAGGAAGACTAACGTCTGGTCAGGGGAGGAAGACTAACGTCTGGTCCGGGGAGGAAGACTAACGTCTGGTCAGGGGAAGAAGACTAACGTCTGGTCAGGGGAGGAAAACTAACGTCTGGTTTGGGGAAGAAGACTAACGTCTGGTCAGGGGAATAAGACTAACGTCAGGTGAAGAAGACTAGCGTCTGGTCAAGGGAGGAAGACTAACGTCTGGTTAGGGGAGGAAGACTAACCTCTGGTCAGGCAAAATATGCTGATCAGACCCTCACCTCGGCTTCATAGTAGCCCTCCCTAGAGACGAACTGTTGTCATGGCAGTCTGGCTAACGAGGTGAAGGATCGACGTGATCTTCGTAGTAGTAAATGACACGCAGATAAAGCCAAGCATAGCCTGGAGGACCCTGTCCACCTTCATCAGCACGCTCAGGATGTGAGGAAAGCTACTGCAACCCACCACTTAACGTGCTTTTCAGGGTGCACAAAAAAGTAACCTACTCATTATGGGCATTCGCAAACAACAACATAATCACTACAAGCACGTACGTTTGCAATATTTTTATTCTTCTGTGCCATAGTACATTTTGTATTACTTTTATTCTGCTGAAATAAGTATAGTTTGCAATACTTTTGTTATGCTAAGCTTAGGTATATGTTGCAATACATTTGTTGTGTCTAGACTAAGGACTTCTAACCAAATAGTAAAGAACACAACAACTGTTTGCCTTCCAGCCATGTTCACGTGAATGCATTCAAGAGCCCAGAAGACGGATCACCAACTTTCTAACTGTTTACATTAGTTACTGCAACAACTAGCAATTAGTCAAAAACTTCGTCTAGGTTTTCTTTCAAGCCAAGTCCACCTGCACGCATTTTTGAGACTGAATGTCAGACATCGATGGATGGAGAGATATAACTAGCTTGTTGAGAGATGTATGTAATGGAGTCAATGTGTTGCCGTTAAACAGATGTTATTCCCCTTGTTCGTAATCGTGTTATTTACGTAGTTACTATTATCATATGAGGTGATACGGTATCAGACGTATGCTGCGAGTTGGGACTCGTGTAATGTCTCCAGTTTTGTTGGTGGTAACAGCATGTGATTGACGTCTAACTATCGTCCACACGAAAACAGTAGCCTGTTTAAAGGGAAAACACATATTATATGTGAGAATATGGCTTTACATTATCTATGTCATTCAATCCTGCTGTCTCAGTTTTAGTCGACCTGTACATCCAAAATGGCGGCTGCCCTTGTTGGTGGTGATCTTCCAGGAGGTTCTTTTTGCTGCTCGATTACAACCGAGTGGTTGCTATGCTTCAGCGTTCCTCTTTCCTTCAAACTACATGGCCAGCCCAGCGGTTCTTGGAGTTGGTTGTTGTGATGCTGTAGGACATCTTTGACGTGTGATAATGTCACTTTGTGAAGGCTTAGAAGATGGTGCTCAAGCGAGGAATGTGTTGTCCTTAGCTGGTTACCTTCAGCTTTTGCTGTTGCAGAGACCAGGTTTTACTTAGCGCTGGAGTTGAATCGATCTGCTCGTAGTCTGGTGTCTCTCGCGGCGTCTTTATCGAGTTGAAGGCGGCCCGGCCTGCCCGTCGACGTCTAGCAGTCTCCATGTTGAGAAGACGGCTGCACGTTTCCGAAACCTGGGTTATTCTGCAGGTTGCCTAATGAAGCATTTCACGTGCACAGCCAGAGGCGTAATTTTGCAACCCACTTGTATGACCATATTTTAAACGACCAATTCATCCGACGGACAGGCCTCATATTTCAAACGACCAATTCATCCGACGGACAGGCATCGAAAGAATATTCGCCATGATAAGCTTGCAGTATAAAATAAAATGCAATAACAAATAAGTACTTGGCAATGACAGTCATATAGATATACAGAGAGTAAGAGTGAGGGAAAGAAAGAAAGATGGGGTGTATAAGAGAGAGAGAGAGAGAGAGAGAGAGAGAGAGAGGGAGAGAGAGAAAGAAGAACGTATTTAATGTATTATGAAGTATAAATATTTTTGTAAATCACCGCTCACTGATCAACTCTGGACGGATTCCGCATCACAACTGCCATGTTTTCAACGGTCTGCTGAGGAAACTCTAAGTCGAAGGATATTGCCGTTTTGCAATCTTGACGGTTGGTATGTGCTGTATACACCAGCAGTGACGTCATCATGCGCATCATACGTATGTTCCCTTGTTGCAGTTCGGTCCGGTTTCATTTGAACACGCCTCCTAGAAATAAGGCATGGACGTGACAACGTGAAAGATCAAAGGCAAGAGAAGTAGAGGATGACAGAAGAAGAAGATCTGAGATGCCATGACAAACGGGGCGGGACAACACAGAACTTCTGAAATACTTACGTGCTCAAAATCTGGACGGTTGTGGAAGGAATTGTATTCCAATGGCCTGTAGCATAGTATGTCTGTGTTTGCTTCTACATGATCCTTACAAATGTAAGCAAACACTATCTGTTGTGTGTGACATCTACTTGTTCTCAAATCACAGATAGAAATAATTAGATCAAATAGCAAGGATGACGTCACACAAGGTGGCCACGTGACTATTATCTGTACGTGTACTACCGGGGCCCAATATGAGATCAAAGAACAGCAACTGTAAACTGATAAGTATATCGTAAGAGACGACTAAGGAAAGATGGGCATATAACCGACAATCGCATCATGTAGAAAATATAAGGCACATGAAAACAACAAGAATGTCTCACGCCACACGAAAGAGGAGGAGCGACTAAGTCATGTCAAGTCAAGTCACATCTTGTGAATACCTCACGTCTCATGATAGTAGCTCACGTCAAGTCAGTCACATCTTGTAAATACCTCACGTCTCACGATAGTAGAGTAGCGACCAGGTCCAGTCAAGTCAGTCCAATCTTGTGAATGCCTTAAGCCTCATGTTAGTAGAAGAGCGACTTAGTCAAGTCATTCCCATTTTATGAAAGCCTCACGCCTCACGGTTGCAGAGAAGCGACTTAGTCAAGTCAAATCAGTCCCATCTTGTGAAAGCCTCACGCCTCATGATAGTAGAAGAGCGACTTAGTCAAGTCATTCCCATTTTATGAAAGCCTCACGTCTCACGATAGTAGAGGAGCGACTTAGTCAAGTCAAGTCAGTCCCATATTGTGAAAGCCTTACGCCTCATGATAGTAGAGAAGCGACCAGGTCAAGTCAAGTCAGTCCCATCTTCTGAAAGCCTCACGCCTCATGATAGTAGATAAGCGACTTAGTCAAGTCAAATCAGTCCCATCTTGTGACGACGTCTCTAACGTGTATGTGCACACCATCATCTGCTCTTTACTGCGGTTGTGGTTTGGGTTTAGGGAATACAGATATTGTCAAAGTGGACTAAAAATGCAACCCACAAAAGTCAGGAAATATGACTGAATTATAAGTTCTCATCATCTCTCCCAATATCTGTTTTAAAATCAAATCCTAATGTACCCTCGCTTCCTAGGCTGATCTCCTTGTAGCCGCAGGCATGGGGCTACTCTCTCTCTCTCTCTCTCTCTCTCTCTCTCTTTCTCTCTCTCTCTTCTCTTCTAGTGATCGATTTGATGATTATAACATCAAACGAGTTCCAGTGATGAACTCGACCGTTGTCTGGTGTTTCTTCTTAGTCTCTCTCTCTCTCTCTCTCTCTCTCTCTCTCGCTCCTTATGTCAGTTATATCTCCAGGAAGCGACTAGTGTAGGTCTGTCACACAAAGATATCACTTCATCGCCGGAAGAGCTGTTTGCTATGATACCATGCGCATGCGTTGTGCAACAATGGCTCTGTAACTTGGAATCTACATACCTATTACTCCTATGTATCCTCTCAGAATCCTGTATATCATTTATATATGACATCACTATAATGCTCATTTTTATACGCCTTGCCTTAAACGTTGTCCGTTTTTCCTCATCGGTGCCGTTAAAAACAAAACACTACAATAATTTAGCAAATGAATTTTCTACCTTATTTAGGTCCATGCTTCCAGGCCGCAAAAACAAAACATTCAGCTGTAATCGCTCAGTTTTCCTACACTAACTATAACGGATCATTAACAAAAAATACTTTTAAATAAATACTAATGTATTGATTGTATTTAAAACATTTCGTACACACTTTTTATCCTGCGCATATTTTAGCATGGCTGACATTCAGATAGCTGTTCACATTGCTGATATTCGACAAGTTATTGCGTTACTTTTAACTAAACTAAACTAAACTAAACTAAACTAAACTAAACTAAACTAAACTAAACTAAACTCCGACTTATGTGGGGTAATGGCAAGATCTCTCTTGGGACAAAAATCCGCATCTAGCAGTCCTGCGTGGTCCCAGTCCTGCGTGGTCCCAGTCCTGCGTGGTCCCAATCCTGCGTGGTCCCAGTCCTTCTTTACGGCTCCGAAACTTGGACATTGCTGAAACATGACATGTCGAGACTGGAAGCCTTTCACCAGCGGCGTATCCTGGGCATCCGATGGCATGACTACATCTGCAACGTGGATGTCTCTGCTGAAATAGGCCTCCACTCAATCTCAGAAGCACTTGACCTGCGCCGAGTTTCTGTGTTCGGTTGTGTTGTACGGCTGGACCAGGAAATACCTGCACAAAAGACACTACACAAGTCGTTCTTCAGCACCAAAAGTCGTCCCCCCCCCCCACTGGCTGGGGGCGCAGAAGAAGACGTCCCCGAACAGTATGGCTCCAGCAAGTAGCAACCTCCACCTCCGTCATGGACGAGGCCTGGAACCACACCACAGCTGTGGGTCATGGACGAGGCCTGGAACCACACCACAGCGGTGGGTCATTGATGTGACCGACCGACGCAACAGGCCTCAGACGCCTAAGTGAACATTATTATTATTATTTCTAGACATCATCTGCCCATCGCGTCATAGCCAGACCTCTCTTTCATGTGTCGGGAACTGTGCTTAGTTTACCCAGTTGTCAAATCGTATCTGGCCTTATGTTAGAGCAGGCAGGTCAACGAGGATGGTAATTGGTACCAAACTTTATAATTAAACAAAATGCAGAGAGCTAGTGCATACAAAAATTAACAAACTGAGCTCTAATGGAACAAAAAATATAACGGAGAGCTTATGCAAAAAACTAACAAACTGATATAAAGTGCAAAAGGCCTTGTGCAAAAATACATAAAAATATATAAGAATGTTAATTATGTTGTAGATACATTTCCCCTTCACCGTCTGCCGAACCCAAAGTCTGTCTGGGATGTGTATATGACTATGTTGTTGCTGTTGAATGCCCACAATAAGAATGTTTACACTTTTGTGCCCCCCCCCCCCAAAAAAAAAAGAAAGACGTATAGTGGCAGGTTGCAGCAGCTTTCTTCACATCCCGAGCATGTTGATGAAGGTGGACCATGGTCTTCCAGACGGCTGTGTTATGCTTGGATTCATCTGCGTGTCGCTCACTACTGTGGAGATTATGTCAATCCTTCACATCGTTAGCCAGACTGCTAAGAAGAACAGTCCGTTTCCAGGGAGGACTACGTGGAAACCAAGGTGCGGGTCTTGGCCAGTATGTTTTGCCTGACCCTGACTAACATGTCTGATCAGAATGTTTTGCCTGCCCCTGACTAACATGTCTGATCAGAATGTTTTGCCTGACCCTGACTAACATGTCTGATCAGAATGTTGTGCCTGACCCTGACTAACATGTCTGATCAGTATGTTGTGCCTAACTAGACGTTAGTCTTCCTCACCAGGATGTGTATTTAAACGGAAAAAAAGAAGAAAACTATCTCTCCCCTTTCTCTCTCATCTCTCTCTCTCTTTCTCTCTCTCTCTCTCTCTCTCTCTATTTCTCTCTTTCTCTTTCTACTTAATGGTTATGTAACAACGCGTATCAACAGAATTACCGGTATTTCCCCCTCTGCTACAGTAAAGACGTCCAGCCCCCCCTCCCCCCTTGACAGAAGAATTTATACAGAAACGTCTGACCCTTAATTCTGGCTAGTCAGTCAGGTTTCTCAAATACACACTACCGGTAATCAGCGGAAGTGAGTAAAACGTGAGGAAACAAATCAACTGGGCTGTGTGTGAACACAACATGACTACTCGGCTTGACTACACGCGTGTTTGATGTTTGATTCAGTGTGGTAGCAATGTTACTTGGGCTTATCTGTGAGAAAAACCTCTCCTTCTTCTTTGCGTTCAGGATCTTTTTGGTCATGCTATATCTGCAGGCCAGTCGCCATGATGAAGTCTGTAGTCTTCACCAGGCCTTAACGGCTGCCCCACAGCTTTTGTCTCAGCTCCGCACCCTCTGGCCAGGTCTAGCATCTCATTTCCCTATAGATTGGGCGTTCCTGTAAAATATGCTCAGGGTTCTGGCATCCTGTTCCACATAGGCACTCATCGGTGTGTGAGATCTTCAGTCGGTAAAGATGTTCTAGTAGTCTGCAGTGTCCAGTTCTCAGGCGAAATAAGGTAGTTTGTTGATTTCTTTTGAGATAGTGAATTGGGTCTGGCGTACTGCTTATGTTTCTGTCTTCTCTCCATTGGTGTGTATTCTGATTTCTGATGATGTTCTTGATTTCTCTGTATAGTACTAGACGATTAAATAGTGCCTTTTTGCTGCCATCTTTTGCCAGAGCATCAGCTCTCTCGTTTCCCGTGATTCCGCAATATGAGGGTAGCCACTGGAGCGCTATTTTTGAGGATCTCTGGAGTTTTCCCAGTTCTGATCTGATCTCCGATAACAGTGGTTCTTTTTTTGTTTTTTGTATTGTCTCTAATAGTTCTCTGCAGTCCGTGAATACAGCTATTTTTGTTGGAGGTTGCCTTTCTGTTTGAAGTATTCTCAGTGCTCGCAGGTGGGCCATCGATTCTTCTCTAAGGTTTGTGGACAATTTTCCTGTTTGGAGGGCCTCTTTTGTTATATTTCCACTTTTGTGTCTTATGAATATGCCTCCTCCACCGTTTCGGCCTGCCCCCTCTGCTGAACCATCTGTGTACACCTATGTCCATTCCTTGGTATTATATTTCTCCTCAATTATTGCTTGTGCTAAAATTTTCAACCTGTGGACACTGTGTTGGTCTTTTCTTCTTATTCCTTGGATCTCTGTACTTATTTCGATGTTGTTTATGTTGCAGCTTGGCTCTTCATAGTTAATTAACATTTCTATTTCTTTAGGTTGGTTGGGAATTAGTTCTCTATATTTTTGGTGTAGGTGGTTTGATATATGAATGAAGCTGATTCTCTTTAGCCTATTTTTAACTGGGTGTTTTAGTTTGATATGTATGGGATGATCAGGCATGCGTAGCATCTTTTCACTATATGTCAGCTCTCTTTCCTCTCGTCTAGTATTTAGGGGTCTTATATTTGTGTATGTTTCCATTTTCTGGATTTGTGTAGTCTTCATTCCCCCTGTTATTATCCTTTAGCCTGAATTTTGAATTTTGGTTAGGCGTTCCATGTTTGTTTTTGATGCTGTGGTCCAGGCTGTCATGCCGTATTCAAGGACTGGCCTGACTGTGCCAGTGTATACATTTTTGAGGATGTTGCTATTTGCACCCCATCTTGTTCCAGCCAACTTCTTCATGAGGGATAGTTTTCTGGTTGCTTTTTGTTCTATCTCCTGTATGTGTTCCCTCCATGTGAGTCTTTTGTCCATTTTAACTCCAAGATACACAGGGGTATTTTCTTGTACAAGCTCTTTGCCATTTAGAATAAGTTTTGTTACTTTCTTGGTGTTGGGCAGTGAGATGCACGTTGTAACTGTCTTTGAGATGGTAATCTGCAATCCCCAATCTGTAACCCATTTTCCAACAGTGTCCAGTGCTGTCTGCATTCTATTTTCAGCTATTGGTAGTTTTTCTGCAGCACTCCACATTGCGAAGTCGTCAGCGTGTAGGGCACTGGATACTTTCTTTGAGAGTTTTCTCGCTATGTCGTTAATGAACAGGATAAAGAAGGTAGAAGAGATAACGCATCCCTCGTGTTCACCTTGTTGGAGAGTTATTCTATGGCTCAGTGATCCATCTAATTTGACTCTTGCTGTTCTGAATCGGAGGAAGTCTTGTATCCAGCTGTACATTCTCCCTTTCTGTTTTGTTGTTTAATAGTTTTAGTACCATTTTTCCATGACTTTTCCAACACAGCTGGGCAGGCTTATTGGCCTATAACCTTCCTTGCTTGTCTTGTCCTTTTTTGGTTTTCTGATGGGGATAATGATAGCCTCCCGCCACTGGTCTGGGATCTTACCCGTGCTCCATGATTTATTGAAGATTTGCAGGAGTTTTCTTCTTGACCCTTGGTCTAGGTTTTTAATCATTTCATTTGTGATACCATCTTTTCCTGGAGCTTTCTTGTTTTCCAGTTTCTGAATAGCAGTGTATATCTCTATCATTTTGAATGATGACTTCATGCAGGAATCCGCATTCTGTGTCTTCAGGTTCTATTTTATCTCTTTTTTGACTTCTAGTTTGCGTTCTCGTGTCAATGTTGTGGTACTCTCATCTCTGAAAAATTCAGCTAGGATGTTTGCTGCCATTTTCCCTGTATGATGTTTCTCATTTTCCTTAATGACCGTCTTCCCATGACTCCCTCTGGTTTCCTAATTTAAGGCTTTTGTCAGGTTCCAGAGTTTACTTGTATCACTGTCCATGTTGAGGCTTTCAGTCTTTTCATGCCAACTTCTTTGGATCTCCTCCTTTTGCTCTATGAATGTGTTTTTAATTTTGCTGTGTTTCCTTATGTTTTCTAATGAAGGATTTTTTTCCATGGTATCTCTTGCCTCACTTAGTTCCTTGTGGATTTTCCCTAGTTTGTTGCTGCAATAGGGTTTATAATTTTTCCGTTTTCCACGTGGAATTGATTTCTTTGGTGCCTGGATGATAGCATCCGTCATGATTGTAAAATTTTTATTTACATTTTTGGCATGGGATATATCTTGACAGCGTTTATTTACATTTTCTCTAAATATAGTCCAATTTGCTCTTTTAAAATTCCAACTTGGGTGCATATCTGTTATCTCTGTTTGTCCCATGTTACATATTTCTAAATTTATTGGGACATGGTCGCTCCCACCCAGTTGGCTGTTGACTGTTCTTGCTATTAGTCGGTGAAGGTCATCCGTTGCCATCGCAAGGTCTGGAGTACTCATTTTTTTCCATATTCTAGAGTAATATGTGTGCCTATCGTTTGGCCTATTTATTAGGATGAGTTTGTTTTCTATCATCCAATCTTCTACCTCCTCGCCTCTCTGGTCCATTGTTTCGTAGCCCCAGCTTGGGGAGGGACTGTTAAAATCTCCCACTATGAGGTGTCTCGATTCTTCAATTTTGACTTTGTGTATTGCCAGAGCTGTGGCTGGTGGACTATAGCAGTTTGTTATCATTGAGTCTCCACTGGGTAGAATTATCTTTACTGTGATGTATTCTAATTCATCTGGTCCAGATCTATTTGTTTCTACTGCTGGTATATAATTTTTAACTAGTGTTATTATTCCTCCTTTGAATCTTTTTTTCCCTATTTTGGCGGAAACATTCATATCTTCTGATGGAAAATTTTTGAGTTTCTTTTAGTGGTGTTTCCTGAATTCAAATGATGCCTATTTCGTTTTCCTTAAGAAATTCCTGCAGTTCGGGTTTCTTTTTCTCACGCCCTCTGCATTCCATTGTACCACTTTTAGGTTCTTTGTTTGTTGATCAGTCGCACTACTCTGCCTCCCCCTGACTTCTAGGTTAGCAGAGGCACCGGTTGCGTGGGTGGGTCCCCTCGAGGCTGGGGGCCCGGCACCGGTCCTCCCTGGTTGTAACTTGTAGAAGCGTCACCATGACGACAGGGTAGACTGTCGCATGACCATATCCTGTTGACGCGTGTGTACCCTGATTTTTCCAGGTTTCTGCGCCGTAGCTGACACACTCCGTCCTCGGCAAGTCGGTTTGAGTTTTCTGTTTTGGGTTGTCTCCCATAGCCTTTCCATCTCCCGATAGTACCTGCAAGGCAGTAGGTTGGTTTGTCTACCGTGGTTTCCTTCCCGTGGCTAGAGCATATAGCGATTCTTATCCGCTTGGTATACCTGTCATACGACATGTGGGGAAAGCAGTGCCAGCGGTTGTCCCACCCCATCCTGCTCGTATACACCGCCGGTTGGTCCACGACTGCTTATTCGCCTAGTAATTATACCTGGCTTATATCACAGCTGACGCTCTATATCTGGAGGTCGTGCCACTATCCGCCACCTGTGGAGGTGCCTGGTTGGGGTCAGTCGCCCCTGTCCTCCAGGAGAAAAACCTCTAATCTAGGGTAGACGTCTCCAGCTATCATAATCACGCGACTCAAAGTGGGACTAAAACTGTCTAACTTAAAAATAATAACCATCTGTGGAATACCCTGTTAAAGATTTAATCATTCTTGTTTGGCGGAGATTGAAAAAAGTCTATATAAGAGCGTGTTAGTGTGCTCGCGCGAGTGTTTAAACATAAATAATGTTCTGTTCTGTTGAGAAATGGATGTCATTGCACTCCAGGAAGATCCACAGGTGCTCAGCCCATCTCAGCGAATGGCGATGGTGTTGATACTGGTAGCACACACTCATGTTCCGTCCCCTCAGACGCCCATTTCTGGTGCACCCACGAGCAATTTCCAAACTTTATAATCTGTGCATTATCGGTATATCGATGCTGGTTTCATCATCTAAGAGTCAGTCGTTGGTTAAACCCAAACTGTCATTCCTACCTATCTCCAGTGTTCCAGTTGCAGGTAAGCTTAGAGCCAGGCTGTCAGATTTTTCTTTTCCCCAAACCTCCGCATGACATGGCCAGTGAAACCACACCAGACCCAGAAGTTCTAGGTCTCTATGCCTACTTTCCACTAATGTCACATTCAGTCTTGGTGTACCTTTTAAAACAAGAACTGAGCTTCAGAAATGATTGCGGTTCTCATTAACGAAGTTTCATTTATCGATCTACAAGCTGCATTTCCTACCGCCCTCTCCATTCTCATACATCCATCTACAAGCTGTATTCCCTACCACCATCTCCATTCTCATACATCCATCTACAAGCTGCATTTCCTACCGCCCTCTCCATTCTCATATATCGATCTTCAAGCTGCATTTCCTACCGCCCTCTCCATTCTCATATATCGATCTTCAAGCTGTATTCCCTACCACCATCTCCATTCTCATACATCCATCTACAAGCTGTATTCCCTACCACCATCTCCATTCTCATACATCCATCTACAAGCTGTATTCCCTACCGCCATCTCCATTCTCATATATCGATCTACAAACTGTTTTCCCTACCACCATCTCCATTCTCATATATCGATCTACAAACTGTAGACACTGCCACTGTCTCCATTCTTATAGTGGATCTTGTTGTCATGTGTACCCCACTTGGCTCAACAACAACCTCGCCTCTTTTTATAGTAGAGAAGCCCCAACCTAATCTCCCACAGCCGATGACACGTTCATCGCTATATGTGCGAAAATACGTATCCCTAGTATAATCACTTGTCAGTCAACTAATTTGAAAAAAAAACCATAATAATCTGGGCTATTGCCATGACCAGGACATAGGAGCCTCCCTTTTCAATTCCACTGTACACCCTGTGATGTGGTACGATGCTGAGACGTGGACACTAACAACATCACTAGAGGAGAATAACCCATACCTTCCTTGAGCGACGCTTGGTCGGAATCACTCTCCGGAACCAACGTATGCAAGGTCTCCACAATTCTGATATAAGAAGATTGTACCTGGTGAAGGATGTGGTAATCAGCGCAGACAAAGCAAAACATAGATGGGCAAGTCACATGTTAAGGCGAAAAGATGGTCGATGGAGCACAGTGACAGTAGTCTGGTACCCCCGAGTTTGTAGATATATTGATAGTTTGCAGATCGATTGATAGTTTAGATTGATAGTTTGTACATGGGTTGATTTATATATATATTGATAGTTTACAGATATATTGATAGTTTGTTGATATATTGATAGTTTAGATTGATAATTAGCAGATAGATTGACAGTTTGTTCATGGATTAATAGTTTTGTAATTATATGGATAGTTTAGATTGATAATTTGTAGATAGATTAATAGTTTGTAGATATATTGATAGTTTGGATTGTTTATTTGTACATAAATTGATAGTTTGTAGATAGATTAATAGTTTGTAGATAGATTGATAGTTTATAGATATATTGATAAGTTGAATATAATTTAATTTGTTTTGTAGATTAATTGATAATTTGTATATATATTGATAGTGTATAGATGAAGTGATAGTTTATGGATACATTAATAGTTTGTACATGGATTTATAGTTTGTACATGAATTGTTAGTTTAGATTAGTAATTTGTACATGAATTGATAGTTTGTAGATATAATGATAATTTGTAGATATATTGATAGTTTATAGATATATTGATAGTTTGTAGATATATTGATAGTTTGTAGATATATTGATAGTTTGTAAATAGTGTGCCATTTCCAGCTGGAACATGGACGTTTAGGGCAGCTGAGACGGTGCTGGCGACTGTGTTCGATAAGAATTAAAGGTTGCATGAATGCGTTGGACGAACGCAGGTCAGGCCAGCGTTAAGCACCTTTTCGACACTAGGTCGGCAAGGAAATGAGGGGTTAGGAAAACGTTAGGTAGAAGACATTGTCTGGTACAGGGGTGGGTGTCAGAACTGACCACTCTGGCGTCAGACTTGTCAAGGATTGAGGTTGTTGACAATCTGATACTTACACGACAGACTGCCACATTTAGAATGACAGTGACTCGTGGATAGACATCCAATAACATTTTAACTGGGATAGTTCCAAATTAGAGTGATAGCTAAATCAACCAACCCACAGAAGACCATTGGATAGCCATGTTGTTGCTTGGCACTATAAAATAGACTGCAGAGATAAACTCGGGAGACTGGTGGGAAGACTGAGGAGTGAGTCTGGAAGTGAAAGAGTTTACAGGGTGGTTGTACCATCATAGACCTTGAGTTTGGCAAGTCGCGTTCAATCGGTGCTTATGTAGGACATATGTGAACAGTAAGAGATCTGAATGTGTGTTGTATGTGCATGACACCTTGTGAACGATGTATGTTCTGAATTGTTACACGAGTTTACAGATCGCATAAGGACGAGATCTGAATGTGTGTTGATTGTGCAAAACACCTTGTGAACGATGTGTATTCTAATTATGTGTGTGTACAGATACGTCTGAGTATGTGAAGTGATCTGATTATATGTGAATGCACAGATCGACTGAGTACGTGTTCTGACCGCGAAGACAAGCTTATATTTGTGTGTTAAGGGTGCAAATGAATTGATAGTTTGTAGATAGATTGATAGTTTAGATTGGATATTTGTACATGAATTGATAGTTTGTAGATACATTATAGTTTAGATTAATATAATGATAGGTTGTAGATAGATAAATAACGTGTGATTAGCATAGTGGTAGTGGATTCGCTTTTAATAGTAAAGGTACTGCGTTCAACTTCAGTTACGAGAACGCTCCAATCAACCCAGCTGTAAATGGATGCTTGGTTTGGGAAACTGTCAGGGAAGAACAGCCAGGAAGGAAGAGAGCTGGTCATTCCCCAATCATAAACAAAACTGTGGCATTGTACACCAAAGTCGTCAACACTTCATTCCCGACAGCAATATCTGGTCCAAGACTACCTTGAACTCTTATACAGATAGCTAGGTATATAGTTAGATAGATATATTCGTTCATATTTTCTTCTTCGTCGTTCGTTCTCAAACGAAGTTCTGAAAAGGGCTTTGCAAGTAGCAGAGTGTAGTCCGGAGAATCGAATACGTTGTATCGTATTTTACAGATTGACTGCGATATTTTCACCGCTCGGTCCGACACATCCGGCTTCATCATGCCATTTGTTGGTACCGGGTTAGCCTTCCATTTTCGATCCCTTCTCCTTAGCCAGTCTTCCATGCTGCAGCCTGTTATCCAGGATCACCACGCAAAAAAGGGTCTTTGGAGCTTTGGGTAGCTGGCCCTGATGCCAGCAGTAAGCAATGTGTCGCTGACCCTGACGCTAGCAGTCAGCAATGGGTCGCTGACCCTGACGCTAGCAGTGAGCAATGGGTCGATGACCCTGCCGCTAGCAGTCAGCTATGGGTCGCTGACCGCTGCAGCTCATGCGCTGCTCAGCATCAAGATCTTGATCATATACAAGTTAAGTGACACTGTCCCCATCACAGCACCGGCCGTTACCCCGGGGAAGCAAACCCTTAGAAAATTCTGGAGGAAGCAGTCCCTTTCATAAAAATGCATGCCGAAGTCTGATGCACTGGGCTAACATGCGCAAAATAAAAACCACAGTGCAACGCACACCGCTTTTTTGGAATAAAGAAATAAGGCGAACGCAAAAAAAATAAAAAAAAAAATAAAAAAAATAAACGTAAATATATTTAAAAACGCAGGCACAAGCGCGCAAACACACACACACACACATATATATATATATATATATATATATATATATATATATATATATATATCTATGTATGTATGTATGTAAGTATTTATGTATGTATGTGTGTGTGTGTGTGTATGTTTGTATGGGTGTGGGTGTGACAGTTTTTGTCAAGCACTCTACGATATTATCTCATATCAAACCACCGTATTTTGATCGGAATTACAGCAGATTGCAGCAGACGCTAGCAAACAACTAGCGTCTCTATACGCCCATCATTGACATTCGATTTTCCAAGTTAATGCAGCCATCATCTAGGACATACTGTGGAATGTTCTAGCAGTAACGTGTACCTCCCCGCTATACTGGCGATGGGAACAGTTTCAGTTGCGCAACAATTCATACAAGAACATCAGCCTGGTGGCTTCAATTTTAGAACAAAATGGAATTTTTGTATTTTTTTCTTTTAATATTATCTGGAGCGTAAATTCTGTCGTAGCCGGGAGTGGAGTGGAGGACAAGCTCTCTAACTACAATGAAATACGTCCACGGCATTCGTCTTATACGGCCTCTTATAGCAATGTTCAACTCCTGGCCTTCCGTGCTACACCTATTTATACTTAACTTAACTTAACTTAATGTCTTAACTTAACTTAACTTAACGTCTTAACTTAACTTAACTTAACGTCTTAACTTAACTTAACTTAACGTCTTAACTTAACTTAACTTAACGTCTTAACTTAACTTAACTTAACGTCTTAACTTAACTTAACTTAACGTCTTAACTTAACTTAACTTAACGTCTTAACTTAACTTAACTTAACGTCTTAACTTAACTTAACTTAACGTCTTAACTTAACTTAATGTCTTTATACTGGTTTAGAAGACCCTGCAGAGTCTGTATACAACCATTTACATTTACATCACCTTGCTCTAAAAGCTATGCGTATCCAGTTTATTCTTAAATGCATCAACTGTCACTGCCTCCACTACCTCCCCTGGCCTTGCAGGAGAAGGTACGACGGACGATCTGTCGATCTGTCGGTTTGTCGGTTTGTCTGCCTGACTGTCTGTCTACTTAACCAACCAACAAACCCACTATCCACCCATCAATCCATCCATTCATCCATCTGTCTGTCTGTCTTGTCTTGTCTTGCTTTGTCTTGCCTTGCCCTGCCCTGCCCTATCCTGTCCTAACAAAGCTAACAATCTCATAACTCTTTCTCGTCATTATAAACACTAATATCATTGCTGTTATTATTAGTGTCATCGATCTCCATAAACATGAAACTCATGATGACGGCAGTATTTGTTATCATTAGTGACTGCTAGTAACGTCTAAATATGATCTGGTCTATCTCCAGGTTATTTGTTGATCGGTAATACCAGTCCATCCCCACTTAGGCGTACTTATCTGTAGCTTGTGTCAAGAGTGGTTCCTGACGTGGTCTAATGAGAGACAGACACTAGAAGCAAGGTCACCGATAAATCTGTTAACGGGGAGGCGATGACAAGAGCGTCAGACCACATCGAACAACAACAAAAACATGTGTACAGACAGTGATTAACGGCAGTGGGGACGCACGGAAAAACAGCAAGTCTCTGCAGAAGGCGGCCCAAAGTGAGCAAAATGGAGCGGGTGCATGAACATAGTTTGAAAACCATTAAAATAATACAAATGTAAGAGAATTCACGGCATGAACAGATGGTCGTTGTCAGGTACGGAACTACATAAAAGTAACACAGTATCAAATTGGATCTAGATCAATAATGACAAAATAAAAACAAGAATACCATCTTGGTTTCAAATGGTCAACTTTGCGGACAGAGAACCCTAAACTCGACCAAAGTAGGAAAGTGAAGACAAGAGAACCCTAAACACGACCGAAGACGGAAAGTGAAGACAAGAGAACCCTAAACACGACCGAAGACGGAAAGTGAAGACAGAGAACCCTAAATACGACTGAAGACGGAAAATGAAGACAAGAGAACCCTAAACACGACCGATGACGGAAAGTGAACACAGAGAACTAGATAGTAGAAATGAATGTGATCGGGAGTTATACAAAGTGGTGAAGAGGAATGATCGTTTTTGTTAAAAATAAAAGACGTTAGTAAAAGCGGGAATTGTGATCAAATACAGGAATATCAGAGGCTTTGATCAAGCGATATGAGGCACGTGACAACGACAATTTAATGTTTTCTGAAGCAAACCTAGTGCTGGCAGGAATACGGAAGGATTGGGTAACCGTTACTCGGACATCAAGGCATCTGGTGGTTCAGAGTGTTCAAATGGATGTCAAGGAGCACCAAATCATCCACACAGAACGATCCACACAGAACCATTCACACAGAACCATTCACACAGAACCAGTAACATAGAACCAGTCACATAGAACCAGTGACACAGAAGAACCAGGTACACAAAACCATTCACACAGAACCAGTCACACAGCCCCAGACACACAGCTGTGCATTAGCTTGCCTCTACTGGTAACCAGACGACATAGTCTGAGTGCCCTGTCTTATACATGAACTTCGCCCCTCCTTATTGTCTCTCTATCTTACACCAAAACGTCTTTCTGTTCAGATTAGTTCATCCCGTGACCTCTTGAGATCGTTGGGGCACCCCTGCTGACACCTCCATAACCTTGCACCATCCCTCTCTGTCTGCGGTTGCTTGTTGTGCCTCCTCATGTCGTAGGTTAAACCATTCATGGATGTTGTCTTCCCATCATTTTCTCTGACGTCCTCACTTTCGCTTGCCTTCAACTGTGCCCTGTAGTTTTTGGACCTCGAGACGCGACCATACCAATTCAGCTTTCGCCTTTTGACCGTTGTGATGAAGTCGTCGTAAAGTCCACTTGCATTCTCGATTCTTCGACGTACTTCATCACGTCATTCATCGCTTATATATTTCACAACATCCGTCATTATTGGTTCTGGTCTAAAAGAAACGGCGTTCGTGTTTCAGTTTAGATATCCGTTTCCTGACATTCCATCAATTTGCACGTCATTTCAGCCAAGATGTATCTTTCAGTTATTTTTAACAGATTAGTTAGCCACTTTCATATTGTTTGCATGAGTTCCCTCTGCGGCTGAAGCCCTCTAACCGCATACCCTAATCTGAGTTGTATTTGTGTCAATGCAGTACTGGGTTTGACTAATTCTGGTTTCGTCACAATTAATAATCAACTGAAAAGAAGAAACCACTGTTAAGATAATTTGAACTGTAATAACAAATCAGTCATTATCATGAGCATTATCATCTGTATATGGAAATACGTTCTGCGAGAATCCGGCTGATTGAAAGAAGAACAGACACTCAGACATACAAACATGAAACCAAACTAAGCTATCGCTGGCAAATTGGATTACTTTGATATAACAGAAATGAATAGTGACAGCAAATGACGCAAACATTCATACAAATAACTTGCACACAATTAAGAATTAAGTCAACAGAACAGATTGTTGGAATAATACAAAAAAATAGATGTAACAGTAGAAATATTAACATTAAGCTGAAAAGAAGTCAGATTCCGAAATATAATTCCATCCCATTATAATTGTAATACCCCAATCTTCATTAGCCATTAGTTTTAATCGCCCTCGCCCACATACGCTATTGTTTGTCTCAATCTGGATATTTAAAAAAAATGTATTCTCAGGTCGTTAGCAGGATGATGTCCTTATTACAAGGAATCATGTCCTAATGACGAAGTATCCTGTCTTATGGATTAAGTCTAAAGGATTAAGTCGTTATGACGAATGACTGTATTCTACTGACGAATGACTTTGTCCTTATGATGAAGGATTCTGTCCTACAGACTTAAGATTCTTTCAGTATGATGAAAGATTATGTCCGTACGACGAAATATACTATCCGTTTGACGAAAAATTATGTCCTTATGACGAACTATTTTATCCGTATGATGAATGAAGGATTCTATTCGAATGACGAAGGATTATGTCCTATTGACGAAAGGTTATGTCCTAATGACGAAAGATCATATCCGTATGACGACGGATTCTATCCGTATGACGAAGAATTGTGTCCTTATGACGAAATATTCTATCCGTATGATAAAGGATTCTATCCGAATGACGAAAGATTCTATCCAAATGACGAAAGATTCTATCCGTATGATAAAGGATTCTATCCGAATGACAAAAGATTCTATCCGAATGACGAAAGATTCTATCCGTATGATAAAGGATTCTATCCGAATGACGAAAGATTATGTCCTATTGACGACAGATTATGTTCTTTTGACGACAGATTATGTCCTAATGCAAACGATTCTCTCATTTTGACGAAAGGTTCTGTCCTAATGACGAAAGATTCTGTCATTTTGACGAAAGATTCTGCCCTAATGGCGAAAGATTATGTATGTATGATGAAGAATTATATATAATATGACGAAAGATTATGTCATATTGACGAAAGATTCTGTCCTAATGACGAAAGATTCTGTCCTTTTGACGACAGATTCTGTCCTAATGCAAACGATTCTCTCATTTTGACGAAAGGTTCTGTCCTAATGACGAAAGATTCTGTCATTTTGACGAAAGATTCTGCCCTAATGGCGAAAGATTATGTATGTATGATGAAGAATTATATATAATATGACGAAAGATTCTGTCCTAATGATGAAGGATTCTTTCTGTATGACGAAGGATTCTATTCGTTTGACGAATGATTCTGTCCTTAAGATAAGCGACTTTAACGGTTAGCTGATGATTCCATGTTCCTCAAGATACAGTCTAAAAATGAATAACCGGATTCTAAATGAAGTAACTGTAACCCTCGTAGTGGTGATACTGTCGAGAGTCCAAGCATTGCACTACAGCCATAAGAAATAAGCTCACCCTCAGTAAGTGCCATGATACCCCCCAACCAGAGAACACCAAGGCTGCAGAGCTCAGTACGAATAGATTCAAAGACGAAGAAGAACAATAATGGCCGTTTAAGCATCTGCGGACCAAAACAAGCGAACGTTATCAAGCGGAATATTATGTAACGTCAATTTGTCACTAGCGGACAGAACACATCAGAAACACAATGAACTAGCAACAGAATGGGAATCTGCGTCGCAAATTTCCCACTATCTTTTGCGTTCAACTTTATTGGAAAGCTGTCGAGTACACAGTCACCTGGCAGTTGATGACCATAGACAAACAAAGTTGTGTTACACATAGCTGAATCACGGATCGAAGCAATTTATGTTTGTATAAACATCGCTAGTGACCGTTCTGTTTCAGTTCCAGCAACCGATTACAATATGGAAACATAAATTCTTATTAATGTCAATAAGTAAATATAAGCGAACTACATTTTTCGGTACGAGCGTTTATTTACTGTAATACATGTTTTTTGTGTGTGATTTATATGGTTACAAAAGTGTAATTATTTATGTTGTTGTTTCTTAGGTGATACGGTGTTTTGGCGTTATTTTGGTTTTTAGGATTACAGGAGTGTATTTTATTGTTGGTCTTACTTTGGCAAAATGGTGTTTTGACGTTTTTTTTGTTTTTAGGATTACAGGAGTTAATTTATTTTTGTGTTTCTTTAATGAAATTGTGTTTCGGCAATTTTTTGTTTTTCGTACGACATGATTTAAAAAAAAAATGTTTGTGTTTCTGCTGTCAAATGGTGTTTTGGCGTTTTTTGTTGTTCTTGTGACTACAGAAGTTATTGTTTTTAAATTGCTGTGTTTCTATGGTGAAATGGCGTTTTTACGTCTTTTTGTTGTTACAATGATTTATTAGTGTTTTATGAAAATGTTGATGCGTTTATCTACGCATTTCATCCCCTGAGATCAAGTTGGTCAACATTCGTTGCTATTTCAATCTTTGAAAATGATCGTTTTTCATTTTTTTTACCTGCGTCGTCTTGAATGTTTACTTTGGGTGGTCCGTGATTTCCAGTCAATAAATCGACTTGAAGTTACTGATCTCGCAGTCCCTACAATTCAATATTTAACAAAAAATAATTTTGTTTTCCGGTTTAAACTTTTACATGACCTATCAAAATGTAATGGATTGATAGGTCGCACTAGTAGAGGCTGTGTACCCAATTTCTTCTCTTTAACTTGTGAGGACGTTGGTTAAAATAGAAGAAGTAGAAGTCCACGAAAACGGAAAACGGTCATCTGAGGTTAACAAAAAACATTACAAAAAGTAGTATAATAACATGAACAAATATTCCTTACTTACCACACATGAAAACAATTTACATTATGAGAAAAACGTGTTCATTACAGACAATGAACAACATTACAATCAGCAATGGGTCGCTGACCCTGACGCTAGCAGTCAGCCATGGGTCGCTGATCGCTGCAGCTTAGCTCATGCGCTGCTCAGCATCAAGATTTTGATCATATACCAGTTAAGTGACACGGCTCACAATCCAAAGGTGCTGGGTTCGCTCCTCATCTCAGTGCCGGCCGTTACCCCGGGGAAGCAAACCCTTAGAAAATGCAGGATGAAGCATACCCTTACATAAAATGCATGCCGAAGTCGGAAGCACTGGGCCGACAGGCACAAAATAAAGAACATAGTGCAACGCACACCGCCTTGGGGGGATAGAGAATTAGTCACAAGGAAAATACTAAGAGGTACACACTATCTCAGCCAGTACTCATTAGGGCCCAACCAAGGCATCAGGACTACACAAAGGTAGGCTGCCGTAACCGTCAAGCGACTCTACTCTGTATGTGGTTTACAGAATCTTGTCCTCCATATAATCAATGAAAAATTTTCATAACGATGACCCTCGAAGAAGACGACGAAGAAAATGAAGAAGACGATTTATCATCTTCCTAAAATAATATCATAACGTGGCGTGACAAGAGAGCTCAGACAACCATACGCCCAATATGACACCGCTTTAAACACCATGAATACTCATTTCCCAAGTGGGGGTTCCTGCCTGCTTATATCACACCTTCCAACTTCTTATATCGCCTCTCTTTCTCTCTCTCTCTCTCTCTCTATCTCTCTGCGTGTCTCTCTTTTCTCTCACAAATACTTAACTTAAACTTAACGTCTTTATTCTGGCTTAGAAGACTCTGCAGAGTCTGTATAAGACCAGTTTCATTTACATTTCCTTGCTCTAAAAGTTATGCGTCCAATCTATTCTTAAGTGCAGTAATTGTCCCTGCCTCCACTACTTCCTGTGCTAATGCATTACAAGCATTCACCACTTTCTTACTAACAAAATATTTCCTAATATCTAATTTGGACCTTTCTTTAGTTAATTTGTTGCTATGCCCTCTTGTTCTTGTAGGTGCTTGTATTTAAAAGAAACAACTTGTTATAGTCTAAATTATCCTTTTCTTTGATTATCTTATAAACCTGTACTAAGGCACCTCGAATTCTTCATTTCTAGACACTGTAGGTTTGTCTGAGTCTTTCCTTATAACTCAAATTCTGGAATCCCACTATCAGCTTTGTCGTTCTTCTTTGTATCCTTTCCAGCATGTTTAAATCTCCTCTACAATAGGACCCTCCACCTGCACACAGTACTCCAATCTAGGTCTAACTAATGCTTTAAACAATTTGGCAATCACTTCCCTGCTCATATTTCTTTTTATCATACCTAACATTGCATTTACTTTTTTCACTGCTATCTGGACTTGCTCACTCACTTTACCTGTATGGTCTATTACAACCCGTAGGTCCTTTTCCTTTTCTATCATTCTAATATTATTTTCGTCCATTCTATAATTATGTTCCCTATTGGAGCTACCCATGTGGATGATTGTTCATTTATCAACATTTAACTACATTTGCCAGATCGCAGACCATTCTCGAGTTTTATCTAAATCCGACCTCGATATATCCACTTCAGCTTTAGATGAAACACTACTGCATAGTTTTGTGTCATCAGCGAATTTTGCAAAAATTGATCCCATATCAATGTCCAAATTGTTTATAAATACCAAGAATAAAACTGGTCCCAAAACCGAGCCCTTCACTTATTACTTCACACCACTCAGTGTACTCCTAATTGATTCACACGAGAGTACTCTAGGCCCCGATAGCCCCACACTCTCCCCGAATCTTCCTCAAACAATCCTCTCATCATCCACCTCCCACACTAAATAAGACAAGATCACATACCTCCCTCTTATAATCCAACATTCTGCAATCCATCTTATAGTCCAACAGTCGCCCCTCCCTCTCAAGTCCTACTTCTCACACTTCCTCGTACAACATTCCTACTTCATACTCACATCCCTCACACTCTCTTTCAACACCCCCATCCCTCACACACTCTTTCAACACCCACATCCCTCACACACTCTTTCAATCCTCCCCCCCCCCAAATCCATCACACTCTCTTTGAACACCCACACCCATCACCCTCTTTCAATCCCCACATCCATCACACACTCTTTCAACCTTCCCCCCCCCCCCCACACCCCTCACACTCTCTTTCAACCCCACATCCCTCACACTCTCTTTCAACCCCAGATCCCTCACTATGTCTCACTCACCATCTCCATTAACCTCTTTTACAAGACACGTTCCCCTACCTCACTCTCTATTTTTTCTCTCTCTCTATTTTCTCTCTCTCTCTGTCTCACCCCTCTCCCACTGATTCTTGCTGAGCTACGTTTCCCGATCCTCACGCGCTTGCACCTCCAACTCCCTCATACAATCCGCATAACTTAATCCATTTTGCAATTATGACTCCTCAACTTTCTCATCCAATTTCACCTCCTCCACACCTCACTCCTTTGTACAAGTCCCAATCCTCAACTCCCAAATGCAATACAAAGTGCCTCACATCATCTTACAATCCGACCTCTAATCTCTATCACTTCCTCTTATAATTTCACCTTCCACATTTCTTATTGCAATGCCCCCTCCCTCACTCCCTCTTACAATACCACCTCCTTATTACATTACCACCTCCCTATTACATTACCACCTCCCTCTTAGAATACCACATTGCTCTTACAAAACCACTTCCCTCTTACAATACTACCGTATTCTTACAAAACCACATCCCTCACAACCTATTTCAATACCATATTCCACACTTCCTGTTACAATACCACCTCTACCTTACAATGCTACCTCCCTCACTCAATGTTACAATACCACCTCTACCTTACAATGCTACCTCCCTCACTCAATGTTACAATACCACCTCCCGTTTACAATACCAACTCCCTGTTACAATTCCACCTCCCCCACTCCCTGTTACAATACCACCTCCCTCACTCCTTCTTATTATACCACCTCCCTCTTACAATACCACCTCCCTCTTATAATACCACTTCCACCACCTCCCCCATACAATACCATCTCCATCAGCCTCTCTTAAAATACCACCTCCCCCATACAATACCATCTCCATCACCCTCTCTTATAATACCACCTCCCCCATACAATACCATCTCCATCAGCCTCTCTTAAAATACCACCTCCCCCATACAATACCATCTCCATCAGCCTCTCTTATAATACCACCTCCCCCATACAATACCATCTCCATCAGCCTCTCTTATAATACCACCTCCCCCATACAATACCATCTCCATCACCCTCTCTTATAATACCACCTCCTCCATACAATACCCTCGTCCTCATACCCTCTTCAAATCACTCAACGTCGCCACATTGAAGTATGTCGCTCTCCTTTCACGTGACCCATTCAAAACTTCAATCACAAAAACGACCAGGCCTCACGTTTGACCTTCGCTATCCACTAGCCCATCCACCCACCGCTCCCTTCCTCGCCCATCTATGATTGCAGCTTTTTTGAGGGATCCGTATGTCCATGAACGTATGACGTAATCTTGATGTAATATTTATCGCGGACAACTTCTTTTATTTGACTTTCATGAAAACGGAGTTATCCACTCATTGCAGCCTGAATCAGCACGAAGTATTGTTGACTAAATTATCTGTCAAACCAGGAAGGGTACTCCACACTCCACACTCAATTAAACATCTTCTCATTCGTCATTCGTTGTGAAAATGACGCTCTATTACGTTGTGGTGTAGTTTACAGCGAGGCTGTCATCTCATAACCATTTCGGCCCAACACATCCGAGTTCAGCACCACAGATTTGTATGTCTTTATTCTTCGATCCATATTCTCTCAGCTAGCTTGCATGCATGCAGCCTGTTTCCGGGGCTGTCACTTACAAGAGGAACAGGGTCTTGGACAACTGTGGTTCGCTGACTATGACGCATGCAGTGAGCGATGAGGCGCTGACTAATACCATCTTGTGTCTTTGGCCAATGTAGAATGTTTGATCTGGTGTGAAATGTAAACTCACAAAATGAAGCACCCAGAAGTCCTACTAGTTATATGTAAATGTTCAATATAATACCGTCTTCCTTATTGTGCGTACACTTGTGACTTCACTATGTTGATAAGGTTTGCTTGTTATCACATTCGTCAAGTTTCGGAAAATATTGATTTTAAATATACGTCTTGACCTTAGCGTGTTGCGATGAATGGTAACGTTTATAGACCTTTCTAGCTGGAGCACGTGATTACATTCTGGATTATAGAGATCACTCGCCTATTCACTCACTCACTCACTCACTCATTCACTCACTCACTCACTCACTCACTCACTCACTCACTCACTCACACACCCACCCATCCACTCACTCACTCACTTACTCACTCACTCACTCGGCCACTCATTCACTCACTCAACTCACTCGCTCACTCACACACTCACTCACACACACCCCACTAACTCACTCGCTCACTCACTCACACCCCTACCCACCCACTCATTCACTCACTCACTCCCTACATCCCTCACCCACTTGATCACTCACACACTCAACCCACCCACTCACTCACTCACTCACTCACTCACTCACCTCCCACTCACTTGCTCACTCACACAATCATCCACCAACCAACCTGATTTTAATTTAACTTTTAATTTGATTGGTTTATATAGATTCGCAACCATGAAAATCACCAACTTTAACTTTAACGTATCGGAGATTTGGTTCGGGTGTGTGGCTGTAACGTAAACACCGAACTGAAATTCGGCCAGA
Source organism: Ariolimax columbianus (assembly GCA_036924085.1). Classification (NCBI taxonomy): domain Eukaryota; kingdom Metazoa; phylum Mollusca; class Gastropoda; order Stylommatophora; family Arionidae; genus Ariolimax; species Ariolimax columbianus. The sequence continues at coordinate 147,728,127 of JAVGWX010000001.1, forward strand.
CGTTATTTTCAATCACTATAAACACCTTGTTGCTGTTTCTTGCGTTTTTGAGACTCAGATTTCTGCTTGTACATCATTATTTTTTGTTTCCATTTCTAGGCTTATAAGTATAAACTGCGGAAATTATACACAGACTAATGTCTGGTCAGGCAAAATACACTGATCAGATATGTTAGTGAGGGTCAGGCAAAACATACCGGCCAAGAGTCTCTCACCTCGACTTCCTAGTGGTCCTCCCTGAAAACGGGCTGTTTTCATGGCAATTTGGCTAACGAGCGAAGATCCCCGTAGTAGAGAGTGACACGCAGATGAAGCCAAGCATAGCACAACAGCCTGGAGGACCACGATCCACCTTCATCAGCACGCTCGGGATGTGAGGAAAGCTACTGCTACCCGCCACTTAACGTCTTTTTCAGGGCGCACACAAGAGTGACCTACTTGTGGGCGTTCGCAAACAACAACAACAACATAAACAGTGATCAACACTAAATATCGCCCCAGTGCGCAGGCGCAGTAACGTTATAGAATATTAGACTTACTCTTTACTACACTTTTCTCTTCTTGTCTTTCTTTCCTTGAAAATCATAAAAATATATCCATCCAAATCCACGTATACAGTTCTGCATGTATTTGATTTTATTGTTATCTGATTGAAGTCCTCAGCTCATTGTTGCTTATTAATCCTGATTATTTGATGTTCAAGATGTACTTGTTCACAAATGCTTGCAGTCGCTCGCTTTATGTACGTTACCATTTTGTTGTTGTTGTTATTGTTATTGCTTTATTTATGTTAGAAGAAAATAAACCAGTCTTCTCGTCATCAAATTGGCTAGTCATTTAAATTATAACTTTGTTATTCCATTATTTACTCTACACTTGTATACTACGTAAATCCTCGCCTTTTCACCGAGTACAAATCCAAATGTTCTCTGGACATTATTTGAAACTATTTGAAATTATTTTACAAAACCACATTTGTACACATCCTCTGATAATGGATTTTGGAATGTCGAAAAGCAGGGATGTTTACGTCATCTTTTGGACAATATCGTTTATATTCTGTTGGTTTGCACACGATACTGATGTTGAACTGCTTTGTTCGTAATCAAACTACAGTCTAGAAGACTGGAGCAAAAGAGATTTTGACACAAGAGACATATACATGAAGGAATAACTGTATTTCCTATAGGTGGAAAGGAAACTGAAGAAAGACATATTTGGTTGTACAATCGAATGTAATTTTTTTCTGTAGATTGTAATCAACAGCTATTTAACCAAAAATTAAACTAGCGGGAATGTATGATTATTTGATCATTACTTGTCCTTCATTCTATGACATCAGTACGGAAAATAACCGCAGGCGTTGGAGCTACGATTGTCAGTGAAGACGGGACGAAATACATGACGTCATAAGCTGATATAAATCTGGATAACTCAGAGAGAGGGAGAGAGAGAGAGAGAGAGAGACAGAGGGACAGAGACAGAGGGAAGGAGAAGTTTTGGAGAGAACGAGGGCAGAAAGATAGTGGGGCACAATTTGGTAAAGACTACAAAAGAAACAGAGGCATAAATATTGAGATGATGAGGGAGGAAGACAAGAAAGAGTAATATGAAAAGTGATATAGGCTCAGAGGGACACCGAGGAAGACAAGAAAGAGTAATATGAAAAGTGATATAGGCTCAGAGGGACACCGAGGAAGACAAGAAAGAGTAATATGAAAAGTGATATAGGCTCAGAGGGACACCGAGGAAGACAAGAAAGAGTAATATGAAAAGTGATATAGGCTCAGAGGGACACCGAGGAAGACAAGAAAGAGTAATATGAAAAGTGATATAGGCTCAGAGGGACATCGAGATGGACAAGAAAGAGAAACAGAATTACAATGAGAGATCCAGATAAACATAGATATACATACATGCGTGGACTATTCGACAACGTTTTACCACTAGCGCCATAACTATAACAACAGTGCTCAGAACCACGGGATATCTATGTGAGAATAAACTCTAATAGAATGACAATAGGGGCATGCACCTGAAACGTGACGAATGTGCAAAGAAGACAGTAACATGGCGGCATTCGAGGAAATTCGATTGAAGCAATGTGTTGTGATTGAATTCCTGACAGCGGAAGGTTGTGTTCCCATCGACACGCTTGGAACAATGACTGCTGTATATGGTGACACCCTTGTGGATGTCAGGAGGTGGGCACGGACTGTAACAATCCATCCACGACGAACCTGCATGATAAGGTTCGCAGCGGACGACCATTAACAGTTCCTCGCCTCTGCTGAAAAGTGATCATCTTTTGTTATTGAATTTTCGGAATACGATAATACCATCACTCCGATCGATATGTGAAAACTTTGCAGAAACTTCGAGCACGATTGTTGCGTGTTCGTGTGGGCAAGCATTATATCCTTCAGCACGACTTTGGTCGAACATACACTACTCGACAAACAGTGGCTGCATTGAAGCGTCTCTAGTTTGACATTTGACCGTACCCATCATTCACCTTCTATATCACATCTTGTGACTTCTTCCTCTTTCCGAGGTTGAATGAACACCTCAAGGGACACCTTTACGCGCCTGAAGAAGGGGTGCAAGCAGATGTTAGACGAAGGTGTCGATAGAAGACGTCTGATTGGTTTCCTTGACAGGATGCTACAACTAGTCCGACGTGTGTGTTTGTGTATGGACCAGGATGGTGGCTACGTTGACAAATAAGAACACTTCACATACACGACATTCCAAGCTTGAAGAAAATGTATAGCTGATGTGTAAACCTTGCACATTCATGAGATGATCTCTTTAGAGATAACACTTTAAAAATCACATTCATACAAACATTCAAACAAACATTCATACATACATACATACAAACATACGTACATGCATACATACATACATACATACATACATTCATACATACATACATACATACATACAAACATACATACATACATACATTCATTATACATACATACACACATACATACATTCATACATACATACATACATACATACATACATACATACATACATATATACATACATACATACATACATATATACATACATGCAAACATTCATACATTCACATATGCATATTTACAAACATACATACCTACAAAAATACATAGATAGGAACATACATACACACATAAGTACATACGCATTTGCATTCATACACACACGCACGAAAGCGCATATATATATAAATATATATATATATATATATATATATATATATATATATATATATATATATATATAGAGAGAGAGAGAGAGAGAGAGGTAGAATCAACGGAGGAGAGATATCGATAAAAGTAGCAAGAGACAGAAAGACAGTGGCAGCAAGAGAGAGAGAGAGAGAGAGAGAGAGATAGAGGGGGAGAGAAAGAAAAAGAGAATGGGGCAGTGAAATGACACCAAAAAAAAAAAAGAAAAGGCAGTGGCAGGAAGAGAGAAAGAGGCAAGGGCAGCAAGGGAGAGACTCCATCAACATCCCATCTGTGAGTACCGGAGTCGTTGGCTAACAAAAGGGAGAGACTCGATCAACATCCCATCTGTGAGTACCGGAGTCGTTGGCTAACAAAAGGGAGAGACTCGATCAAAATCCCATCTGTGAGTACCGGACTCGTTGGCTAACAAAAGGGAGAGACTCGATCAACATCCCATCTGTGAGTACCGGACTCGTTGGCTAACAAAAGGGAGAGACTCGATTAACATCCCATCTGTGAGTACCGGAGTCGTTGGCTAACAAAAGGGAGAGACTCAATTAACATCCCATCTGTGAGTACCGGAGTCGTTGGCTAACAAAAGGGAGAGACTCGATTAACATCCCATCTGTGAGTACCGGAGTCGTTGGCTATCAAAAGGGAGAGACTCGATTAACATCCCATCTGTGAGTAAAGGAGTCATTGGCTAATAAAAGGGAGAGACTCAATTAACATCCCATCTGTGAGTACCGGAGTCGTTGGCTAACAAAAGGGAGAGACTCGATTAACATCCCATCTGTGAGTACCGGAGTCGTTGGCTAACAGAAGGGAGAGACTCGATTAACATCCCATCTGTGAGTACCGGAGTCGTTGGCTAACAAAATGGAGAGACTCGATCAACATCCCATCTGTCAGTACCGGAGTCGTTGGCTAACAAAAGGGAGAGACTCGATCACCATCCCATCTGTGAGTACCGGAGTCGTTGGCTAACAAAAGGGAGAGACTCCATCAACATCCCATCTGTCAGTACCGGAGTCGTTGGCTAACAAAAGGGAGAGACTCCATCAACATCCCATCTGTGAGTACCGGACTCGTTGGCTAACAAAAGGCAGAGACTCAATTAACATCCCATCTGTGAGTACCGGAGTCGTTGGCTAACAAAAGGGAGAGACTCGATTAACATCCCATCTGTGAGTACCGGAGTCGTTGGCTAACAAAAGGGAGAGACTCGATTAACATCCCATCTGTGAGTACCGGAGTCGTTGGCTAACAAAAGGGAGAGACTCGATCAACATCCCATCTGTCAGTACCGGAGTCGTTGGCTAACAAAAGGGAGAGACTCGATCACCATCCCATATGTGAGTACCGGAGTCGTTGGCTAACAAAAGGGAGAGACTCGATCAACATCCCATCTGTGAGTACCGGAGTCGTTGGCTAACAAAAGGGAGAGACTCCATCAACATCCCATCTGTGAGTACCGGAGTCGTTGGCTAACAAAAGGGAGACACTCGATCACCATCCCATCTGTGAGTACCGGAGTCGTTGGCTAACAAAAGGGAGAGACTCCATCAACATCCCATCTGTGAGTACCGGAGTCGTTGGCTAACAAAAGGGAGAGACTCCATCAACATCCCATCTGTCAGTACCGGAGTCGTTGGCTAACAAAAGGGAGAGACTCCATCAACATCCCATCTGTCAGTACCGGAGTCGTTGGCTAACAAAAGGGAGAGACTCGATTAACATCCCATCTGTGAGTACCGGAGTCGTTGGCTAACAAAAGGGAGAGACTCCATCAACATCCCATCTGTGAGTACCGGAGTCGTTGGCTAACAAAAGGGAGAGACTCCATCAACATCCCATCTGTGAGTACCGGAGTCGTTGGCTAACAAAAGGGAGAGACTCCATCAACATCCCATCTGTGAGTACCGGAGTCGTTGGCTAACAAAAGGGAGAGACTCGATTAACATCCCATCTGTGAGTACCGGAGTCGTTGGCTAACAAAAGGGAGAGACTCCATCAACATCCCATCTGTGAGTACCGGAGTCGTTGGCTAACAAAAGGGAGAGACTCCATCAACATCCCATCTGTGAGTACCGGAGTCGTTGGCTAACAAAAGGGAGAGACTCGATTAACATCCCATCTGTGAGTACCGGACTCGTTGGCTAACAAAAGGGAGAGACTCGATCAACATCCCATCTGTGAGTACCGGAGTCGTTGGCTAACAAAAGGGAGAGACTCCATCAACATCCCATCTGTGAGTACCGGAGTCGTTGGCTAACAAAAGGGAGAGACTCGATCAACATCCCATCTGTGAGTACCGGAGTCGTTGGCTAACAAAAGGGAGAGACTCCATCAACATCCCATCTGTGAGTACCGGAGTCGTTGGCTAACAAAAGGGAGAGACTCGATCACCATCCCATCTGTGAGTACCGGAGTCGTTGGCTAACAAAAGGGAGAGACTCCATCAACATCCCATCTGTGAGTACCGGAGTCGTTGGCTAACAAAAGGGAGAGACTCGATTAACATCCCATCTGTGAGTACCGGAGTCGTTGGCTAACAAAAGGGAGAGACTCGCTTAACATCCCATCTGTGAGTACCGGAGTCGTTGGCTAACAAAAGGGAGAGACTCGATTAACATCCCATCTGTGAGTACCGGAGTCGTTGGCTAACAAAAGGGAGAGACTCGATCACCATCCCATCTGTGAGTACCGGAGTCGTTGGCTAACAAAAGGGAGAGACTCCATCAACATCCCATCTGTCAGTACCGGAGTCGTTGGCTAACAAAAGGGAGAGACTCCATCAACATCCCATCTGTGAGTACCGGAGTCGTTGGCTAAGAAAAGGGAGAGACTCGATCACCATCCCATCTGTGAGTACCGGAGTCGTTGGCTAACAAAAGGGAGAGACTCCATCAACATCCCATCTGTGAGTACCAGAGTCGTTGGCTAACAAAAGGGAGAGACTCCATCAACATCCCATCTGTGAGTACCGGAGTCGTTGCTAACAAAAGGGAGAGACTCGATCAACATCCCATCTGTGAGTACCGTAGCCGTTGGCTAACAAAAGGGAGAGACTCCATCAACATCCCATCTGTGAGTACCGGAGTCGTTGGCTAACAAAAGGGAGAGACTCCATCAATATCTCATCTGTGAGTACCGGAGTCGTTGGCTAACAAAAGGGAGAGACTCCATCAACATCCCATCTGTGAGTACCGGAGTCGTTGGCTAACAAAAGGGAGAGACTCGATCAACATCCCATCTGTGAGTACCGGAGTCGTTGGCTAACAAAAGGGAGAGACTCAATTAACATCCCATCTGTGAGTACCGGAGTCGTTGGCTAACAAAAGGGAGAGACTCCATCAACATCCCATCTGTGAGTACCGGAGTCGTTGGCTAACAAAAGGGAGAGACTCGATCAACATCCCATCTGTGTGTACCGGACTCGTTGGCTAACAGAAGTCGTAGATGCAACCATAATAAGGACCAGATTGCCACTGCCTCGATTTGGATCCGCCCGTGAGTGTTAGGTGATCGTTGCGAGGCTACTCGTTCTTCAAATGAACCCTGACCTCAGTGACAGATGCTGCTCTGGTTTTCGTTTGCTGTCGTCAACATCAACGTTGTCTACAGCTGAGGTAACTTAATTACAAATTAGTTAACTAAACTGCAGACCTTGATGGCAGTCAGTGACACCTAACTTGTGATAATACACAATTGTGTTGACGTTTCTTTTTTCTGTTCTATTGCCCGGAAGCTGACTAGCGAATTGCTGCACCAAATTTGTTACAAGAACCACGTGGGCTACAGTTAGACAGGGTGTTTGGTCGGTGGGATGGCGTGACCAACTAATCCCATGGGTTGGAGAATATTTTACCCCTAATGGGAGGAAGTTTGATTAGATCACCATTTACTATTTGCTATCCGGGCTGCAGTTGTATTATATTTGCATCTGTATAATATGCACATGCACACACGCACACACACACACTCACACACGTCTACACACACATATACACGTAGACAAACATACACGAACACACATATGTACACACGCACACACATACACACAAACACACACATACACGCACATACACATACACACGCAACCACACACACACACACACACACACACACACAGACAGATCCCTCGCTGTAACCACTCACGTGTCGTATTAGTGCTGGTTATGGCTCTCATCTGGAAGTCTTGACTGATTAAACTGCCATGCTGATAGACGGTGAGTTTGTTGTAAACAGATTTTCATATCGTGACACTGTCCAGTAATGTAGTTAGTGAGACGGTATAGTTTCCAGCGCCTCATTAAGCCATAGGAGGGCAGATGAGATGAGATGTGCTGTTATTAGGGAGATGGTACCCCGTCTGGTAATGTTGTTAGTGAGACTGAATGTCGTCATCGCGTGTTTCGACATATGTCGCTAGACTGTGTGTGGGGAGAACGCTCTCCTGTCTCCTTATGTCGCTAGACAGTGTGAGGAGGGGAAAGGGAGGGGGGGGGGGGGTTTGCGCTCTTCTTGTGTTCCCTTATGTCGTTAGGCTTGGTGTGCAAGTACACTATTTTTGTGTCCATTAATGTCGCTAGACTTAGTGTGGCGATACAACCTTGTGGTGCCCACTTATATAGTTAGGTTTAGCGTAGAGGTACAATCTCTGTTGTCCACTTATGTCTGTAGATGCAGTGATGAGGCACACTCTCTGTTGTCCACTTATGTCTGTAGATGCAGTGATGAGGTACAATCTCTGTTATTCCCTTATGTCTCTAGTTGTAGTGATGAGGTACACCCTTATGTTGTTCCCTTATGTCTCTAGATGCAGTGTTGAGCTGCAACCTTCTTTCTGTGCCATAGTGTGGCTATAGCCCTAAGCTGATTCCATTCAACGGCTGGCACTATATGTCCAGCATGTCGTTATTACCACTTTCTGATTAATTTCCTCGTTTCTCGTTTTGTCTTTTCTAGTGACCATGACTGCAGAGTGATACATTGTAATGATAAAAGAGTATAGTGAGAAATTATAGAGAATGTATAGTGATAAATAATAAGGGGGGGGGGGGGATATAGTGAGAAATTATAGAGAATATTTAGTAAGAAAGTATAGTGATAAAGTATTGTGAGAGTATATAGGGTTCAGTGTGTCATTAGTTTGCTATAACGGTCCTCGCAGATAAAAGAATAGCACTACCACGTTAACACACATCTATATAGGATTGTTCAAGTAGCTGCCACTTTCATCATGTCAAACCATGTTATTGATATACTCACTGTTAGTGCTCGAGGGATGGTCGAAAGGTGTTGCATTGTAGTATGAAGGGGTCAAGGCATTTACCTGAAAATTGGTGTAAACTTTAGTCCTTCTTTGTGTGATCACCCTGCTAGGGTAATTACTTCTTTCATCTAATCTTCACCTTCCTGTTTCCCTGACTGTAGAACATCTAGAAACCACGTTTCCAGTTCAGTATCAAGTTCTGGACGTCAGAAAAATGTGAGAGAATGAAATCTTGCCATCCACTTTACTCACTGGACTTGATACCTGTTGATATTCTCCTGTTCCCAAACATGAAGAATCCGATTCATTGAACTTCGTTTTTGTGTCGTCGAGAACTTGATTACTGAGCTGGAGACGTGGTTCTTGGCCCAGGTGGTGTTCTACAATCAGGGCAACAGGAAGGTGAGGAATAGATGAAAGAAGTGATTACCGTTGCATGGTGATCACACAAAGAAGGACTACAGTTTTCACCAATTTCCTGATAAATGCCTTGACTACTTCATACTAAAGTGGAACACTTTTCTACCATACCTCATATGACACAGAATTCCTGTAAAGTGGACAGTTGCAGATTTTGCCTCGTTCTTAGTAGGCAGCGAAAAGAGATAATGAAATGAATGAAATGTTATTAGTTATCAAATATTATTAGTTATCTAATTTTATTAGTTATCAAATGCTGTTATTTATCAAATGATATTCGTTATAAAATGTTATTAGGTGTACAATGTTATTCGTTTTACAATACTATAGGGTGTAACATGTTATTTGTTATACACTGTTATTAGTAATCAAATGGTATCACTATTAAATATAGTTAGTTATTACATGCTATTAATAATCCCTCAGACAAACTTACTTTGAAATTTAATGAGAAGAAATATGTTTTACATTCAGGATACAGCCGTTTTCCATAGATTATTGATCACCTTCTTGACCAGTATAATGTACATGATATGCAATCTTTGTAATTGTCTCTAAGACATTGTCCAATTGAGATTTACACTTTATCTAATTGAGAATTAGACTGTGTCTTATTGAGTCTCAGACATTGTCTAATTTAGTCTTAGACATTGTTTAATTGAGTCTTAGACATTGTCTAATTGAGTCTTATACATTGTCCAATTGAGGTTTACACTTTGTCTAATTGAGAATTAGACTTTGTCTTATTGAGTCTCAGACATTGTCTAATTTAGTCTTAGACATTGTCTAATTGAGTCTTATACATTGTCCAATTGAGGTTTACACTTTGTCTAATTGAGAATTAGACTTTGTCTTATTGAGTCTCAGACATTGTATAATTGAGTCTTATACATTGTCTAATTGAGTCTTAGACATTGTCTAAATGTTTTCAAGTGATATGTGAGTTAAACATAACAGAAATTGGGAAAAGTAAATGAACAGGAAGTTCAGAATTTCAGTCAACTTGAACGCCCGTAAACGAATCATCTACGTTAGGCGCTAATTATATCAGATACAAAAATCCATAATAATATAATCTTCAACTTGTCACATATGATTGGTAGCATAGATACCGACTGTGAGATCTTGACATGATCTCGAGGGACCCTGACATGATCTCGCGGGATCCTGTCGTGAACTATTTCCCGGTAATTCCGAATATCTTCATGTTACTCTCATTGTCTGTCCTCTGTGTGTTTAGTTATATTTCTGCTCTGCCATTTCACTGTGGATTCCAACTGAATGATTACCTTGCTCTGTCTGCAAGATACTTTCTCATATCATTCGGAAATATTTATATTCACATCCAATACCTCTTCCACCTAGAGTCACTGGAAACATAGATATAACAAGTAAATATTAAAAACAAAGTTTTTCGGCACAAGCTTTTCAATAGGACTTAATAAATTGGAAAGATCAAAGGGTCGTACTAGTAGAGGCTGTGTACACAATTTCATACTCTCTATGTTATGAGGAATTTGCTTAAAATAGGAGAAATTGTCCATTCAAACGGACAACGGTCATGTCAGGTTAAAGGAAAGCTCGTGAAAAGTAAAAAAAAAAACAACAAACGTGGGAAAAGAATAAAGTTAAGCACAGCCTACAATTATAGTATCAGGCTTTCAAACCACGACTTGAAAATCTGGAAAACATTTATGCCTATTTCGAAATGAAAAGCTCATACGCAATAATATTTTCAGTGAAATAAAAAAATTTGTAGACAGTCAAATAACTAAACTCGTGTACGGTCAAATAACTAAATTTGTGTACGGTCAATAACTAAATTTGTGTACGGTCAAATAACTAAATTTGTGTACGGTCAAATAACTAAATTTGTGGACGGTCAAATAACTAAATTTGTGTACGTTCAAAGAACTAAATTTGTGTACGTCAAAGAACTAAATTTGTGTACGGTCAAAGAACTAAATTTGTGTTGTCAAGCAACAGAGGAAATCGCGAGTTACACCCAGAGCAGATGGTTTCATTCAGGCTTACTTTTACTTTAATCGGGTCGGTGGTCGAATGGGTTAGGTGTCAGTCATCTTTCACTAAGGGGTAAAGGCATTCGCATAGCAGCCACTGCTGTCAGGATGCCGTGTTTGAGACTTCATTGTACGTGGCCACTGCTTGTTTTTGTGGTAGTTGGGGCAGTTCCCTTCCTAGCTGTCTTTCCCAACATTAGGCAAAGTATAATTGAGTGAACTGGAGAGAATTTAAGCAGGCTTTGAATCCCGTCTCTATGCCGGAAAAAGCAAGGGCTTTATCACTACGCCAATCAGTCACGGATTAAAAACCGCGACAAAGCATATAGACGGTAACAAAACCTAATCTGTACAATGGGTGACTGTTACTGCATGACCTATCGGCCTTTATACCTAAACACTATAATTCTTCGCAGTGGACCTCAACGGTGGGAATAAACGCCGCGATGATTGTTGACTTTTATTTGAATCATTTTCGTGGGCAAAGTCGATTGACTTGATCAGATGTTTACTTTCACACCAACACATCTAGTTCCAGACCAGGAACACTGACATAATGGGCCACTGACCCACACAACTGGACAGAGTCAAATGTTCATTACTATCAGCAATTGTTAACTGGCCCCACGGGAGTACACTGTCATTACTGTAAAAGGATAAACTAATATTAACTTTGCAATCTTGATTGACTTTTATGTTTGATAATAGTACCATTGATAACACCATGGACATGTTGATTGTCAGAGAATAGCGCCGTAACATGACGTTTGTAACACTTGCCGGTCGTCTCCAAGTCAGATACAATGATCACCTTTCAACAATTTTGACACAAAAAGTAAACTGCCATACGCTGATAATGATATTGTCTTACTATCATCATTCATATGCATTTCCGTCTCTGCAGACCGTGCTCGTGGCACCCCGTGAGTAGCTTCTCAGAGCGCAAGCCTGGGCGCTGAATATAGAAACCCTGGGCTGTCCAAACTGCAGGATCTCCCTCTCGTCTTCGCTTGTGTAATCCAAAGGAATGAAAAACATAACAATTTGGCACCAGCTCAGCTACAGGAGCTGCCAGAATGAGCTTTAAACCATCCGCTATTGGTGCTGCCACTCCAGAGTTTCTGTCTGGGTCTCCTCCCGTAACCCTACCCTCTCCCGAGGTCTCCACAAGGCAGTGGAGTCATTTTCCCCAGATGCTAGTTACTCGAGACACGCGATGATACTTTCATGGTCCCAAGACTAGCCAGCACTCCCTGGAACTTGTTGGTTTAAAATCAGTTCCTCCACTTCTAAGCGAACTGCCTGAATATGCTAACGAGCTTCGTCTACCCGGATTTAGAGTACCTTTTCTTAAATTGACTGCCAACCAGGGCTAATGAGCCCAATCTGCCCGCCCAGGTATACCGCCGGGTACTCGGTCGCGCCCCACAGCAGGCTCTGTAAGAACCAGGGTGCCCCTCATGAAGGTGCTGATGGGTACACAATAATATAGAAGAGGCCATTGACATGGAAACTCTTGAACGGCAAGCCAAACAGTGAATCCAGCGGCGATTTTTACACCTGGAAAGGAGATTCTATATCAGACGCTTCCCTTTCCTATCTTATTATAAAAATGTGCGAACAGCAGAACATGTTTTACATCGAAGGCACAGAAAATAGTCAACAAATAGTTTAACCTGGGCAATAATAAAACAGATCGTCTTCAAGAAGCAGAGTTTTCCAGAATGCTAGGTTTCTGTGAATCTTCTTCTTCTTTTGTTTTTTCTTTTTCTTCCTCTTCCTTTTCTTCTTCCTTTTCATCTTCTTTTGCTGCTGCTGCCTTCATCCTGAGATTGATGTTGCGATGTGTGTTAAAGTTGACATGGAGGCTGCAATATCTGCGTCCTTCGGTTCGACACATCAGATTTAAGTTGGTTTTATTGTAGTACCAGGGTTTCCTTCACATTGCGATCCCAATTCCTTAGCCAGACTACACTAGTGCAACCTGTTTCCAGGGCCGCCACAGGGAGGCGGAATAATATCATGGTCAGCTGTGGTTTGCTGATCTTAATGGAAGAAGCCAGCTAGAAGTCGCTGGCTACTGTCAGTTCGTACACTGCTATATCTAGTCCCAAAAGTGAATCACATCTTCCAAGTATGAATAATAAGGTAACTAGAGTGGGTTGTAAATGGGGCTAGCAATATCATCACGTAAAAAAATTCACTACAAAATCTACAACTGCAAACACGCAATTAAATAAGTTCTTTGGTATAGGCGTCAAGGCAATCGACTAGCTGCAGTTGTAACACTATGATCCTCAAGCAACAAAAGAAGACAATAAGAAAAGAGGTTCTAATAACATAAGGTGCGAGATGCAGTTCACAAATTGTTACAATAATCTAAGCAAAACTATTTCAGAATATACACATGTAATCTGCAATTAATTTTCTCAATTGAAATAAGAAATGTAATTCTTCAATGTGGATGCAGCTAATCTAATGTTAGTAGTGGTAGTTCGCTCGCTTTTAACGATAAAAGTACAGTATTCAGTTTCAGTTACCTGCACTCTCCAGTCGATACAGCGGTAAATGGGTACCTGGCTTACTGTTATGAAGGGGTAGGTAGCGTGGATTGGACACCCTAGCCCATTTGTGTTTAGCACTTTATCCTTGACAACAGTGTCTGCTTGGAACTACCTGTACCTTTACGGCACAGCTGATCTTGTAGTATAGACACGAATCATATGAAATAATAACCACCTGTCCCGCCATTGTTGAGTCCAGCATGCACATTCACCACGTCAAGGTCAAGCATAAGCCTATGATGACTAGGCAGGAAAACGGTCACAATTTAATAGGATAACAGAAGGTCTGTGACTGATGGGGCATTGATCGGAGAATCGACCATCATCTAAAGGACAGTCAGAGCACTGCCAGCTTATACAACCCTGAATTCTGCATCCAGAAGTTAATGGCGACATCAATAGCGTCATTTTCTGGAGATACGAAAGTATGTGTAAATGATGGCGATTATCAAAGAAAAGTGAAACGATTATGGGAAGCGGAATGGGGGAGGGGGAAGAGAAAGTTGGGGGGAATGGGGGGGGGGGGAGGGGTAATGGAGGAGTATTGATCTTTCTTCACTTATAACATGTAATCGGTGGTTAGCAGCTCAATATGATTTCAAAATTGTATCATTTTTCATTTGTGATTGGCTCTAACGTTTATTTTGAGATAATACACGTTAATTATAACGATTTTATTTGCGCGTGACATTTTTGTGTATGTGTATTTATATTGGTTGAAAATCAAAGATAATAAGCTACAAAGTATGTTTCATCATCATTATCATCAGTCCTGTAACCTGAAAGGTCATTGGGGCACCAATACTGCAGATTGCTGGACCAGTTCACGCCACTCAACTCGGTTTTGTGCCAGGATATTTGTTCTAGCTATGGACATTCCCGTCCACTCTCTAATGTAGTCTTCCCATCTCTTTTTCTGCCTCCCTCTCTTACGCTTCCCAGGCACAGTACCTTGCAGGATCGTCTTGGTCAAGCTAGGCTATCTAGAAACATGCCCATACCATGTGACCTTGCGTGCGTTTACCATAGCCAATAGATCGTTATATTGGCCGACCCGTCTTAACGGTGTCACGAACTGCCTTATTAGTGACGTGGTCTAGATACGAAATGTCCAGGATTCGACGCAGACATCTCATCTCCATTGCACACATTCTTCGCTATAGAACCACGTTCAAAGTCCATGTTTCGTACGCTTTAAGGTACACGGAACTGACAAGTGCATACATTAAACTCAACTTGGATTTCAGGCTGATGCTTTTGTCCCTCCATAGCGGCCCCAGTGTGGTGAAACCATTCATGGCTGATAGAACAGTCCTTTTCTGACTTCAGATCTAGATGGGTAGACAATCCACAAACATACCAGCAATAGTAACATAACAGCTGGGTAGACTTGCACGTGTCCTGACATAGGATTGAATCACGTCTTCCCTTCGAGACAGACGTGCGCTATAACCATTCTGCCACTCTATATAAAAAATTAAATTCCCGCAAATCCGAAATGAATAAGATGAATATTGTTTGGATTAATCGAAATGTCGCGAATCACACTGATACTGACGAGGTGGTCTGAGAGATGAGAGACGGGCAAGCGTTTGAGGACTGGGAGAGATCAAGAGTGACAAGCGAAGGATTGGCTGACTAGGGAGGGCTAAGGGGTGTGGAGGGGACAAGTTGGAATATATCGAAATATAATTTTAAATGTTACACCTGAGGAGAACTGGAAAAGAGTGGATGTGGACTGGGAAAGAGTGGATGTGGACTGGGAAAGAGTGGATGTGGACTGGGAAAGAGTTTATGTGGACTGGGAAAGAGTGGATGTGGACTGAGAAAGAGTGGATGTGGGCTGGGAAAGAGTGCTTATGAAATGGGAAAGAGTGGAGGGGGACTTGGAAAGAGTGGACTGGGACTTGGAAAGAGTGGAGAGGGACTGGGAAAGAGTGGATGTGGACTTGGAAAGAGTGGAGAGGGACTGGGAAAGAGTGGAGGAGGGGGACTGGGAAAGAGTGGATGTGGACTTGGAAAGAGTGGAGAGGGACTGGGAAAGAGTGGAGGAGGGGGACTGGGAAAGAGTGGATGTGGACTTGGAAAGAGTGGAGAGGGACTGGGAAAGAGTGGACTGGGACTTGGAAAGAGTGGACTGGGACTTGGAAAGAGTGGAGAGGGACTGGGAAAGAGTGGATGTGGACTGGGAAAGAGTGAATGTGGACTGGGAAAGAGTGGATGTGGACTGGGAAGGAGTGCATATGGACTGGGAAAGAGTGGAGGGGGACTGGGAAAGAGTGGAGGGGGACTGGGAAAGAGTGGATGTGGACTGGGAAAGAGTGGATGTGGACTGGGAAAGAGTGGACTGGGACTTGGAAAGAGTGGAGGGGGACTGGGAAAGAGCGAATGTGGACTGGGAAGGAGTGCCAATGGACTGGGAAAGAGTGAATGTGGACTGGGAAGGAGTGCATATGGACTGGGAAAGAGTGGAGGGGGACTGGGAAAGAGTGGAGGGGGGCTGGGAAAGAGTGGAGGAGGGGGGCTTGGAAAGAGTGGAGGGGGACTGGGAAAGAGTGGAGGGGGACTGGGAAAGAGTGGAGGGGGACTGGGAAAGAGTGGAGAGGGACTGGGAAAGAGTGGAGGAGGGGGGGGGCTTGGAAAGAGTGGAGGGGGACTGGGAAAGAGTGGAGGGGGACTGGGAAAGAGTGGAGGGGGACTGGGAAAGAGTGGAGGGGGACTGGGAAAGAGTGGAGGGACTAGGAAAGAGTGGAGGGGGACTGGGAAAGAGTGGAGGGGGACTGGGAAAGAGTGGAGGGGGGTTTGGAAAGAGTGGAGGGGGACTGGGAAAGAGTGGAGAGGGACTGGGAAAGAGTGGAGAGGGACTGGGAAAGAGGGGAGAGGGACTAGGAAAGAGTGGAGGGACTAGGAAAGAGTGGAGGGGGACTGGGAAAGAGTGGAACGGGACTGGGAAAGAGTGGAGAGGGACTGGGAAAGAGTGGAGGGGGACTGGGAAAGAGTGGAGGGGGACTGGGAAAGAGTGGAGGGGGGCTTGGAAAGAGTGGAGGGGGACTGGGAAAGAGTGGAGAGGGACTGGGAAAGAGTGGAGAGGGACTGGGAAAGAGTGGAGAGGGACTAGGAAAGAGTGGAGGGACTAGGAAAGAGTGGAGGGGGACTGGGAAAGAGTGGAGAGGAACTAGGAAAGAGTGGAGGGACTGGGAAAGAGTGTAGGGGGACTGGGAAAGAGTGGATGAGGGGGGCTTGGAAAGAGTGGAGGGGGACTGGGAAAGAGTGGAGGGGGACTGTGAAAGAGTGGAGAGGGACTGGGAAAGAGTGGAGGGGGACTGGCAAAGAGTGGAGAGGGACTAGGAAAGAGTGGAGGGACTAGGAAAGAGTGGAGGGGGACTGGGAAAGAGTGGAGAGGAACTAGGAAAGAGTGGAGGGACTGGGAAAGAGTGTAGGGGGACTGGGAAAGAGTGGATGAGGGGGGCTTGGAAAGAGTGGAGGGGGACTGGGAAAGAGTGGAGGGGGACTGTGAAAGAGTGGAGAGGGACTGGGAAAGAGTGGAGGGGGACTGGCAAAGAGTGGACTGGGACAAGTGTAGCACTTACATAGATATCCTGGGCAACGCTGAGTACTACAGCTATTGTGTGTATTTATGTATATAAACCCTTCGAGGAAAGCAGGTATGTACTGCCATGAACCTGCTTGTACACATTCAATAATGATTTTCAAAATTAAAGTTAGAAATTTGGTAGGTTTATTTTTCATTAAACTTTGAAAGAATAACAATATCTTCCGAAGCCGAATTGGAATCAGCGGTCTAAAGATTTCTAAATTTTCTAACTACAGTCCTCCGATCAATTAGCTAAGCTTTCGCGGGTCGTGCGAACGTTTCATTTATTTGCTGTACTCGTTAGTACTGTGAGCGACGTACAAAGGCAATAATTGTGTATATTAATGACTACACGCACTTAAATTATGTCGAATCTTTAAAACGCATATTTTATTTAGGGCGTCATCTATTTCTCCTTGTCTAATTGTATCACTTGACCAACGCCAGTAACTCTAACGTAGAGTGTGTATGTGTGATTGCACGAGTGTGCACGCGTCCGAGTGTCTGCGTGCCAATGTATGCCATCGCTCGTTCTGATTTATAAGCGACTGTCAGCATCTTGAAATGAAGTGCTGCGCCAAGCTCACAAAACACACCCAAAATCTGTTTGATGTCCACATCAACCCATATCACCCCATCCGAACCCATCATTAACCATCTCTCCAGCCTGTCATTTCTTCTATTTTTTTGTTTACTTTGACCTCTTCTCCGGTCCTCATTGAAATATTTGAAATTAAACAGGACCTGGCAAACTGTAATTCTAGCAGATAATGCTGGTTTCCAGACTGCCTCTGCCGTTCTTGACGTGCATGCCTGGCCCACATACGGGATGGCATTTCCAGAGCTAAACAGCATTACCCTGGGCATTAATTTAGATTGCGAAGCTCTTGGTGTTTACCTCGATCGCGACTGTGGAACGATGCCTTTATATCAATATTTCACATTGGCGTGTTCGTGGTTGATTGAATGTGCTTTCGTGTTGCTCACTTGGTTGATATGGAATTGCAGATACATAAAAGTGGCTGTATCACTCTGACGGTGGATGTATAACGGTATTAGTCGGGTGGTGTATATGTAGAACTGTATCAATTGAGTGGTTGATATATAACTATATCAATCAAGTGGTTGATATATAACTATATCGATCTGATGGGGGATGTATAATTGCGTCGATCAGGAATTTAAGGCATACCTGTATCGATCAGGCTGCGAGTGGTGAGCTGTACTAATGAATGATTCTAGCCACTGAAGAATGCTGGCTGAATTGATCATAACTGAAGTTGGTCATGAAAGAAGAGTCATCAATACAGTCACCTCCCGGAGGGAATAACGAGACCAAGCTGCCAATATTAGTTCAACTATATCTTCCAAAGGTATGGACAACATATAATCTCCAACAGCAACATCCAATACATTGACTTCTCGATGTGAGACTTCTTCTAATTCCAGGTGACGGAACCAGGTGAGAGTCTCTGGCAGCCCTAAAACCAAAATGCTAGTTGCAGATGTGACCATAAGCCATAGGTGGTAATTCATATAGAAGTATATAGAAATAGGACAACTGACTTCAAAACACATGATGCCTTGCAGGCAGTCTGTTCTTGTAGGAACAGATGATGAACAGGAGTGGGAAAGTTTTAAAACAGTTCTAGAAACGCTAAAAGAGGAATGTGTTCCATGTAGGGAGGTAAACCCCAAGCGTAAAGAGTGGATAACTAGATTTGTAGGGAAATGTAGAAGAGCAAAAAATAAAGCATGGACAAAATATATAGAGGCAGGTAAATCAAAAGAAACATATGTAAAATATTTGGACAAGCAGAACATATCTCAGAAAGCGAATAAAACTGCAAAAATAGACTTTGAAAAAAAACTTGCTCAGGGGATCAAGACTGACAGTAAAAGCTTCTTCTCTTATGTTAGAAATAAATAAAGAACGAAAGACAAAGTAGGCCCTCTCATAGACAGTACAGGGAAAATAATAAGTGGGAATAGGGAGGCAGCTAATCTGCTCAATCAGTACTTTGGCACAGTCTTCACAAAGGAGGACTGCACAGAGATCCCAGAGCCTATAGATATTTTTCAAAGAGACATGGATACAGCAGGATTAAGATCAATCTGTATTACAGAGGAAATGGTTTTTACAAAATTGGACGGGTTGAAAGTGAATAAATGTCCAGGTCAAGATGGTATTCATCCAAAATTGCTGTATGAAATTAGAGACCAACTAGCAAAACCATTGGCTATATTATGTTCTCAATCACTTACAAAAGGGATTGTTCCACGGGATTGGAAAGATGCAGGAGTGATCCCCTTATTAAAAAAAGGCAAAAAATCAGATCCAGCAAATTATAGACCGGTAAGTTTAACGAGCATAGTCTGTAAATTGTTAGAGTCAATAATCAAAGAAAACATTATAGTGCATTTAGACAAATTTAATCTAATTAGAAATAGTCAGCATGGGTTTACTAGAGGGAGATCATGCTTAACAAATCTATTAGAATTCATGGAGGAGGTTACTAAAATCATAGATAAAGGGGAGCCAGTGGATGTTATTTATCTAGACTTTGCAAAGGCCTTTGATTGAGTACCTCATCAAAGATTATTTCGAAAGTTAAAATCACATGGAATAGGTGGCGAAGTTGCCAAATGGATTGAAAATTGGTTAACGGGAAGAAGGCAGAGGGTGGGCATAAATAAGGAGTACTCTGAGTGGAGTGAAGTGAAAAGTGGAGTGCCACAGGGCTCGGTTTTGGGACCAATTTTGTTCTTGATATATATATAAATGATTTGGACATTGATATGAGATCCATGATTGCAAAATTTGCGGATAACACAAAACTATGCAGTAGTGTCTCATCTAAAGCGGAAGTGGATATATTGATGTCGGATTTAGATAAAATTCGAGAATGGTCTGTAAGTTGGCAAATGGAGTTTAATGTAGATAAATGTACAGTCATCCCCATGGGTAGATCCAATATGGAACATAATTACAGAATGGGAGAAAACAATATTAAAAAGATAGATAAGGAAAGGGACCTAAGGGTTATAATAGATCATACAGGAAAGGCGAGTGAGCAAGTTAAGGTAGCAGTGAAAAAGGCAAATGCAATGTTAGGTATGATAAAAAGAAATATTAAACATAGGAGCAAGGAAGTGATCGTCAAACTGTATAAAGCTTTAGTTAGACCTAGATTGGAGTACTGTGTACAGGTGTGGAGTCCTTATCATAGAGGGGACATAAACATGCTAGAAAGAATACAAAAAAGAGCTACAAAGATGATAGTGGGATTCCAGAATTACAGTTATGAGGAACGACTCAGAAAAACCGGCCTACAGTGTCTCGAAGAAAGAAGAATTCGTGGTGACTTAAAACAGGTTTATAAGATGATCAGAGGAATCGATAAATTAGACAATAACAAGTTTTTTAAAATACAGCCACCTACAGTAACACGAGGGCATAGCTACAAGCTGACTAAAGAGAGGTCCAGGTTAGATATTAGGAAATATTTTTTTAGTCAGAGAGTGGTGTCTGCTTGGAATGCATTGCCAGGGGAGGTAGTGGAGGCAGTGACAGTTAATGCATTTAAGAATAAACTGGATGCGCATAGCTTTTAGAGCAAGGTGATGTAAATGTAACTGGTTGTATACAGACTCTGCAGGGTCTTCTAAACCAGTATAAAGACGTTAAGTTAAGTTGAGTAAACGCTATGGATGATTGTCCAGAATAAGAAGACTTGTCAGCGTGAATGGGACCTGCCTGACATTAGAAGAAATCACAGTGTAACTGTCACAACGTATATTCAACTAAACAAAGATCGAAAGAAGAACAAGATAACCAGTATGCAGAATAAGGGAGAGATGCCGAACAAAGTTATCGAAAGGAGAAATAACACATTTTGCAATTGATCTGATAAACGCAGGCGTATGAAAGACTCTGGCAAGAACCCAACAATGAAGCAAACTAATTAACGGACAGAAACAAATCACCATTCCTCGCTTCCTAACATGACATAACAGACTAAATAAACAAATAGAAGAGTGCAAAGCACTCATTCCAGAACGATGGATTCGGAGGTAGGACCGGTTCAAAATAATCTTGGAGGTTTCAGGAATAACAGAGAAAAGTGATACGTCGGAAACATTAACACAAAATCTACGTTCTACATAAGCTCAAGAGACAAAACTCTACCAACTCCTGGACACACGTGTACACAGATGGGTCGACCATTGGGAGCGACAAAGGCGACATAGAAAACCTCTCCTTACTAGCAGCAGATACCTGTAGCAATTTCAGAGCTGAAGCAACAGCTGTTCACGTAGCAACTCAGATTTTTATCAGTCAAAATACAACTACAAGGGAAACGGGTAATTCTAACAGACTCCACGAGGGTGCTTCAAGACATCTCAAGCCACAAACAACATAGACTCTCACACGAACAGACTCCAGGAGGCCGCTTCAAGACATCTGAAGCCACAAACAAGATAAACTCCAGGAGGCCGCTTCAAGCCATCTCAAGCCACAAACAAGATAGACTCCAGGAGGGTGTATCAAGCCATCTCAAGCCACAAACAAGATAAACTCTCACACGAACAGACTCTAGGAGGGTGCTTCAAGCCACCTCAAGCCACAAACAAGATAGACTCAAGGCGTGTGCTTCAAGCCATCTCAAGCCACAATCAAGATGGACTCCAGGAGGGTGCATCAAGCCATCTCAAGTCACAAACAAGATAAACTCTTACACGAAATAGAATATAACATCGGGTTGCTACACAAAAAAAGGACAGATCTAATCCTACAGTGGAATCTAGCCCACTGTGGAATTCAGCCCGCTGTGGAATCCAGCCCACTGTGGAATCCTTGGAAACGAGAAGGAAGATGAGCTAAACAAAAAGCCATCCACTGATCTATAAAGAAGCAAGGCATTAATCAGACGATCCATGGGGACGGGATGGAGAGACCAGCACAAAGAATACAAGTCAGTAAAGGATAGCATAGACAAACTTTGCAGAGATGGGCAGACAAAGATCTTCAGACTAAATTCTGGACATTGCAGACTCAAGGCCCACATCTGCAGATTGGGTCTTAGGGACACCGCCACGTGTGATTGTGGATCACCCTAGCAAACACTACAGCATATCATGCAGGACTGCCCAATTTATGCAGACCAATGAGAGGAAGTCTGACCCGGGAGAGCGACCATGCTCGAAAACATTATAGTGCATTTAGACAAATTTAATCTAATTAGAAATAGTCAGCATGGGTTTACTAGAGGGAGATCATGCTTAACAAATCTATTAGAATTCATGGAGGAGGTTACTAAAATCATAGATAAAGGGGAGCCAGTGGATGTTATTTATCTAGACTTTGCAAAGGCCTTTGATTGAGTACCTCATCAAAGATTATTTCGAAAGTTAAAATCACATGGAATAGGTGGCGAAGTTGCCAAATGGATTGAAAATTGGTTAACGGGAAGAAGGCAGAGGGTGGGCATAAATAAGGAGTACTCTGAGTGGAGTGAAGTGAAAAGTGGAGTGCCACAGGGCTCGGTTTTGGGACCAATTTTGTTCTTGATATATATATAAATGATTTGGACATTGATATGAGATCCATGATTGCAAAATTTGCGGATAACACAAAACTATGCAGTAGTGTCTCATCTAAAGCGGAAGTGGATATATTGATGTCGGATTTAGATAAAATTCGAGAATGGTCTGTAAGTTGGCAAATGGAGTTTAATGTAGATAAATGTACAGTCATCCCCATGGGTAGATCCAATATGGAACATAATTACAGAATAGGAGAAAACAATATTAAAAAGATAGATAAGGAAAGGGACCTAAGGGTTATAATAGATCATACAGGAAAGGCGAGTGAGCAAGTTAAGGTAGCAGTGAAAAAGGCAAATGCAATGTTAGGTATGATAAAAAGAAATATTAAACATAGGAGCAAGGAAGTGATCGTCAAACTGTATAAAGCTTTAGTTAGACCTAGATTGGAGTACTGTGTACAGGTGTGGAGTCCTTATCATAGAGGGGACATAAACATGCTAGAAAGAATACAAAAAAGAGCTACAAAGATGATAGTGGGATTCCAGAATTACAGTTATGAGGAACGACTCAGAAAAACCGGCCTACAGTGTCTCGAAGAAAGAAGAATTCGTGGTGACTTAAAACAGGTTTATAAGATGATCAGAGGAATCGATAAATTAGACAATAACAAGTTTTTTAAAATACAGCCACCTACAGTAACACGAGGGCATAGCTACAAGCTGACTAAAGAGAGGTCCAGGTTAGATATTAGGAAATATTTTTTTAGTCAGAGAGTGGTGTCTGCTTGGAATGCATTGCCAGGGGAGGTAGTGGAGGCAGTGACAGTTAATGCATTTAAGAATAAACTGGATGCGCATAGCTTTTAGAGCAAGGTGATGTAAATGTAACTGGTTGTATACAGACTCTGCAGGGTCTTCTAAACCAGTATAAAGACGTTAAGTTAAGTTGAGTAAACGCTATGGATGATTGTCCAGAATAAGAAGACTTGTCAGCGTGAATGGGACCTGCCTGACATTAGAAGAAATCACAGTGTAACTGTCACAACGTATATTCAACTAAACAAAGATCGAAAGAAGAACAAGATAACCAGTATGCAGAATAAGGGAGAGATGCCGAACAAAGTTATCAAAGGAGAAATAACACATTTTGCAATTGATCTGATAAACGCAGGCGTATGAAAGACTCTGGCAAGAACCCAACAATGAAGCAAACTAATTAACGGACAGAAACAAATCACCATTCCTCGCTTCCTAACATGACATAACAGACTAAATAAACAAATAGAAGAGTGCAAAGCACTCATTCCAGAACGATGGATTCGGAGGTAGGACCGGTTCAAAATAATCTTGGAGGTTTCAGGAATAACAGAGAAAAGTGATACGTCGGAAACATTAACACAAAATCTACGTTCTACATAAGCTCAAGAGACAAAACTCTACCAACTCCTGGACACACGTGTACACAGATGGGTCGACCATTGGGAGCGACAAAGGCGACATAGAAAACCTCTCCTTACTAGCAGCAGATACCTGTAGCAATTTCAGAGCTGAAGCAACAGCTGTTCACGTAGCAACTCAGATTTTTATCAGTCAAAATACAACTACAAGGGAAACGGGTAATTCTAACAGACTCCACGAGGGTGCTTCAAGACATCTCAAGCCACAAACAACATAGACTCTCACACGAACAGACTCCAGGAGGCCGCTTCAAGACATCTGAAGCCACAAACAAGATAAACTCCAGGAGGCCGCTTCAAGCCATCTCAAGCCACAAACAAGATAGACTCCAGGAGGGTGTATCAAGCCATCTCAAGCCACAAACAAGATAAACTCTCACACGAACAGACTCTAGGAGGGTGCTTCAAGCCACCTCAAGCCACAAACAAGATAGACTCAAGGCGTGTGCTTCAAGCCATCTCAAGCCACAATCAAGATGGACTCCAGGAGGGTGCATCAAGCCATCTCAAGTCACAAACAAGATAAACTCTTACACGAAATAGAATATAACATCGGGTTGCTACACAAAAAAAGGACAGATCTAATCCTACAGTGGAATCTAGCCCACTGTGGAATTCAGCCCGCTGTGGAATCCAGCCCACTGTGGAATCCTTGGAAACGAGAAGGAAGATGAGCTAAACAAAAAGCCATCCACTGATCTATAAAGAAGCAAGGCATTAATCAGACGATCCATGGGGACGGGATGGAGAGACCAGCACAAAGAATACAAGTCAGTAAAGGATAGCATAGACAAACTTTGCAGAGATGGGCAGACAAAGATCTTCAGACTAAATTCTGGACATTGCAGACTCAAGGCCCACATCTGCAGATTGGGTCTTAGGGACACCGCCACGTGTAATTGTGGATCACCCTAGCAAACACTACAGCATATCATGCAGGACTGCCCAATTTATGCAGACCAATGAGAGGAAGTCTGACCCGGGAGAGCGACCATGCTCGAAAAGCTGTGGGGGCCCGGCGAAGATCTGACACGCATTGTCTCCTCCGTAAACCTTACCGGAATAGAAGCATACCTCCAGCTGATTGTGAGCCTCACCGGACTAGCAGCACAGCATCAGTTGATCGTGAAACTTATCGGACTAGCAGCACAGCATCAGTTGATCGTGAACCTTACCGGACTAGCAGCACAACATCAGCTAATCGTGAGCTTCACCGGACTAGAAGCAAACCATCAGTTGATCGTGAAACTTACCAGACTAGCAGCACAACATCAGTTGATCGTAAACCTTACCGGACTAGCAGCACAACATTAGCTGATCGTGAGCCTCATCGGACTAGAAGCAAACCATCAGTTGATCGTAAACCTTACCGGACTAGCAGCACAACATCAGTTGATCGTAAACCTTATCGGACTAGCAGCACAGCATCAGTTGATCGTAAACCTTATCGGACTAGCAGCACAGCATCAGTTGATCGTAAACCTTATCGGACTAGCAGCACAGCATCAGTTGATCGTAAACCTTATCGGACTAGCAGCACAACATCAGTTGATCGTAAACCTTATCGGACTAGCAGCACAACATCAGTTGATCGTAAACCTTATCGGACTAGCAGCACAGCATCAGTTGATCGAAGAGGAAGAACACTTCCTATCCACATATACAGGCTTAGTCTGTCTGCATTCCCACTGTTCATGAATGGACTCAGCGAAGAAACTGCACGGCATGTGTTATATGACTGCACCCTGTACAACCAGTTGAGGAAGACTCACTGCTTAAATGACTCAACACTAAACTGAAAGATGTACGGAGCTAAGGACGAGCTCCAGAAAATGGTAGAGATCATAACAAAACCTCGTCTGATGGTGTTGGGAAAAAGTGCACACAAGAAGAAGTTGAAAAAGCATGCCGGAATGGAGAATATATGTAGTTGCTGCAATGGATCCACGCTGTTAGGAACTGTTAGTCGTGACTGCTCGATGTTCACAAGTAATTTCTTTGTCAATGCCTTGTTCAGCAGTCCTGTTTGCTTTCCCATACATGATTTTAACAAACATAATGGATACAGGGAAGCCGTGTAAAGAGAAGAATATATGGCCCCGGTTAAGAGGAGTTGAAGACCTGTGCTCCACAGGTGGTACATATGAAATGTTTTAATTAATAATTTTGCTGTTTTCTTGCATTAAAAACAGGCAAGCTTTAGCTCAGGGGTTGGGATTAGATGCTGAGCAGGGCATTAGTTGCAGTGGTCAGCGACCCTAAGCTGACTGCTGGCGTCCGGGCCAGGGCACCAGAGCTGCCAAGACCCTTCTACGCCACTACGCTGTGATCCTGTATAACAGTCAGCAACAGAGCAGACTGGCCAAGGAGAATGGATAGAAGATTGAAGGCTAACCTGATACTCAAAAAAGCCTGCTGAAGTCGGATGTGTCGGACCGAAAGGTGCAAATATCGCAGTCAAAATGTAAACGTCGACACAACGCATTCCGTTCTCTGGACACCATTCAGCTACTTGTAGGGTCCTTGTAAGAGCTTGGTAACCGGATTTTTGAGAACGAAGAGAAAGAAGAAGATCAGGGTTTCAACGTACCCTTCCTGTGTGCCACATACGGCCCACTAGATAGTCTCATCTGATCCACAACGTATGCAGCTTTGCAAGATGAGGTCACAACAGTTTGACCAGAAAGTCGTTTGATTATGAAGGGACTAAAGTTAAATTGATCAAAGGCATTTGTTGTTTGTTACAGTTTTCACTTCCTTTCGGCAAGATCACACTCCATTTCTACTTCCGTTAAAGTGCTTTTGGTTATATTTCGCCGGTCAAGAACGTAAGCAATCTTTACTGTGATGCGGTCCTCGAGTCATCGATTGTGTCTTCGTGTTGTCTTCGTGTGGTGTGTCAAATATCTTTGAGCTAAATGATATTCTAAAGTGATGATCCAAGTGAATCCGCTACCTTAGAGAATCAAGAAACGTTTGGGTCCAACCACTTATTTAACTCTCCTCCGGCACCTCACTTCTGACGACGAGACTCCAATTTATTTTCCATGTGCTATATATACTGTCATACCACCATTATCAGTATCGCAGCCCACACACATATTCTGTCCATAAATGTCTGATCACAGTACCATGCCTGGATGCTTGGCGGTCGGCCAACATGTGTGAAGATCGTCATCACACACGTCACGAGTATGTCACGGGCTCTCCTCCTTTCCGTACATGGGATGTGTTACATCCATGTCCTCGTGTGCATGGTTTCCTTTTATGGCTCTGTCCGAGAGAGATGATCGCTTGGTGCATACGGCGTAAAGAAAATGGAATAAGCGCAAAGAAATGTGATATATCAATAATTTTCAGTGCGAGGATCTGGAATTAATGGCGCCTGTAATATGCGTGGAAATTTTCCCAAATAAAGACGCATGCTAATGTCTTTTTGTAATTCCTTTTTTGTGATAGAATCCAAGATATATATATATATATAGAGAGAGAGAGAAAGCAGAAGAGAAAGAGAGTGTTTGGAACAGACTGAAGAAGAAAACTAGGAAAGAAATCGGTGTCCCAAATCTTTTCCTGACACGGCCATTTAAAAGCGACGCAATCACAGAGAAAAATGACGGACGACTGAGCAAGAAAATTATTTCTAAAAAAGTGAACAAAGAATTTGAAAATGAAAAATAAAAAACCGAACAAACTGGTAGAAAGGCATTGAATGCAGAAAATCGAACTTTCTGGAGGAGATCTGGCGGGGTAAAAGGTGGGGGGGGGGGGGAAAAGGTTTGCAACAGTTGTTTAGATTGACTGAGTTAGTCCTCTTTACCATCGCGTGTAGAGTATTGTGTTCCACTAGAAAGATTTATAGGGCTGAAGAATAAAGGCCGATTGTGCATGAAGTGTCAACCAATGATTCAATTGGCATTATAGTAGTTTCCTGTACTGTATGAGCTGGCTAGGATATGTACACTATAGTCAGAGTGTAAGGTAAGTAGTTTATGTAATCTTATTTCACTCGTTTCGTCTTTTTGTTCCATTTGTTCCATTTGTTCCATTTGTTCCATTTGTTCCATGCGAATCATAAGATAATAATTACATCAGACAATTTACAGGGAGCGTGCATATGAGAATTTGCAAGGTCGATCTCTGTAGCAATGATGATGATGATACGGTCTCATTAACCGGGGGCTAGCAGTTCTTGACAGTTGAATACCTTCCAAACAAAATGGTGATGATGATACGGTCCCTTTAATCGGGGGCTAGCAGTTCTTGACAGCTGAATACCTTCCGAACAAATAAAACGCACCTTCCCCAGTTAGTGTTTATATAAAGTCTGCTGTCTCAGAGGCATGATGATATCGAAAGGGAGGGTATGGACGCATATTTCGAGTCTCCTCGAAGGGAAGCAGTCCAGTGTGTCGGTGTCCCATGTTCGCCACGTCTGCCAGGGGCGTATCACACACATCTTAGTCAAACATCTAATTATTGTTCATTAAGTTATATCTGCTCATCTGTAATGATGCACGTCTGACACCCGCTTTCTGCGAGATCTTCTCAAAGGGGCAGAGGTGGGATGTCCGCTTCGTCATCCATGAGACTAATTGATAGGGGACAAACAGCAGAAACAAAAAGAGATAAGAATGGATTTAATCCATGGAGTGGGAGTGGATTGGTGCAGCCCAGAGGTTGTACCACTCTCAGCGGTGGGTTCTACAGCTACAGGGCTCCATCTGCTCCTCAGTCCATTAGTTTGGCCCACTCAAAGGACCTGTTAGGTTCTGGGGATCTTGCCAGGGGAACACTCCCACCGCCATAGATAACAGGATCATCGTGTCTCACAAGCTGTCCAACCTCTGGAAGGCAGGATTACGTGTAAAGAGTTCGGTAGCAGTACTTTGACATGAAATGGTTGATCTCTACATGCACAGCTCAATTTACTCGGCTTTTCCAACATTCGTGTAAGGTTATAATACTATTGATCTGTTTATTCGGGCTAGCACTACTTTGCGGTATTCGTCCTGGGTTCATCGCTGGAGCTACGGAGTTCGTGCTTTGTGCGATGCTCTTGACAGATGGGGTACCCATCTGCCGAGAGAGACCGAGCTAAAATGGGGAAAAAACCCGAGGCAATGAAGTCGAACTCCCGCTAAAAAGTGTCTTTTTTCTTGTAGGCAGCTGTATTGAAAAAACCAACTTGTTATGGTCTAATTTATCCTTTCCTTTCAATATCTTATAAACCTCTATTAAATCACCTCGAATCCTTCTCTTTTCTTGACACACCAGGCCGGTTTTTCTGACTCTGTTCTCATAACAATAATTCCGTAATCTCACTATCAGCTTTATCGTACTTCTTTATTTCGTTTCTACTATATTTATATCCCCTCTCCACAACTGTACACAGTACTCCAATTTATGTGTAATTTATGCTTTTTACAGTTTGACTATCACTTTCTTGTCCTTATGTTTAATACTTCTTTTTATCATACCTAACATTGCATTTGTCTTTTTCACTGCTAGCTGAATTTGCTCACTCACTTTAACTGTATGATCT
The DNA here is from genome assembly GCA_036924085.1 of Ariolimax columbianus. NCBI lineage: Eukaryota > Metazoa > Mollusca > Gastropoda > Stylommatophora > Arionidae > Ariolimax > Ariolimax columbianus. The sequence goes on from JAVGWX010000001.1 coordinate 147,757,780, forward strand.
ATTATAACCCCTAGATACCTTTCCTTTTCTATCTTTTTAATATTGTTAACTTCCATTCTGGAATTGTGTTCAATATTGGATCTACCCATGTGAATGACTATACATTTATTTACATTAAATTTTATTTTCCATCTCACATACCATTCCAGTATGTTATCTAAATCCAACCTCAATTTATCAATATCCGCTTTAGATTAGACACTATTGCATAGTTTTGTGTTGTCCGAGAATTATGCACTCATGGATCGGAGATCAATGTCGAAATCGTTTATATATATCAAGAACAAATTTGGTCCCAAAGCCGAGCCCCGTGGCACTCCACCTCACACGACCTAGAGTACTTTTTATTTACGCCAATTCTCTGCCTTCTTTCCGTTAACAAATTTTCAATCCATTTGGCAACTTCGGTATCTATTCAATGTGATTTAAACGTCCTAAATAATCTTTTATGAGGTAATATATACAAACTTTTGCAAAATATAGATAAATAACATCCCCTGGCTCCCCTTCATCTATTATTTTGCTAACCTTCTAAGTGAATTAATTTGTTAAGCACGATCTCCATTTAGTAAACCCACGTTGAATATTCCCAAAGATATTACATTTTTCTAAATGCTTACAATTTTTTCTTTGATTTTTGTTAATATGATCAATCACGATTTCGGTTCTTCAAACTCACCAAATGTATTATTCATAAAGCGTTCAGGTAATCCGCTTCTTGTACCTAAACAATATATATTCGTATTAAACTAATAGAATTACTGTCATATTACATTGGTTATTCACACATTAACACACATTAAGCAAACACACGTTTGTCTTGTCACTTATGTTTGTCTTGTCACTTATGTTTGTCTTGTCCCTTTTGTTTGTCTTGTCCCTGATGTTTGTCTTGTCCCTTATGTTTGTCTTGTCCCTTATGTTTGTCTTGTCACTTATGTTTGTCTTGTCCCTGATGTTTGTCTTGTCCCTTATGTTTGTCTTGTCCCTTATGTTTGTCTTGTCCCTGATGTTTGTCTTGTCCCTGATGTTTGTCTTGTCCCTTATGTTTGTCTTGTCCCTGATGTTTGTCTTGTCCCTTATGTTTGTCTTGTCACTTATGTTTGTCTTGTCCCTTATGTTTGTCTTGTCCCTGATGTTTGTCTTGTCCCTTATGTTTGTCTTGTCCCTGATGTTTGTCTTGTCCCTTATGTTTGTCTTGTCACTTATGTTTGTCTTGTCCCTTTTGTTTGTCTTGTCCCTGATGTTTGTCTTGTCCCTGATGTTTGTCTTGTCACTTATGTTTGTCGTGTTCCTGATGTTTGTCTTGTCCCTTATGTTTGTCGTGTTCCTTATGTTCGTCTCAGTTTTATTATTTTCTTGATAATGTATTTCAAAAACGAGAGGTGAACTAAACTGTATTTTCTAACACCTATACATTTGTATTTATTTCCTTTTTTGGGGTCTTTTTTCGACAAAACCATGCACTGCTCATGGATCAAATGGTATAGCTATAGACTTCCTTAAGGCAGTGGGGAAAACTCTAGCAACTCATCTGTCAAAGCTGTTCAATAAACGCCTCTATTAGTACAAATTCCTGACCAGTGGAAATTCACAAAGACTCTTCTAATCCACAAACAGGGAAATACTGAACATCTCGGGAACTACCGTCCGATTTGCTTGCTACCGATAATGTACACAATATTCCCTAGAGTCATTGGCAACACAATCAACAAGCAATGCAATGAACACCAACCTCGAGAATAAGCCGGATCCAACAAAGGGCTTTTCACCATTGACCATCTCCATGCGATCAATCAACTGATGTAGAGGGCACGTCAGCTACTCATGCTCTTGTGTCTTGTATTTATCTATTACGAGAAATAATTTAACAGTATCAAGACCAATGTTATGGTAAATGCAATCGGAAACCAGGGCATCTCTGAAACCTATTTTAGACTGATTGAGGAAACTAACAAAGACTGCAATTCAGCCATCATGCTATTCCACCGCTCAGTATATGTTCCAAAAGCAAGAGGAGTCCGACAGGGCAACACCATCTATCCAAAGCTATTTACAGTGGCTCTCAAAGAGATTTTCCAACACTTACATTGGATCAACATAGGTGTAAATATAGATGGTCAGTGGCTCACCCATTTACCATTTGCAGATGACATCGTGCTCATCAGTCATAAAATTGAGGAAGTTAACAATCTTTGAACGACCTAAATAGGGTCAGCAGAGCTGCTGGTCTGAAGATACATACAAGTAAAACACAATGCCCCAGAATACCTTACCGTCCAAACAAAACATCAAGCTAGAAGAGGAAACCATCGAGGATGGCAACTCCTGCATCTACCTAGACCAAGAGATAAATGCCAACCACAAAATCAGCCTCAAAATCACTAGACGACGAAAAGCATCTTGGTAATTCTTAAACTCCATTTAGCCAATACTCCAGGACATGAAAGACACCACACAAGACCACACACTTTCAATTCCATGGTCATTTCAGCAATGATTTGTGGATGCAAAGTGTGGAACTTGCACACAAAAGATGGCGAAAAGCTTTGAGTCACTCAGAGAGCAATGGAACGGCACGTACTAAAAGGTACAATACTGGATAAGATCCGAAACGAAGAAATTCGACATGAAACTCATTACGGTTTCGGAACGTTATGGAAGCAGCGATATCACGCATCGCTGGGCTGGACATGTGACAACAGATAGACGTTTTGGTGGTCTTATGCCTGTACACGTCCATAGTGCCGCCCACCTATGCGATGGACTGATCAAAGACCTAGATACGTCTTGGTACAGCACTGCAAAATATCGGGACGCATACATAATAGTGTTGGCTTCCTGGCATATGGCGCATCTGCCGGACTGATGACAAGGATAATGTGATAATGTGAATGTGATGTGTCACAATTCTGTTTCAATAACATGCCACAATTATGTTCCAATAACATGACGCAATTATATTAAAATAACGTAACCCTAATTATATTTTAATAACATAACACAATTATTGTATAATATGATAACAAAGTTTCTTAAAAAATAGTTTAATACACTAATTGTCAAATAACGTGATACAATAGTCTTTCACTAGATTCATGCAATTTTGCTATCTGTTTTGTCTACAGTAAACTTCGACCATTTTCAAATTCTGCGAGCAATTGGGAAAGGAAGCTTCGGAAAGGTAAGTGGGACCTTAACATCATCACCATCACCATCATCATCAGCATCAGCATTATACCCTTTTCCTTGTAGTTGTGTTTTGCTTGATACGAATCTTGAGTTGCTGCGCGAACAGCTGTTGCGGAAGCTCTGAAATTGGTACAAGTCTCTTCTTCTGGTAAGGAGTGGTTGTCTATGTCACTATTGGAGTGTGGGATGTAGGGAGTAGAAACAAGAAGGAAACCTACGTAACAATCTAGAGGCATTCATCAGTGGCAAAGAACAAAACACGTATGAACTGATTTACTAACAACGAGAGCATAATCAAAATAACTCTTGCCTGGAGGTAGGGATGCTGCTGAGCTGGTAATCGGAGATAAAGATAAGCACCAAGAAGATACATTATTCCTGACTGATGCCTCGTCAGCACTAGCAGATCTAAAACAACATAAAGATGAAGATCTCGAGCAATGTATGTTATCCCTGGTTAGTAGCACGGAATCTACTCCCACTACGATTTAAAAGGCAATGAAGTTGCGGACAAACTAGCAAAGTGTGGAGGAACTTACCCACTAACAGACATAAGCATCACGTATCAGGCAAATACCGAAATTAAAGCTATCTTCGGGGGAAAATTCGCAGATTGACACACATACCACCCCCCCCCCTCCCCTCCCTCACTTCCGAAAAGAAGGCAACTACAATTATGTAACTAGAGAAGAGCAAGTCGTCGTCCTCAGACCGAGAATTTGACAAGTCAAGGGTCATATTTACCCTTATTTAAATGAGTATTTGGTCAGATGACAGGTGTCCAGGTGGGGATCACACAATGACTGTGGAACACATCCTACAAATCTGCATCCTCACACAGGAAGAAAGAGAACAATATTGATCTAATGAGACAAATGAGAGACAAAAGCTGGACGGAGATAAAAGAGCCTTAAAACAAAGAAATCCATTGAAGAGAAACGAGAACATGATCCGAAGATTAACGATGAAGACGAAGACCATGAACCGAGTTTTGTCGAATGTTTTTTGATGGGTGCATGCATATATATGGTGAATATGTGTCTGTCTGACACAAACAAGAATGAACAGAACAGTGTACAACGTAGAGTAATCATTCTCAGTTTCCTGGATGAAGGATACCTACACGACCTCTGGGTCGAAGTATACACAGATAGGTCATCACAGAATACAGTAACGAATGGAGGAGCGGAGTGTACATATAATTCCCAAGTAACATTAGGGATATAATCAGAGTAGCAACCGGGAAATGCGGTCGTACATATGAAGCAGAAATCCAGGTAATCAAGGTGACAATTGAAGACCAATCTCGGTCCACAGCCTTTAATATTTCTGACAGATGCACAAGCACTGCCAGCACTGAAGTCCAGGAAACTTCAAGCTTTACAGGCTCTACTGTGTGAACTGAGCAACGAGCACAAGGTTAAAATGCAGTTGATACCTTATCATTGTGGAGTACCATGAAATCAGAGAGCAGACCGACTGGCAAGGGAGGGTGGGGTGGGGGGGGGGGTGGGGGGGAGGCTTCAGACGAGCAACTAGATGTGCCAGTTACATACCAGCAGAAGATAAGGATTATCAAATCAACCAGAAAACCACCAGCATTAACACATGACGATTACCGTAAGATAAACAGATAAGAACAGACTGGTGTGTTGCGCCTTAGATAGGATACAACCGACTGCGCCACATGTGCACAACATTGAAGATTGGCAACTCAGCTGTGTGTACATGTAGACAGGTACCCCAGACCACAGAGCACATACTACATAACTACCCTGAATGTGATATACAGAGACTATCCCACAAGTCCATAGAAACTACACTGGAAGAGAAACTTTATGGACCTATATGTAAACTACAAAAGACATTGCAGATATAGACATTCATATATTCAGACAAACGAAAGAAGAAAAAGAACTGAATGGTCACTAAAATAGTTCTATGAAAAAATTTGTAGAATGAATTCGTTATGTAGCCTTGCTAATTATTTCCAACAACGAATTGAAATTAGCTAAGGAACAGGTGTTGTTTATGTTCAAATAGAGGTACCTGAATGTTTGCTATTTTGTAATCAATGCCAAGTGTTTTAATGTATCATATGAGGGTAGATACATGTTTTTCATGTGGCTATTCTGTTGTTCTGGAACATGTTGAGCTGGAGTGATACGCTTCATTTCTTTTCCTCTACTTATTCTGTCCCGGGTTGCAACTAAAAGGTTCACTCTGATTTTAAGTTCACTAAAAGGAAGGAGATAGTATACTGTGCATTCTAGGTCATTCAAAAGGACGTTTGGACTCTAATTTAAATATACAAGATTAAATTACTGTGATCTAGTTCTGGACTCTCGAAAGGAACGATCACATACTACACGGAGACACATGTTTCAACTCTGTTCCCCAGCCGTTCATATTGGTTACTTTGTTATTCTACATATATCATGTCAGCTTTAGCACAAGGACCTGTGTTGTTTCCCCAGACGTAATATCATGTCAGCTTTAGAACAAGGACCTATGTTGTTTCCCCAGACGTAATATCATGTCAGCTTTAGAACAACGACCTGTGTTGTTTCCCCAGACGTAATATCATGTCAGCTCTAGCACAATGACCTATGTTGTTTCCCCAGACGTAATATCATGTCAGCTTTAGAACAACGACCTATGTTGTTTCCCCAGACGTAATATCATGTCAGCTTTAGAACAACGACCTGTGTTGTTTCCCCAGACGTAATATCATGTCAGCTTTAGAACAACGACCTGTGTTGTTTCCCCAGACGTAATATGAAATATTGACTACTCATCGCTATGCATGATCGCTCTGACGCAAATTACTAGAACCGCGAGGATTAGTCAGACAATTCCAGGACTCGAAGATAGACAGTTACCAGTATATACCGCGTGTGTGATGTGCTTTGGAGACTTAGTCATTGATATAAACCAGGAATTTGAGCTTCCGTATTTACTTTGATGTCCGTGAAAAAAGGTTTAACCATTATGTACTGTATACTCGACAACGGATGAAGAAACCCTAATTTATTTAAGTTCAACTTTACATATTTTAAACAGACTAAATCTCAAAGGATAGTAACTGGAGAATGGCCTTGAATTTGAGCTCAAAACATCACGGAGTAGCGCATGTTGATGCTTCAGTCAATTACTGTTTCTGTTGAATCCAATAGACGCTCCGCGTCTGCGGCTAGTGGTGATCGTTCATTCTTGGTGTTTGATTATTTCTTGTTATCAGTCTCGTCTTTTTTTTCTCTCCATCTCTTCATCTTATCCATCCACTTTTCTCTTCTTGTTCTTCCTTTTCCGTTTCTTTATCCCCGTTTTCCCGTTTTCTTCTTCTTTATCTTCTTCTTCTTCTTCTTCTTCTTCTTCTTCTTCTTCTTCTTCTTCTTCTATTGACTAGTACATGTAATCACATATCTCCACAGCTCCATTCGCCTATCGATATATATCTATTGTGATATCTTATTCACACATATACAAATCTGATATCTATCTTCAATTTTGCAAAGCTTAATACATTTGGCTCACACAAATCTAATAAAACTGCATCTGGCATCAGTTGAGTTCTTAGTTCGTCTGAGACTTGAGATCTGTCTACTTTCATCAAATAAAGATGTTCGCAAATAGTAAACACAAATATAATTTTTTTTTCCGTTCACCTTATTTCTCTAATCCCCAAGGCTGTGTGCGTTGCACTGTGGTTTTTATTTTGCGCCTGTCGGCCCAGTGCATCCGACTTCAGCATGTATTTTATGTAAGGGTCTGCTTCCTCCTGCATTTTCTAAGGATTTGCTTTCCCGGGGTCTTCGGGTTGTGAGCCGTGCCACTTAACCACTAGGCCACGCCGTCCCCACACAAATAGATAATAAACGTGATGGTAACGGCAGCATCGGTTTCTACAAATGATCTGTCATACATTTCAAAGGAGGTGACCTAATGAAGTTCAGTCTCGTACATTAACACCACGACAGTGTTCTCACTGCTAAGGTCTTCATGACAAACCTTTATGGATAGAGCTATAGATATTGCTTTTCAAAGAAGTCTTTGCGAAATGTATAATTGTATTGTTTAAATCCCCCGATAAAATAAAACACGTATACCCTTACGCGAGTTGAAACCCGTGCCATTCTTACTAAAAGACGTGTGTTCTAACTACTCCAAACGTGACCTCAATCTTAATCACTCCCAACGTAACCTGCATCCTAACAGCTTCCAACGTGACCTAAATCCTAGTCAAGCCCAGCGTGAGTTAGTGGAGTTGAAGACAAGACTATCCATGTCACACATTTCAATCATCCATTCGGATCGAAGCAAAGTAAAAACGACCACGTAGTCAGTCTGGCTGTGGGCAGTTTGGAAATACAAAGTATACTGTTTGGTGTCACCATTGCCAAAGGCAAGACTATTCTGTGTCACCAGTTATCGGATGAACATTAAAAACGTTTATTTTGTGTCGCACATTTCCTGTTGGTGTCCGCCGAGAAGTTAATGAAAATATTATGTGTCGCACATTTCCTGCAGGTGGCCGCCGAGAGGTTAATGAAAGTATTTGTGTCGCACATTTCCTGAAGGTGGCATTCAGAGGTTAATGAAAGTATTTTGTGTTGAACATTTCCTGAAGGTGGCCCTCCAGAAGTTAATGAAAGTATTTTGTGTCGCACATTTCCTGCAGGTGGCATTCGGAGGTTAATGCAAGTATTTTGTGTCGCACATTTCCTGCAAGAGTCATTCAGAGGTTAATGAAAGTATGTTATGATCAAGACGACTGGAGCAGTAACTCGAATGCAGTGGACGACCAAGGGGATCTTCAGTGTCTAGCCTTGCTCCAAACGCTCCACATCGAGTTGCTGGTAGTCGCCTTGCTGCCCGTTGACCAGCCAGTGGTTCTTCAGTACAGTTGATCGAATCTAGTCTTTACATGCTTAGGTAGACACGCCCTATATCACCGTGGTCTAATAAGACCCATCGGCTACGCTCACTTGGTTTAGCCGGTCATGTTGAGACCGTTGCCCGGGGTATGATCGCTGCCGCATGCTGCAGCTACGTGGAGCCACAAGTGAGAGTTGAGTGCCAGGTGAAGACCAATAATGGACAAATTAGCCAAGATAGGACATGACATGTCAACTACTAGAGCTACTACCCCTTCCTGACACCCCATACACCGAACGCCATTGCCAGTCAAGTTCAAAATCAAAGAAAGTTGATTCTGTGTTAAAATAGTTGTGTTACCGTGGAACCTATCTTTTTACCAAATTTCTGACAATCAAGAAACTGGCATGCTGTCAAACAAAGATGAAAACTACCTGCCATTAATACATGTAAACTTGCGAAGAGGTCAAACGATTTACCAGAAATAGATACATGAACAAATAGGAAGCAGAGCATCAATGTCACAAACACAATTGATGCATATCATATCACCAGCTCAAGTTCTTCGAGAGTACCAACAACCCCAGGCTTTCCTTAGATACGTGTACTTAAATTAATATCTGACAGCGTACGAAATAGAATATTAAACAAAAGGATTAGGATAACAAACATATTCTTTGTTTATTGTAAACTAAAATCTGCGTATGAAACAGCGAATCTATCCATGTGTAGAAATGGCGTCAAATCTGAAGATGATATTACTGTATAATGACAATTATTTGCTGAGAGACGAGCGAATCAAGTGCAGAGATAATGGAATACACCTTTTTTCTGGTAACAGTTATGGAAATGGGTAATCAGAAATGTGTTTTGATGCGGATGGATTTTAGGATATATTAAAATTGTACACAATTAAAATTAAAAGTTTAAAAAGTCCATCAGCATTTACTATTGCTAATAAACTTATAGAACACATAACAAAAATCCAAGTAAATGTATAGGAAGTCATATAGAAAAGATTGAATGATTTTCAATATCACATGCATATTATTTGGAATGCACATTTTGAATCAGACAAACTTGGAAAGGAGGTGGTGGTGGTGGTGGTGGTGGTGGTGGTGGGGGGGGGGGGGGTCTGGGGAGGGGGAGGGGGTGATTTTCTGACAGATTGTGGAGTTGGAGAAATAGTATTATGACCTATGGTGAGTGAAAGGCAAAAGTGACATTCAGATAAAGGTGAAAAAAGTACATAGGGTTAAAAGATTGGGAGCCCCTGGTCTTGTGAATCGCGCCGCTTTTCTTAAGAATTTTATCCAGCAATAATTCGAAGGCTCTGGAGAACTTGTGGCATTAAAGAATTATCATACCTGAAGCTCAACATGAGTGGGAATTTAAAAAAAATTGTTTTGATTATGTTCATTGTCGATGTATCGATGAAATCCTGGACACCCGTTATCTGAACTCTAAGAATCAGTAGAACCCTGGTTGAGGAATTTCTGTTTAGAGACTATCTGATCCCGAGGTCACAGAACATCGACATGTGGAGCGGGTCTCAAGGATCGTGTTAATTGTGGCACCCGGAAGTGGGGTGAAAAGCGAAGCTTAGACATGGAGATCGATGGCAGTGAATCAAATAGGCCAGCCATCTCTCGCAGCCCTGATCAATCAGCAGGAGCGAGGTCTGGATAAAATATTTAAAAAACAAACTTGTGTGTTGGAATGTATGGTCCAATGAGTGGCGGAAAAAGTCGATGAGGCGTGGCATTAGACAAACAATACTAATGAAAGTGAGAGAAAAGCAAGATCTATGGTTGCACAATACATGTTATACAAATACTCATTTTAGAATGAGTAATTGTGTCATGTAGATTATAGTCTGGTAAGTTGTTCTGACCAGGACATGGCTGATGTAACCTTCAAGCGTAATCTCCAACATAAGTATGTGTGTTGTTCCTTATGGATAATGTTGTGGAAACTTCCAGCTGATATTCTAACTTCTTGGGTTATTTTTTCTATTTTCTCTAAGAAAGCTCTAAAAACAATATCACAAGAATAGGGTTACTACACCGCCATGCCATGTCGTAATAGAACACTAATGAGATGTGTGCATGGTGCTAGTGGCATTATTGTATCAAACACATTGTTACAGAAACCACAATTACAAAAGCACACACAGTATTTTGACGCAGGGTCCCTAAAATGGTGGCTCTATATTCCGTCTGGCGGGAAATATCAACAAAAAGAGATAATACAAAAATAAAGAAGGGACAAACCCGTTGTTCTGAGTACGGCAGAAAAATAAGAGGATAGATGCCGGCATTGGTACCACACACTGTTAGATTTACATCAAATTCGACTTAAACGTCGTTTCTTTATAACCTCGTTAAGATAAAAAAACAAAACTGATATAGATATACAATGATATAAAATATTTGATAGTATACGCTGCGCGTCAATATGGGAAAATGGAACATTGAGCATCTGAACATGACGTAAATGAAAATGATGATTCATTACTTCCATAACCGAGAGGGACGAGAAGGACCCAGATTCTCATCTACCCTTCAGACAACACGAGAAGAACAGATTCTCATCAACCCTTCAGACAACACGAGAAGGACCCAGATTCTCATCAACCCATCAGACAACACGAGAAGGACCCAGATTCTCATCAACCCTTCAGACAACACGAGAAGGACCCAGATTCTCATCTACCCTTCAGACAACACGAGAAGAACAGATTCTCATCAACCCTTCAGACAACACGAGAAGAACAGATTCTCATCAACCCTTCAGACTACACGAGAAGAACAGATTCTCATTAACCGTTCAGACAACACGCGAAGAACAGATTCTCATCAACCCTTCAGACAACATGAGAAGGACCCAGATTCTCATCTACCCTTCAGACAACCTACATCCATTGTTTCATCCTACATCCATTGTTTCATCCTACATCCATTGTCTCATCCTGCATCCAATGATTTCAGCTTACATACAATGCTTCAGCTTACATACAATGTTTCAGCTTACATACAATGTTTCAGCTAACATACAATGTTTCAGTTTACATACAATGTTTCAGCTTACATACAATGTTTCAGCTTACTTACAATGTTTCAGCTTACACTCATTGTTTCAGCTAACATACAATGTTTCAGTTTACATACAATGTTTCAGCTTACATACAATGTTTCAGCTTACATACAATGTTTCAGCTTACATACAATGTTTCAGCTTACACTCATTGTTTCAGCTTACATTCATTGTTTCATCTTAAATTAATTTTTTCAGCGCATATCCAATCTTTCATTTTACACACAAAGTTTCATCCCACATCTATTACGTCAGTCTACATCCATTTCGCCAGCCAATATCTATTGTGTCAGCCCATGTCTATTTGGTCAGCTTATATCTATTGCGTCAGCCAATATCTATTGCGTTAGCCTATATATATATTGCGTCAGCCTATATCTATTGCTTCAGCCTATATTTATTGCTTCAGTCTATATCTATTGCGTCAGCCTACATCTATTGCGTCAGCTTACATATACTGTGTCAGCATACGTGGTACTCGATATTTCTGACATACTTGAAGTGATGGGACGAGGTTTCTACACTGGATACATTTCTCTAGGCAGGTACTGCTTGAATAAAGTCTTGTCACAACAGCACCAGTGTACTGTTAGAAGGACCAACATCCCAGAAATCAAGGGTATTTTTACATGGTTAAATTAGCCTACTGTTAAAACACACTCCAATCTATTCTCGCATGTTTCCTTCTCAATGAGACCTGCGTATGTAATTCCAAATTCTTGCAGTATCTGTGTCGGTGGTACATATCGTTTGACACAAAGAAATCATTGGATGACTTCAGTATGCCACTTAATCCACACTAATCCATATAATCTAATACAGATCGTTGGATGACTTCAGTATGCCACTTAATCCATGCTAATCCATTAAATCTGACACTAAGAGATCATTGGATGACTTCAGTGTGTCCCTTAATCCCTGCTAATTCATATAGACACTAAGAGATCGTTGGATGACTTCAGTGTATCCCTTAATCCCTGCTAATTCATTTAGACACTAAGAGATCGTTGGATGACTTCAGTGTGTCCCTTAATCCCTGCTAATTCATATAGACACTAAGAGATCGTTGGATGACTTCAGTGTGTCCCTTAATCACTGCTAATACATATAGGATAGCTCCTAATACGTGTACCAGCAGCTAACACAGATACGTTTGACTGCAAAGGTGGTCCCAGAGGAAAGTCTGCTGTCGGGGATGAAGTGTTGAAGACTTCATTTTACAAGGCAACAACTTCATGAGTTGGGTGGACAGTTTCCTTATTCGCTGCCTTCCCTTACATTAAGCCAACTACCAAATTATAGTTTGGTGGACTGAAGCATGTCTACAACGGGGATCGAACGAGGTACATTTGCTCTATCACTCTGATAATATGACACTTTTACATTGCCTTGTGCAAACTATGATCAGGACAGTATCAGATGTATATGTATTGTGCCAGTCTTGTATTTCACATTAACATGTCATCCGCCCATGTAACTTGTAAATGCCACCTTTACATGTCATCTATACTTGTCGTCTATACATGTCACCTAGACATGTCACATATACATGTCACATAGATATGTCACCTATATATGTAACCTACACATGTTACCTACATGAACTTGTATATAAGCTAAGCCATTATTATATCTTTACTTCTGTGTCCTTGAACTTTTATATAAACTAAGCCATTATTATATCTCTACTTCTGTGTCCTTGAACTTTAGCATAAACTAAACCTTTATGATATCTCTACTACTGTGTCCTTGAACTTTAATATAAACTAAACCTTTATGATATCTCTACTATTGTGTCCTTGAACTTTAGCATAAACTAAACCTTTATGATATATCTACTATTGTGTCCTTGAACTATAGCATAAACTAAGCCTTTGTTATATCTCTACAATTGTGTCCTTGAACTTTAGCATAAACTAAGCCTTTATGATATCTCTACTACTGTGTCCTTGAACTTTAGCATAAACTAAGCCTTTATGATATCTCTACTACTGTGTCCATGAACTTTAGCATAAACTAAGCCTTTATGATATCTTTACTACTGTGTCCATGAACTTTAGCATAAACTAAGCCGTTATGATATCTCACATAAATAGTTCGTTCTGCACCTTTTGAGAAAAAAATGTTCTCAAACTGACTAAATAAAGACCCAAAACAAAACTTCCGTAATGTAAACAGAAACAAACCAGATAACTAAACACAAATACAATATTTACATTATGGATGATGCGGTAGTGGACGTTGTGGTTGTGGTTGGTAGAGAAGAGGTAGATAGACCACTGGGTCTCACTTCTTCTTCATCGTCGCTGATGGGCAGAAAAGAATCTTGGTTCTTCCCACGTTCATTGAAGGTTAGAGGAGAATATGTGTGTCCTTATTGTAATCCTTACTGACTTTCCGTGTCCAAGCCCCAAATCACAGAGTGTTCATTCAGTTACAGCGACTTGAATGTAGCTATCATTCGCCTTCAGTACGTCGTTCTCGTTACATGTAGCTGGAAGGTTGGGACAAATCATCAGCTGACCTGTATTTCGTACCGCACCACAGTCACGTGTATGTATCAACGTCAGAGAGACTCCACTTCTTCATGTTCCTCCTACATCGTGATACGATATTTCGAAGTCTATTTATTGTCTTTTAAAGTGAGTGGGGTAAGTGATGTCCAGGGGCAGGTTCCTCCTGGAACAGAATCCAGAATCCCTATCATTTCGTGCTATAATTCAATGCGACGACTTTCAAGGCTTGACTGAATGGGCTTTGTTGATTTAAGGAAACTATGATAGGATTTGAGTCTTGTGATAAGCTCCTGGTTTCCAAACAATGGGTGACATTGTGATGACTAAAGAGCGGGTGGAGAATCTGGGTCCTTCTCGTGTTATCCGAACGGTTGATGAGAATCGGGGTCATTCTCGTGTTGTCTGAAGGTTTGATGACATTCGGGGTCCTACTCGTGTTGTCTGAGGGTTGATGAGAATCGGGGTCCTTCTCGTGTTGTCTGAAGGGTTAATGAGAATCTGGATCCTTCTCGTGTTGTCTGAAGGGTTGAGTAAAATATGGGCCCTTCTCGTGTTGTCTGAAGGGTTGATGAAAATCGGGGTCCTTCTCGTGTTGTCTGAAGTGTTGATGAGAATCGGGGTGCTTTTGGTGTTGTAGATGATAATGTGAGTCCTTCTCGTGTTGTAGATGAGAATCTGGGTCCTTCTCGTGTTGTAGAGGAGAGTCCTTCTCGTGTTGTCTGAAGGGTAGATGAGAATCTTGGTCCTTCTCGTGCTGTCTGAAGGGTTGATAAAAATCTGGGTCCTTCTCGTGTTGTCTGAAGGGTAGATGAGAATCTTGGTCCTTGTGTTGTCTGAAGGGTTGATGAGAATCTGGGTCCTTCTCGTGTTGTTTGAAGGGTAGATGAGAATCTGGGTTCTTCTCGAATTGTCTGAAGAGTTGATGAGAATCTGGATCCTTCTCGTGTTGTCTGAAGGGTTAATGAGAATCTGGGTTTTTCTCGAATTGTCTGAAGAGTTGATGAGAATCTGGATCCTTCTTGTGTTGTCTGAAGGGTAGATGAGAATCTGGGTCCTTCTTGTGTTGTTTGAAGGGTTGATGAGAATCTGGGTCCTTCTCGTGTTGTCTGAAGGGTTTATGAGAATCTGTGTCCTTCTCGTGTTGTCTGAAGGGTTGATTAGAATCTGTTCTTCTCGTATTGTCTGAAGAGTTGATGAGGTTTACACAATGGATGTCACGTCAGTTCAGGTCAGGTTAGGTCCTCCCGTAAACGGTGAGGTCGTTGGAGAACACACGAAGACATCCTCACAACCCCACGCCACCCTTCTCTGCCAGCGACCGCTACCTGTGCCTCTTCTGGTCTTACATTGTATGTAAGCTGAAACATTGTATGTAAGCTGAAACATTGTATGTAAGCTGAAATCATTGGATGCAGGATGATACAATGGGTGAAGGATGAAACAATGGATGTAGGATTAAACATTAGATGTACGATAAAGCAATGGATGAAATAATGGATGTAGGCGGAAACAATGGATGTAGGTTGAAACTAGATGTGGGCTAAAACAATGGATGTAGGTTGAAGCAATGGATGTAGGTTGAAGCAATGGATGTAGGTTGAAACTAGATGTATGCTGAAACAATGGGAAAATTTAAGTGTGGTTTCACATATGTGCAGTAACAGGCCTATGTTAACTATTAATATTATGAAAAAAGGTGATAGAAATAAGGGTACAATAATACACTACTGGCTAAACGATTAATACATTTTTTTCAGAGAAATTGATGCAGACTGAATATGCGTGGAACTGGACTGGGTGAACAACTCAATAATAATGTTCACCGAAAAACAAGCTAGATCTGCAATTTTTCTCAATGTCTACTATCTTATAATCTGCCACTTTAAAATACACACAATGCTATCAACACAAGCAATAACTGGTTCTTCATGCCACGTTTTGAAATCGTTAATATTGCATTTTCAGATGAGACATTCACGTGATAAACTGTTGTTGCTATGTGCTTGTTATCAGGAAAATCGTGATATTAAAGACACACTGAGAGATGTGGTGTACTCTACTTTGAAAGGATGAGGAAATATATACATTTAAGGAAGAATAAAATGTCTTGCTTGCTTGCTTCCATTATTTTGCACACATACCAACCAACAATAATAATATCTATCCAAGGATAGATATGCAAGTACTACAATCAACTGATGGAGAGGGTACGTGAACTGCGCATAACCTTATGTCTTGTATTTATCGATTATGAGAAGGCGTTTGACAGTATCGAGACCAATGTTGCGGTAAATGGCCTTAAAAACCAGGTCATCTCTGAAACAAATGTCAGACTGATTGAAGAAACTAACAAAGACTGCAATACATCCATCATTCTATACCACCAGTCAGTATATGTTTCGAAAGCAAGATGAGTCCGACAGGGCGACACCATCTCTCTAAAACTATTTACAGTGGTTCTCAAAGAGATTTTCCAACAATTATATTGGATCAACAGAAGTGTAAATATAGATGGCGAGTGGCTCACCCATTTACGATTAGCAGATGACTTCGTGCTCATCGGTCATACAGTTGATGAATCCCAACAATTATAGCAGGTCCTATACGTTATTACTATGGATATCCTAGGTCACTGCACCATTTAAATATATATGACAACATGGTTAACATTATTCTATCACCACTTTATTACTAACTTTCTTCCATACCACTAGTACTCCTTAACTGACACTTTAATTAAACCACTAACAATTCTTTTAACAACAGTAAAACAATGAATGTTTATTTGTTGTACATTATACACATTTTAATTGTAATACTAAGCATGAAAATCGTGAAGAGTTTCGTTATCTCCACTTCTCTAACTAACTGTAACGATTTTCAAGAGTTTCGTGCAATTAGCACAGGTCTTTTACCTTGCACTAACATTACCCAGAGTTCTCTCACTTGGTCGGAATCTAGCAAATTGTTCTCAGTCCTAATCTCTCTGTCTTCGCTCGTCTGGCGGCCTTATGTCCACCATCTCAGCTTATACAACGTAGATGTCTTCTGAGCCTCTTGTCTCGTCTCAACTTCAGGAACTCGGCAACTGCAGCTATGCTCGTGCTTATTACAGAGGACAGTGGTTTTGTTACTGTGGTTGTCAGGCTAAGGTAACACATGTGTCACGACGGGTTGTCCAAGACGACAACTTCGTGTTGAAGCAGCACGTCTCCCTCTGGCGAGAATGCAGACGAATGCTACTCATGGACTTGGAAGTCGGGTCACGAGTGACAAGTATTAGCGACAACTCGAGCAGAACATCACACAGAGACAGATTCTTACTCGTTCGTTGTCTCTCGTTGCCTTCCATTGTTGGCCTGCTTCGATGGTTTCTAATTCTCACTCTCTATTCTTGTCACTCACTGGCTATGATCTATAGTCCCTGTTAGCTACTAGTTCTCGTCTATCTCCTACCTACTAAATGCAAGGTAGTCTTTTCTTCCCTGCTCTTTCTGATCTGCCCTTCCTGCTCTCTCTGATCTGCACTACTCTGCTCTTCTTCCTTCTGCACACTCATCCTCCCCCCCCCCGGGTCACCCCCCCCCCCCTCCCGCTTATATGCTAAGCTCCCAGTTTTGGTCAATGACTTCTATTTTCGTGAGTTCAATTCCCTCAAACTTGATTTGAATTGGCGAGAAAGCATAGTTTTTTGTTTTTCAACCTACTATGCGACATATAGACCGTGGAATTCCCAGTACAGATCGTGGGAAGGTAGCTATTTTGGCTGGGGCTAGACATCCTTAAACGGTATTGTTTGAGAAATAAGGACAATGACCCGTTCAATAAACTCAACCTCTCGGGTAGGGTACTCAATTTATGTGTATATACCACGAACAGTATTTTCAGGGCTTCCCTGGCGTTGGCGCGTTGGGCCCTTGTAGCTTTGTTACACAATCCTTGAACGGTCTAAGTGGGGTCAGCAAAGCTACTGTTCTGAAGATAAATAAAAGTAAAACACAGTACATCAGAAACCCCTACTGCCCAAAGCAGCCCATCAAGCTCTGAGAAGAAACCAGAGAGGATGTCAACTCCTATATATGTATCTAGGCCAAGCGACAAATGCCAGCCACAAAATCGACCACGGAATCTCTAGACGACGAAAAGCAGCTTAATAGTCCTTTAACTCCATTAAGCCAATACTCCTAGAGATGAGAGACACAACAGCTAGAGTTAACACTGTCAATTCCACGGTCATTCCAGCAATGATTTACGGATGCGAAGTGCGGAATTTGCGCAAAGCAGATGCGGAGAAGCTCAGCGAAATTCAGAAGGCAATGGAACTCGCGTACACAAACATTTCGAAACGAGATAAGACCCACAACTAAAAAAGTCGACATCAAACTTTGTTTCGGGACGTAGTGGAAGCAGCGACATCACGCAAACAAAGTTAGGCTGGACATGTGGTACGCGTGCCTGACAACAGGTGGACACGTAGAACAACGTTTTGGTCGCCATATGTCTGTACACGTCCAGGGGGTCGCCCAACTATGCGATGGTGAGATGGGCTGACCAAAGACCTAGGCCCGTATTGGTACAGCATTGGAAAAGATCGGGACTCATACAGAATATTGATGGTTTTCTCGCGTACGGGCACATCTGCCGGACTGATGCCGAGGATAATGTGACCAACCAATAAAAACATTCAAACAAAATCAAGATAGAATAGTAAAGGCTGTTCCCTTGGATGACAAGATGACACGATTATTTGATATCTGTATTTTAAATTTACACTTTTTCTAATCTCCAACGTAGTAGCAGAATAATAGAGCACTCGTTTCTGACCCCAACGGTAACGTATCCGATTCCCTGTTATCGATATGCTTCAGTCGACATAGCTCTCTTCTACTTTTCCTCTTTGCGTTCAGGATCTTCTGCTCATGCTATATCTGCAGGCCAGTCGCTATGATAAAGTATGTAGTCTTCATCAAGTCGGAGCGGCTGCCCCAAAGTTTTTGTCTCAGCTGCGCACCCTCTGGCCAGGTCTGGCATCTAATTTCCCTATAGATTGGGCATTCATGTAGAATATGCTCAGGGTTCTGGCATCCTGTTCCACATGGACACTCATCGGTGTGTGAGATCTTCAGTCGGTATAGATGTTTTAGTAGTCTGCAGTATCCAGTTCTCAGACGAAATAAGGTAGTTTGTTGATTTCTTTTGAGGTGGTGAATTGTGTCTGGTATACTGCTCGTTTCCCGCTATTCCGCAATGGGAAGGTAGCCACTGGAGCGCTATTGTTTAGGATCTCTGGAGTTTTTCTGGTTCTGCTCTAGTCTCTGATAACAGTGATTCATTGTTTGTTTTTTGTCGCTAATAGTACTCTGCTGTCTGTGAATACAGCTATTTTTGTTAATGGTTGCCTTTCTGTTTGAAGTATTCTCAGTGCTCGCAGGAGAGCCATCGATTCTGCTCTGAGGTTTGTGACGACTTTCCTGTTGGGAGGGCCTCTTCTGTTACATTTCCACTTTTGTGTCATGAATATATATGCCTCCTCTCCCGTATCGATACCATCATGATGCAATCGCAGAATCAATGGGCATGTCATGTGGTTTGCATGCCAGACTATCGGTTTCCAAAAATAATCTTCTGTGGCGAGATGCAGAAGAGCGACATCTCCCAAGGAGGTCAAAGCGCTTTAAAGACACACTAAAAACGTCTTGAAAAGCTTTAATCATAAACTTCGACACATGGCAAAATTCTGCAAAAGACCGTACAGCATGGCGCACAGCTCTCCGCAGAGTAGCAGTGTCATGCGAGGCTTCTAAAAAGACTGCAGCAGAACAACGGAGAAAGGTCAGAAAAGCCCATGAAATATCTCCGTCTCGCGAAGCGAACTTTCCATGCCCTCACTGCCTGCGAGTATGCAGATCCCAAATCGGACTCGTCAGCCATCTCCTCATCCATCCACAACCTGGAATTACGGAATACTCGACTGGAAGGACTGGCTAAATGAAAAAAACGATAAGGTTTTCATCACTCGTGATGGACGAACAACAACACTATGTTCAGGGCTTGACAAATTTAGGGTGGATCACCAGTCAATCAAAATTTTCAGCATAGTCGAACTACAGTCATACAATTTATGTTAGGCTTGAATTAGGCACTCATTCCCTTTAATTTCTCTGTAATAAGGCGTAACAAACCAAAATATGTTGTATTACACAGTATTAGCTTATTTCTTCTTAAGAGAAAATGCACTGCTGTCAGAGGCATGCGTTGTGTCTCTAAACAAATTTGGTAGTTTTAGCACTAAGTACCATTTATAGAGAGCTAAAGTAGGTTTAAATTTGTGGTAGTGGAGATCAATTTCAATTCACTATCACAAGTTTGCTTATGTACAATCTATTCAAACCGTAATATCTTTAATAATCGTGCGAGAGACGTTTTGTAGTAACGACTTAAAACGTAATTAACGATTAAATGCTGATGTTTTTTTTTACTCGTCAAGCAAAAATTGTTACTCGTCACAGAAGAGCGCTTCTGTCAAGCCCTGACTATGTTATACAGTATTTTCGATTATTGGTTTCTATTGGCAGGTGTGCATCGTACAGAAGAAAGACAGCAAAAAGATGTACGCAATGAAGTATATGAACAAGGCTGTGTGTGCACAGCAAGAGGCGGTTACCAACGTCATCCGAGAAGTGGACATTCTCAAGCAAGTTGATCACGTGTTTATAGTCAATCTCTGGTACTGTTTCCATGACGACGAGGACATGTTCATGGTAAGTTGACTTTTGCAGAGTGTGTCAAACTGGCATCTGTATGTGGGTAGTAGAAATAATGTATTTAACAAAGTAGAAAAAGTCGAGGGGTTGCGATAGAGAGAAGGGAGACGGGTAGTTTTAGAATGAAAGAAAAACTTTCCGTGAAGAGAAAACGTCAGAAGTGGAAAGAGTTGTGCAAAATGAATATCATAAAAACAATTATGATTAATTAATATCTATAGTCGCTACAGAAACAACAGGTAAAGTCTTTGATGATATAGGTTACCGTCCTGTTAGTTACATCTGTTTAATGTCACGAAGACACTCTTCTCTCTTCTGTTGTTAATCTTCTACTTCTGCTAAGATAATAACGTGGTTTTCTTGTATGACAAAGACAAGAATAGCACCACTGGTTAGGTGGTTTGTTAAGAGAAGCATAGATGGCGCCTAACTGGCTGCAAATCTACTTTGCTCGAGTGTTTTGAGTCTATTAAGATGGATTCTCACATCGGTTAACCACCCTCCGCGGCACTTGTCCCAACGCAACGAAGTAAATACTGCTCGAGTCTAGCCCGCTTAGCAGGAAATCCTTGTCCCGGCTTCACACAGTTCACGTCAGAGTTGCGGCTTACACATGGGAATTCGCCCCTGTAGATGTACAGGTCAACTAAGACTAAGTATGGAGAGGCGACATGGAGATCTGGAGGGGTTAATGAGAGCGGACACGCAGAGGGCAGCAGAGTCAGCCTTACCATCTTCATAGACAGATACATAGACAGTCACATGTGCTAGACAAAAGTGTGGTTTCCTGTAGTGCAGTTTGTTTCCTGCAGTCTAAACAATTCACATGCTCAAACCGTCTATGTGACGTAGGTATTCTTAAGTCTCTATAAATAGAAGTTCAAGATTGAGAAAACAAGAGTGAAAGAGAGAGAGAGAGAGAGAGAGAGTGAGAGAGAGAGAGAGAGAGAGAGAACGAACGAAAGGATTAAATATGGACATTAGTATATGACTACAATATTGAAAATGACATAACGTTACAAGATTGATAGTTGTGGTGAATTTCTTCATTTCTGTGTTGCTTATAGCTGAAGTATTTACTGATAATGTTTTCTTTATTGAAGCACAGAGATGTCATGTTGTAATGTCTTTGTCTCGGCGGAAGCTGTTAATTACTCATATCGTCTCAGTGAAATTGAACCAGCGAGGGAGGGGATTGTTTGAGCATCTCATGTCGATGGTAGCTGAAATACAGAACAAAGCTATATTAAATACAGACATAACAAAGCTATAAAATACAGATAGAACAGAGCTATACATTACAGACAGAACAAAGCTATAAAATGCAGACATAATAAAGCTATAAGTCAATGACAATAAACATGTTTTTATTGGGAGTGATCACACAGTTTCATGAATATTAACTGGGAATGTAGTTCTAGTAGTTGTTGTTGTTATTGTTTGTGTTGTTCGAAGTTACGCGTGCTGAATTAACTCTTGACGTAATCGAGAAGAGGGGGGGGGGGAAGGCGGGATCCTCCAGGCTGTAGTGCAGTGCAAGTCGCCTCATTACTCTCACCGTTATGAGGATGACAGTGGCAATCCCCGCCTAGTTAGTCAGACTACTGTGATACATCCTGTTTCCAAGAATCACGAACCCGGTTTTGAGGTTGTATCTTGATCAGTATGTTTCACCTGACCCTGATTATTCTTTGATCCTGGGCTGGATTAAAACTGAAGACCAATAGTAACTGAGAAACGTCAACAAAGTAAACGTAGTTGAATGAACAACCACCTGCAGTCTTCCCAGTCACAAACAGTGCCAAACAGGGATGCGTGAAACACCGACACTGTTTAGCATGGCCTTTACAGCAATGTTCTCTGATGCTACACATAACACTGCTACTGGCATGCAAACCAGCTACAGGATGCAAGGTCAGCTATTCAACCTGAAACGCCTGAAGTTTTAAACCAAGGTGAAGGAAGCCACCATCTTTGATTTCCTCTTAGCTGTTGACTGCGCTCTTCATCCGCGCCCAGAACAAGATATGCAGTCCAACATGAACACGTTTTAGATGGCGTGCATTAATTTTGGTTTTACAATCAGCACTAAGAAAACAGAGGCGCTCTTTCAGCCTGTACCTGTAAGACCGTACATAGAACCAAACCACTATTCAAATTCAACGTCTCACAGGCAGTGGATAGCTTCACCTACCTAGACAGTACAATCACCAGGGAAACAAATATCAGCTCTGACGTCAACATCACTATTGCAAAGGCAGGTTCTAAGTTTGTGAGATTACAAACAGTTATCTGGAACTGACAATAGTTCAGTATTCGTCACCAAGGTAAACGTGTATCGTGCTGTAGTCATAACCACTTGTGGCAGCTTAGGCTTTTAAGTTGAGTAGCTTACTTATCTTAAGAGTTGCGACATATATCTACATCACGACACGACTTCAACACAGTAAAAAAACAGTAAACACTATTCAGACCATAAAACAAAACAATATAATTTATTACAAGAAAAATCGTTGCACAATATCAACAAAAAGCAAGAAAGTCTACATTTAATAATCGATATATATATATATATATATATATATATATATATATATATATATATATATATATTTAACTACTTAGGAGTTTGAAAGCACAAGCTTTTGATGTTTCCTCCAAAATCTATGGTACCCAGAATTCTTCGTCAATTTTTATCACAACGAAGCTTTATAACCTCAAGAATCATTCTAGCCATAACTTAATGGCTTCAGTTAGCTTGCCGTCTTTCTTCTGCTCCCTCAACACACAATCACCAAACTCATCCTGATGATCAGATTACGTACTCAGACGAATATGTACGCTCACACAAAAACAGATTACGTATTCAGGCGATATGTGCATTCACATATAATCAAATCACGTACTCACATATACTCGGATCACGTACTCACACGTGATCTGGTACTCAGTCGATCTGTCCACTCACACATAATCAGATCACTTACTCAGGCGAATTGTCGTTCACACACACTCATATCTCGTACTGTTCCCAGGGTGTCCATCATAAGCACCTATTGAGCGGCACTGGCCAAGCTCGAGGTGTATAATGGTACACCCACCCTGCAAACTCCCACATACAGACTCACTCTCAGTCTTTCTTCCAGCCTTTTGAGTTCATCTATGCAGTTTATTTTATATTCTCAAGCAACAACATGGATGTCCAATGGACTTCTCTGAGTTGTTTAATTTAGCCATCACTCTAATTTGGAACGTCCCCATCTAAAATGTTATTGGTAGCCTATTCACGAGTCACTGTCATTCTAAATGTGGTAATTGGTCGTGGTAGTATCAGATTGTCAACAATCTCCGCCTCTGTCAAGTCTGACGCCAGAGTGGTCAGCCTCTCACCTTTACACCAGCCAAAGTCTTCTACCTAACCCCTCTTTTCCTTTTCTATCTAGTGTCGAAACGGTCATTGACCATGTCATGACATGCGTTCTTCCAACGCATTGAAGCATCCTTTGTTCCCTAGAGACGCCAACCCAATCGCCCCTATCCTAAACGCCCATGCTCCAGCTGTAATTTTCACACACTCTTCTGTATGTCTGCGAAACATGGACTTTGCATTGCAGCCATGCTAGACAGCTAAATCGTTTCCAAATAACTGCTAAGGATCGGGTGGCAGGACGAGGTACCTAACTCTCAGGATCAGGTGGTAGAACAAGGTTCCTAACTCTCAGGATCGGGTGGTAGAACAAGGTACCTAACTCTCACGATCGGGTGGCAGGACAAGGTACCTAACTCTCAGGATCGGGTGGTAGAACAAGGTACCTAACACTCAGGATCGGGTGGTAGAACAAGGTACCTAACTCCAGGATCGGGTGGCAGGACAAGGTACCTAACTCTCACGATTGGGTGGCAGGACAAGGTACCTAACACTGAGGATCGGGTGGCAGGACAAGGGGCCTAACTCTGAAATTCTGAACAGGTCAAACATATTGAGCATCCGTACACCTGCACACAAATTCCAGGTGATATGGTCGGACATGTTGTTCGCATACCCGATAAGTGCACCCCGAAGCAGCTGTTATACGGTGAACTCAGAAAAGACAGATGCTAATCAGCGGAACAGAAGATTAAAAGCGCTGTGGGTTCATTGAAAGTGTCTCTTATAGGCTTCAACATTGATATTACCTGCTGGGAGTTGCTTGCACATAACCATTTCCACCTGACGCGCTAGCATTATCGAAGGCACTAACATCGCAGAGCGAAACTCCATTGTGGTAGCCCAGAGAAAGCGACTCCTCACGACTTCTCACACGACTCCTCGCGACTTCACACGACTCTACACGACTCCTCACGACTTCTCACGACTCTTCGTGACTCCACACGACTCTACACGACTCCTCACGACTTCTCACACGACTCCTCGCGACTCCACACGACTCTACACGACTCCTCACGACTCTAGGCGACTCCTCACGACTCCTCACGGCTCCACACCACTCCACACGACTCCTCACAACTCCTCACGACTTCTCAAGACTCCTCGCGACTCCACACGACTAAACACGACTCCTCACGACTTCTCACGACTCCTCGTGACTCCATACGACTACACGGCTCCTCACGACTTCTCACGACTCCTCGCGACTCGTCACGGCTCCACACGACTCTACACGACTCCTCACGACTCTACGCGACTTATCACGACTTTACGCGACTCTACACGACTACACGACTCCACACGACTCTACACGACGCCTCACGTCTCCTCGCGACTTCTCAGGACTCCTTACGGCATCTTGTGTGTGTGCTCTGGTAGAGGCAGAATTTACCATGCCATGACAGATCTCCATAGCCCTATCAGAACAAATCTCGGAGCATTAGTCAGATGATGTCGTAATCTTTGCTTGCGATGGACAACTATTACCGACATGAGGACTCCGGTCATCTGCTCAAGTACGCCGTCGGGACATGTGGATAGCCACTGTAACCTGCCACCGAACAAACACAGACATACACGCACTCACACACACAGTCTCTCTCACACACACATACACACACACTCACACACACACACACACACACACACACACACACACACACACCGCTGAGCGTTTTTTATTCGCTGATGTACAGAGAAAGCGTACTTTCCAAAAGGACAGAATGTACAATAGTCAACATTACAAATCAATTCGTGTGTGTCTCATGTATCATGGGGTCTGTACTACTGGTAATCCCTGTAATAATATGATATAGTTTGTTTTTTAATTCATGAACAAAGGTCTGAAGTAATTTTCTACTAAACTACATGTCAGATCCAAATGATTGTTCGCATTCAGCCTTAGAATATCCATGACGCTAAAACATTGATATAATTTAGTTCATAGTCTTTTGCACATCGGCGAATTCGTTTGATCTTTTATGACCATTGCAAAGACACGGCATTCAGTTTCATATTTTACAGTACGAAGCTTAATTTCTCATCACATCTCAAAGGCGTATCTCCTTAATGTCTTGATAGATCAATTGATTGTTTGTGTACAATCGTAAAAATGGTACCAATATGCAACTGTTAGTACAGCCCTTCGATCACCATTAAACCCCCAAGGTTGTATCAACTGTGCAGCTAATTTGATGTTGTGTAACGCATTTGAATATTGAAGTGTATTTGTTGCCACTGTATGTACACCTAGATCTAATTTTTTTGATAAACTATCCAAGCCTGCTAATCAGAATGCCAATTTAAAGAGGTTGATAATTGTTACTGGCGAGACAAATTATAATCCATCTTGTTGCCATTGCTGTTCTTCTTCCCGGAGCACATGTTCACCACACACCATCCCCGAGCACATGTTCACCACACACCATCCCCGAGCACATGTTCACCACACTTCTTCCAGAACTGAATGTCTATTTTTGAAAAGTACTCACGTGTCAGCACTTCAACATCATACATTTCAGGTGGTGGACCTGCTTCTCGGTGGTGACTTGAGGTATCATATGCAAGAGGATCTCAACTTCACAGAGCAGCACATACAGTTGTACCTGGCTGAGCTAACGTTGGCTTTGGATTATCTTCGCATCAAGTCTATTCTACACAGGTAACTGCTAACTGTATGAAATGCGCAAAGGTTGTAGTAATCATGTCTCTTTACAACTTCTTAGCCTTCGCAAGCGGGACAAAGGCTAACGTCTGGTCAGGCGAAACATACTGATCAGACACGTTAGTCAGGGTCAGGCAAAACAAACTGATCAGACACGTTAGTCAGGATCAGGCAAAACAAACTGATCAGACACGTTAGTTAGGGTAATACAAAACATACTGATCAGACACGTTAGTTAGGGTCAGACAAAACATACTGATCAGACACGTTAGTTAGGGTCAGACAAAACATACTGATCAGACACTTTAGGTAGGGTCAGGCAAAACATACTGATTAGACACGTTAGTTAGGGTAATACAAAACATACTGATCAGACACGTTAGCTAGGGTCAGACAAAACATACTGATCAGACACTTTAGTTAGGGCCAGGCAAAATATACTGGTCAGACACGTTAGTTAGGGTCAGGCAAAACATACTGATCAGACACTTAGTCAGGGTCGGACAAAACATACTGATCAGACACTTTAGTTAGGGTCAGGCAAAACATACTGATCAGACACTTTAGTTAGGGTCAGGCAAAACATACTGATCAGACACGTTAGTCAGGTCAGACAAAAGATACTGATCAGACACTTTAGTTAGGGTCAGGCAAGACATACTGATCAGACACTTTAGTCAGTGTCAGGCAAAACATACTGATCAGACACGTTAGTCAGGTCAGACAAAAGATACTGATCAGACACTTTAGCTAGGGTCAGGCAAGACATACTGATCAGACACTTTAGTCAGTGTCAGGAAAAACATACTGATCAGACACGTTAGTCCGCGTTAAGCAAAATATACTGGTCAAGACCCTTACCTCGACTTCACATTAGTCCTTCCTGGAAACAGACTGTTTTCATGGCGGCCTGGATAACGAAGTTAGGGATCGACGCTATCCCTGTAGTAATGAGCGACACGCAGATGAAGCCAAGCATAGCACATCCGCATGGAAACCTCGGTCTACATTAATCAGCACGCTCGGGATGTCAGAAAAGTGACAACAAACCACCACTTAACGTCTTTTTCAAGGAGCACAACAAAGTAAGTACATCTACTTTTTGTGTGCATTCAACAACAACAACAACAACAACAATAACAACAACAACAACAACAACATTCTTTGAATTTTATTGATTTTCTTGTAGGCTATTGTGTCTTCATCTCTCATTGTCGTCATCTGTCCGTTTTTGACGCCATGTGTGGAGCTCTGCGTCTGACAAAGACAACGATAGAACTACTGCCATACATAGGAGGAGATTAATAATGAAGGCTAGTCTTTGTTGTTGTTGAATGTGCATAATGAGCAGGTTTACTCTTTAGTGCACCTCTACACCTCACGGTAGAAGAGGAGCGACTAAGTAAGTACTCTTTAGTGATCCCTTATAGTTGTCCATCACAAGTGATGAAGACCACTCTCTTTGTTCAGCCGTGTGGACAGTCGTATCTCTTGCTGTGTCCGCTGAAATGGGTGACTTGCGCGGTGATTTGGATTAAAGTGAGGAAGAAACTGCGCATTTTGTCAACCTCACTCACAGAGCCTAAGCTACCTTTTGCCAGTGGCAAGACATTCACCGAGACAACTCGAGATAGCATACGATGCAGATTTTGCCTCAGGGTTACCACCGAAGCCTTTCCGTAAACATGTAACCCGCAGGGTAGAAAGGTGGGAAGGCATCTAACGCAGTTTGTCGTGCCTTTTCGATAACCACAAGAGGTCGTATGGACAATACTCAGCGTGTGAGTGACTCTGGCATCTCTCCCCAGCTGTATTCAGCTCATCATAGTAGCATCTAAAATTCCCACACGCCATATTCGTGAAGGTGAACCGGCAGAACTAACCCGTGGCATGAAATACGACACAGGTATAAGCGTAGCGCCATTCACTGATTCAGCCGGCGTCCAGACCAGGATAAACGGATTGAAGACATCACAAAAAAAAAGAACGAAATAACAAGTCCAGACGGAAAACACAAGTGTAAGTCGTCGACTAGTGTGAATTCCAGGCAAATCCGTGGTCTGGCGGCATCCATAATGATCCAAAACAGTAGAGAAATGTAGACTCGCAGCCAGTTATGGCGCCATCTAAAAGGGGAGTTAAGTGGCGGGTTGCAGTACCTTTTTTCACATGTCGTGTGTGGTGATGAAAGTAGACCCCGGTCCTCCAGGCGGTTGTGCTATGCTTGGCTTCATCTGCGTGTCGTTCACTACTACGCGGATTGCGCCAATTCCATACCACGTTAAACAGCCTATTTCTATGGAAAACTGCAAGGAAGTGAGATGGGGGTCTCTACCAGAATATATCACCTGACTAACATGTCATATCAGTATGTTTTGTCTGACCAGACGTTATTATCCTCTCTCAAGGCGACTAGACTTTTGAGGACAGAAGATTCTACAACTAATTGTATTGCATTGTATGTATTTAGCATAGGTTAAATCGGTGCTAAGTGGGAATCTGCTATCTCGATTAAAAATGGAGTTCTATGAGTAATATCTCATGTATGATAAGTAACAGAATCGGGAATACCCCGTTTTACGTGGAATGGTAGGACTGAACAGGAGAAGAAGTAACAACATATCGAAGGAAGTTTAAAGTCTGACGTCACTGCGTCAATATTTTTATGAAGGTGAAAACTTTCAGTCTTGATATATGTTGATAACTGGTTCCCTTTATCCACGTAATGTACATGATTGATTTTCTAATTATTGGAATTCGAAGCGGCAAACTATTAATAGGTTTACTTTCTGGAAGTCTGCGTTTGTTTTTGACTTGAGATTCTGACTGAAAATCAATTTGTACAGCAGTTGCCATCCGGTGAGTAGGCTTGTTGAGTGCAAGTATTTTCAAGATATAAATTAGTCAAACTGCCATCTGAGGTTAGTCGTTCTATCGCGTAAAGAAATACATGTCAGAGTTGGTGCGAAACTGTGGAGAGTAAGCGAGCAGACGTGAATTTCAAACCGGATACATCTTTAAACAGTTCAAGAAATCACAGTCTGCTAGCAAGGTAATCCACAAATCCTCATGGAGACGACACTGCAACTGATGAACTAGTAATCCACAAATCCACTAAAGAAGATTGCTACTGGCCAGGATGTCTCTTCAGGGTAAGGCACAACATACAAGCTTACTTCTATTTAGCGTTCCCTGGAAACAGGCTGTTTTCAAAGCAGTCGGGCTGACGAGATATGGATCGACGTGATCCCCGTAGTAGTGAGCATCAGGCAGATGAAACAAATCATATAATCAACAGCATCAACAGCAACAACATCAACAACAACAACATCAACAACAACAATTGAAGATTGCTAAGTTTGGATATGAAATGTGAAGCCATCAGACATGGGCGTGTGAGAGAAACGACCAGAAGCGTACAAAGTCAGCATGCTACGGAAACCATCAGTAGCTACACTCTGCGCCATTTACTGAGAAGAACAGCACCCTTGGGTCTTCCTAGATTGCAGTGACGTTGATTCTTAACAGACCAAAATGAAACAGTAATTGTCGCTCAAATTTGTCGGAGATCCTGTGTACCAAGATATGTTATGCTTGTTTTAATTTACGTTGAACATCTATCCACAGTCCACCAGTCCGTCTGTCGGTCTACCTGACTGTCTAGTTAAATGAATAATCCACGTTTCCGTCTGCCTGTCTCAGTAAATGAATGACCCAAATATCAGTCTGCATGTCTTCTTGTCTAAGTAAATCAAGGTCCAAAGTCTTCGCGTGTCTACAAGCCTCACTGCCTGAGTAAGTGAATGACTCAAATATCAGTCCGAATGTCTACTTGACTACACAAAGTAAATCAATGACTGATGTTTCCGTCGGAATGTCTAAATACTTCAATTTTATGAAATGGAGAAATATTGAAAATTATTCATAGAACAGACTTCATTGAAATGGACGGCCCCAAATGTGCTCAGTACCAACCAGAGAGCACGAACTACGTGGCTCCCGCGAGGCCTCTAAAATGTTTCAGTGACTTCGGCAGGTACCTGTTTTATACCATGAAAAAACTGGCGACATACCCGGTCAGCCAAAACGAACGCGATGTGATCTGAATCTGTTTCGAAGGTTTGCAAACCAAGCTCACAACCACTTGGCCACACGCTCACTTCCATCCTTTACTAAATAAATGACAAATGTCAGCTTGCCTACCCACCTCGCCATGTTATACATAAATTGACCAAAGTGTAAAGCAACTATACAGAACCCAAGCAGCGCACATCTAAGTGTTTCACACAAACAAGAAATATTATAGAGTTAGACATCTAATCACTATCATGTATGGATGCTAGGTTAAACTTACTTTATAAATTAAGTCTATTAGAAAGGTGAAAGACTACATTGATCCGAATACAATCCATCCTTAAATTCTGTCTCCAACTGTTAGTTTTTAAAATGTAACAAATGGTAACCAAATACAAGTTGTACTGTACTGTACTGTAACAGGTTGTACTGTGGATTTATTATAGTTTGAGTGCGTCGTGTGGGTGGTGTGTGGGAGAGGGTGTGGAGGCTATTGTTAGAGTTAGGATATACATCTTCTATGCTGACGCACTTCCTCGAGGGGATGATAGGTAATGCCTTGAAACAAGATCTCATACAATGGCAACTTAACAGTTGCCAGCACCACCAAAGACAGGTGCAGGATTCATACTGCTGGTGCGCTAAATGTCAGCAAGGAAAAGCCTGGAGACTGGGCACACGAAAGCAGCATCTTTCCCAGCCACAAGAAGGTAACCACCAACAAACGTACTCATCACCACCAACACCATCACCATCATAACCACCACCATCTTCACCTAATCCAAATCACATTGTTGCCTACTGTCACATGTCCTGTTCATCCTGACAGTGGACTGGATTATGAAAGTAACAACAAATACCACAACAAATCCAGTGGACCTTGAGTAAACAGCTGGAGCACCTGGATTTTGTGGATGATATAGTCCTTCTGTTCCATAGCCAAAGCCAAATGCAAAGGAAAAGGGATATACTGGCTTATACTTCTAAACAAGTCAGTTTGAAGATCTATTAGGAAAAGACACAAATAATTAGGGTCAATGCAGCAAACACAGAACCAATCAGGCTGAAAAAGAACGACACTGGAAGAGATAGAGGTATTTACATACCTATGAAGTATCCTCAACAAGGAAGGAGGGACAGACGAGGATATAAAAACAAGGATACAAAAAGCAAGAGTTGCATTCGGGATGTTGAAGCCAAGATGGAACTCCAAGGAAATAAAAATAATGACAAAAATAGTCCTGCTGTAAGGAGCGGAAAAACTGGAGGACCAAAGGCAATGACAGGAGACTGCAGGGTTTTGTCAACAGATGCATGAGAAAGATTCTTGGTATAAAATGGTTTGACAAAGTAACAAACGGCTGACTGTGGGAGAGAGCGGAACAAGGCAAATTGGAACAGAAGATCTTAGAAAGAAAGTGGAGATGGATGGTCATACATTAAGAAAGCCTCATGACTGTATTACCAGGCCATCCCTGACATGGAACCCCCAGGAACGGAGAGGCATAGGCAGACCAAGGAATACATGGAGATGAGATCTGAAGATGAAAGCAAGTAAAACAGGAAAATGCTGGAAGGAAGTGGAAAAGATTGCACATGATAGAGCTGCTTGGCGAGGGTTGGTTGATAGCCTATGCACCCCTGGGAGAAAGAAGGCGAGAGAGAGAGAGAGCATCAATAAAGTGCATTGATTCCTGTTTAAAAACGTTCTTTTCGTCACGTGTGTAACCACTCGTGCACCACCGCCTGGACCTCTTCATCGGACCTAAACGTATTTCCTCTCAATACCTTTTTTAGTCGTCCAAAGACGTGGAAATCACTTGGCGATAGGCCGAGTGAGTATGGCGGATGTAGTAGACACTGAAAGTACAGGACCTCGATGGTTTCAGCCGTTGCATGTGTAGTATGGGTTCGAGCATTTCCATGTTGCAAAAGGGACCCCTTTACTCAGAAGTTCACGTCGTTTTGGGTTTAATTGCGGGTCAAAGATGATTTCTGAGAAGATCTGTATACGTGGCCCTGGTGACTGTGTTCCCACTGGACATGTAGTGTACAAAAATAGCGTCCCGTACTTCCCAAAGGAGAGCCAGCTTAACCATCCCTGCGGATTACTGAGTCAAACTACTTCAGTTTCGGTGAGGAGGGATTGCGCCCTTCCTTGCTCGTTTTCTTCGTTTCAGGCTCGTGCTAGTGAATCCAGGTCTCATCTCCAGTAACAATTCTTGCTAGGAAACAACTACATTATTCTTCAAAGCACCGCAGAAGTTTCTGACAGGCATCACCGCAACGTTGTTTCGATTCAGGACTAAGCTACGACACTTCGGTGTACTGTGGAACATCATGGACGATGTGGTCTGCTGATCCTTGACTGATGTCCAGATGTGGTCTGCTCAACCTTGACTGATGTCCAGATGTGGTCTGCTGAACCTTTACTGATGTCCAGATGTGGTCTGCTGAACCTTGACTGATATCCAGATGGGGTCTGCTGAACCTTGACTGATGTCCAGATGTGCCGTAATTTTATTCACAGCCATTCCGCGATTTTTTTTTTTACGAAGCCTTCAACGACTGCAACCGGTTCTGTGGTCACTACTCGGTGTGCCTAGCCCGAATAGTCTGTCACAGAATTCACACCCCTCATATACCTGCTGGAGTGAAAGGCTTAAATCACCGTACTGGACCTTTAATCGCCGATTAATTTCTATAGGTTTTACTCCTCTGCTCAAAGACGGATAACAGAGCGCTGCCTTGGTGCGTATCACAAATGGAACAGCCATCTTTTAACTGCAATTATGACGCCATGTTGTTGGTCTGCACGGTGATGTCACCTGCAGGACACTCTACTCTAGCAACCATATTAACAAGTTACAATACACAGGCATAGTTTTTCTAATTTCTATCCCATTTTTAAGGTTTCCATTTAAAGCCCCCCCCCCCCCCCCCCCCCCCCCCCGAATATATTATAATATATATTTAGAGGTCTGAAGCTCCTCCCACTGATCCTGAATGACATCAATTTTTACACAACGTATGTAGGTTTTAACATTTCCGATCAAAAGAAAAGGGGCGATACTTGTTCTGCTGATAATCTTTGATTACGATCAATGGAAGCCATTTTTGCCCCACAATATTCGATGGAGCAAATCGGTTGATCAACTGATTTCTTAAATTCGAACTTCTTTGTTTGAGAAAAAAAAAGCACAAGCGGCTCTTAAATTGAATAGTTCATCCCCAGGAACTGAGAAAAAAAAATGTTGGATTAGACTACGCTTCGAAAATTGTCTTTTAAACTTTGCTAATAGAGATTTAACATACCAAGCCACTCTAAGTGGCTCCTGTAAAACAATGTAATGGCAATAAACCATCTGCAGTGGCTTAGGTAGTCTTTAATACATCTATTGAATGACAGGCCTACTAACACAATTGTAATTACCTCATTTCTTCAAGTAACATAAGTGACCCAAAGAGTGGATTGGGGGTGAGTGGGAAAGGTCATGGAAATTAAAAGGGCAGGGGAATAAAAACAACTTGTCTCACAAAGTGCAGGATATGTTTTTATTTTACTTCGAAAAGAAAGAAGGTCTGTATTCTATTATCACGATCCCGTCTCTCCTCTTGTGAATGATCTGTTCTGGTCTATTATCTGTACTGCATTTGCTTCCATGTTAATAATAACGATCAAAAAACAAATAACGAATACGTTAAAAGACCCAACTCTTCCACAGACAGACGCACAACAGGTTTATACCCTCTGAAACGTTCTGTAATGTTGCGTGTTAATTGATGCAACAAATATGTATTACCGAATGTGAAGCTGTCGTCAACGGTCTTGTCTGGAGGTGATATTTTCACGGGTAATCTAAACTTAATCGATAGATTCTCGTTGTGAAAACAGCGTCACACTTGCTGGCAATCGATCAGTTTTGTATGAAGAACGGCCTTCCATTTTCTAAAAATGCAGCAGTTCTTAGTTCTACTCGTTCTTCGTCAAGGGATGGGGGGTGGGGGGCACCCTTGAGCGGGTCCCAACTCAGGATCCAGTCGTTTCTATCGCGGGCGCGTGTCGTCCAGTGTGATAGTAGTCTGTCTGTTTTGGGGTCGTGAATATTGTATTTTTCTAGTGAATCTTGTCAGCGAGTTGGTGGCCGTCCCCGAGGTCCCTTTATGTCGCACGGGTACCACATGGTCATTATGGTACCCCATCTTTCATCTTGTATTCTTGATATATGACCAGCAGTTAATGCGGCATATCAATGTCTGTGGCTGTTATGCAGTTTGTTCTTAAAACTGGCGGACATCTACATTTTATGGGGTATATAATAATATACGTATTTACTTCTGGTGTCGTGCAAGGTGGTTGCCTCCTTTGAAAACAGCCATTACTCGCCCTTCAAATCTGTAAATGGGAAGCTAAGACAAAAATCAGGTAGCTTTCTGTGTTTTATTTGTGCCTCCTCCAGGACAAGTCTGTCACATAGACTCAATCGACCTTTCTCGCTACTTATGGGCAATGCAAATGAATCCAAATGCTAGACAAACCCATGAAACATGACGGCGATGAAGCTACCGACCAAATTCGATTCATACCAATATGTACATCACTCCACACTCGAATATACTTATAAAACACAATATTCAGATCATATCCTGCAATCTGAAAAGTAGTTTTAGAATGCATAAACGAACCACACTCATGGTTAATTTTGGAAAAACTGATATATCAGGTATGAGGTCATCGGAATATCTTAAACTTGTGCCCATTACGACTGGTACTGCTCTGTGGCACGACAACGGAGATGAGAGTCACGTTGGAGCTAGGGAAGACCCGTATCACATCGATGGAGTTGACTTTAGTATTGCCAGACGCCATGCATCAAACGTTCTTTCAGTTGAGATTATCAACTTCCAAATGACTAGACTACAGCTGCAGGTACATGGTCAAACTAAATCTGTCCTTATCGTAGAGTACTATGGGCCACACAGCGGGTTTGCTGATGACAATATCAACAAAATTATACGAATCAATAGAAGAGCAGCTACGCCAATCAGCGCAGAAAATAGTGGTCGTTTGAGAATTTCTTGTGAGGGTCGGACGGAAACGACTGTGCGAACGATACGACACAAGAAATGCACAGGATGAGCGTCTGGCTAGCTTTACTGCATTGGAAATGTTCCATATATTGAATAATTATTTCGACGAACCATTTGGAAAAAGTTGTACCTGGCACTCCCAAAATTGGGAACGTAGGGTCGACTGAATTTTATTGCGTGCGTAGAAAGGATCTAAGATTTGTTACTAATATTGTGGTGCTGCATTGGATGATTTTCGACAGGATCACAGACCAAATAGGGAAACCAGGAATCTGAAGGCTCACTTTTATTAAAGCCGAATTAAGGTCCACACCATTCTTGATAATGCTAGACTAAGAGAGCAAGTTCGACAATATGATTGGCTAGTTTTCCAAACTCTCCAACCTGTAGCCTGGAACAGTTGTTTGGCCAGCAGAATAATTGCAGCAATGTGGCGAAAAAAAGAAAGACAACAAAATGTATTCGAAACAAATATACCACCTTAAAACTTTTTGCAGCCAAAAGACGGCTCAATGTCAATGAACTGATAACTAAAATATAAATGCGGGAGATCAAAAAGCTGCGTAGACACACATTTAGAGAACTTAACTTAACGTCTTTATACTGGTTTAGAAGACCCTGCAGAGTCTGTATACAACCAGTTACATTTACATCACCTTGCTCTAAAAGCTATGCGCATCCAGTTTATTCTTAAATGCATTAACTGTCCCTGCCTCCACTACCTCCCCTGGCAATGGTGTAAGCCATCAATGAAAGTTGGTGAGTCTGCATTCTCATGAGATGACCAAGCCATCGTATTTGCTGCCTGGAAATGTTTTCGGCACAAGACGTAGTGTCGACCATACCACGAATGTCGTCGTTCCGCTTTGTCTTTCCTGGTAACATCGATGACCTTCCTCAAACGTTTTATTCCACACGTCGAAATGATGCTATCGTGCGTCCTGTACGTAGACCATGTTTGGCACAGGAAGCACAACGTCGGCATAAATATACTGTTTATCAGCTATTGCTTTGTTGCCAAACTAATGCTCAAGTGCCTAAGCAGTGGTGACAGCTGATAAGTTACCGCAGATGTCGTCTGACACCTAGTCTCAATTTGCCTGTCGATCCTGCCGTGTGCTAAAAATACTGCCCAAATACTTGAAATTATGGACCTGTTGGAGATCAATATCATTTACACTTATGTTGAGTAGTCCAGGTGTTCTACTGATCATCATATAATATTTTCTTTGAAAGCCGCTCATCTGACATGCGGACAACATGGCCAGTCCATTTAAGCTACCATTTACTCAGCATTGTGTAGATGCTTGTCATACCAGCCCGCGAAAGAACTTCTACATCTGTGATACTATCTTACCATTTTATGTTCAGCAGTTTCCTTAGGCAGCCCAGATGGAAGTGGTAAAGCATCTTTGCATGTCGACTGTACACAATCCAGGTTCCACAGGCGTACAGAAGAGTTGGTAGGACGACTGTCGCATAAAACTTCAATTTGGGTACACGCTTAATTCCTCTCCGGTTCCAAACTGAGGATATTAGTTTTTAAATGGTACACATGCTTGTGCAATTCTCGAGTTTACTTCATCTTCAATATGGACTGCTCCGGAGAGTGTGCTGCCAAGGCATACAAAGCGTTCCACTGACTAACTTCTGGCCATTGATAGTGATAGATTGCTCCCTGTTACCAGTTCTTGGGCCTGCTTGGTGAAGCACTTCAGTTTTATTGGTAGAAATGATGAGACCAGAGTTATCGCAAGCCGCTGCAAACATGTGTACAGTCCATTGCATTTCAGTCTCTGAATGGGCATTGCAAACGCAGTCATCAGCAAAGAGAAGTTCACGTATGGTCTCAATTTGTTCGCTTGTTCTTGCCCGCAGTCTTCTGAGATTGGCCGACCTCACCGTCTAGGCGATAGTGGATTTCGACTCCAGCATCACTGTTCTTGAATGCAACTGGGTTTGTTCCCAATATCTGCCTCAGTAAAGATAATATTTTTATTGGGACATTGGAGCCTTATGCCAGGAAAATAGAATTAAGACGTCTACAGAAACGTAAATAAGAATGTTATACGCTAAGAATCGAAAGAATGACATTTAACTGAGATATCGCCTTGCGTCTTTCGTTTACAAAACAATTTATAACTGGTACAATGACTCAAACAGTGACTCATTGAGTAACATAGACTTAAAACAAATAATACAGGACATACGAAGAAGACGAATTTCGAAGTAAAATGCATAATTGCCCAATCAAAATCGGTCTTCCAGACTATGAAAGGAATATTGTGCAACAAAACCTTGTCGCTGGAACTGAGAAAGAAAGTCCTTTTGTGCTACGTGAAACCAGTACTGACATATGGCAGTGAATCATGGACAATTAGCAAGCATTAGCTTAGATCTTTGGAAGCAAAGGGAATGTGGTTTTACAGAAGAATGCTGCGGATCCCATGAATGTCAAAGCAATGCTCACAAAGAAGATGTACTCGAAGAAGCACTCACACAAAGACACCTTATTGTAAGAATCAGAACAAGACAGTCATCCTTTTTCGGGCATGTTGTGAGAAGAGGCGGCTCATAGCACATCGTGCCAATAGGAACGATAGCAGGACAGAGAGAGACAGAAGAAGGCCGAGAGAGAAGATACTGGACAGCCTGAGAAAATCGCATCAGCGACAATCAACAATAGTGTTGGTAAACGACACACGTGATAGAAATCTATGGATGTCAATGATCGCCAACGCCAACCGGCAGGGACCCTGATGAGGATAATGAAGAAGACACTCACAGGAAAGTCCACATCTGGTAGTTACCAGTCATTTAACATTGTCAAGTGGAATTAAACAGGAATGTCTACTATCTCTAAAAATCATTTCGTGGTTATAGACTGGGTGACGTGGCAAACATTAGAAAGTGTAACAACAAAAATACAATGAACATTTGTTAGAACAAATTGAAAATATTGATCCTGGAAATGACTTCCACTGAATAAATAACAAGGCACGCTGGAAATGATGAATAAGAAAACAATAGAAGTAGCAATATACAAGTCCACAAGCCACTACGATTAAGGGACAAGTTCTGAAAATAAACAATAGACCAAGATTACTATATTTATGTTGAAGACTTTCATCAACTGATGCCTCCTTCACACAATTATTTTGAGATAACCAGAAATAATACGAGTGACTTATTGCTAAGAGCATTATTTTCTGGTCTGATATTTATCTTTTCAGCTTGCTAATTAAGTGTCTAGACTGTACAATATTACCAGTTAAAGCCTTCTTGACAGCATTCAGTGAAAATCAATTCCCACTCGACACTAATTATGAGAAGCCATCCCGTTCAGGATACTCATATATACACTAACAAAAGGTGGTGATCGCTTCTGACAACACCTCAAGGATATCAACAATTCTACTATCATCTCCTGTCATTTTAATGGCACTTTTCATTGGTTCATTCAAGCCATTCAAAGATTCGGTCACAAGCTCACGCGCTTCCCATAATATAAATTTATTTGCTTTTTAAAACCGTTTAATATGTATCTCGGGGTCATTTGCTTTAAATTCGTTTAAACTCCAAGTACCATTTTGTATGAGACATATGTTTTCGTGTACTTTTGATGTTTTCTATTTATATTCTTTTTTCTTTATATAATTCACCATAAGCTGCCGCTGTGAACCTTATACATACATAACTCCTTAACATACTAAGGCATCGACATATTGAAAGTGTTGATTAATTTCTTATTTTCTTTGCATATGTGTTCTTAATAGGTCGCTGATTTCATGTGTTCAGTTTTCCTCGGTGTGTCTGTGAAAAAAACCTTTACACGTTCAACGTCTGTACGCGAATATTGCTGTACTTATGTAACACAATATTTAATCTACATTATTTGCCCGTATCATATCTGCAACTC
The DNA here is from genome assembly GCA_036924085.1 of Ariolimax columbianus. Lineage (NCBI taxonomy): Eukaryota > Metazoa > Mollusca > Gastropoda > Stylommatophora > Arionidae > Ariolimax > Ariolimax columbianus. Next base: position 147,797,402 of record JAVGWX010000001.1, read on the forward strand.
TCATTATTAGTTCTACATCCGCATTATGATAGTGCAGCTCTTTTAAAGATAAATAACGTATTTTTCCTGTTCCCATCCACAACAAATATTTATATCTTGGCATACTCATCAGTCTCAGTGAAAGAAATAATTGTCCGTACTTTTCCGCCTGTCGTAATCTGTTATGACTCAGGACTTTGAGGATCCATTTCTTCTATTATTGTCTGTCTGTCTGTCTGTCTGTCTGAATGTCTGTCTGTCTGACTGTCTGTCTGTCTGTCTGACTGTCTGTATGTCTGTGTGTCTGTCTGACTGTCTGTCTGCCTGACTGTCTGTCTGACTGTCTGTCTGTCTAACTGTCTGTCTGTCTGACTGTCTGTCTGTCTGTCTGTATGTCTGTCCGTTAGGTACTCTGCGTCTTCAACTTGACTAAACTTTTTTTATACTGGTTTAAAAAACTTTGCAGAGTATGTTTACAACCAGTTTCTTTTATTGAATGTGAAAGAAAAATAACTATGTGCATCCAATCTATTTGTGAATGCATTAACTAATCCTGCCACTACTATTTCATGTGGCAATGCATTCCAAGAATTCACTTCTCTCAGACCAAAAAAATATATCCTAATATCTAGTCAATTGGACACTTGTCTGTCTCCAGTCATCTTGTCATATTTTTCTAGGTATTTCCTCTTTGTCTTCCACTGGTTCTTCTGTACTTGAGATCTCTTTCGTTGTCACTAGATTCTACGTCTATTTAGCGTAGTGATTTGAGAACTCGATTTACAATGCCGACAAGCTTCATTCGACCTAACTATAAATTGGTACCAGACTCCCTGTTATCAAAGAAAAAAACGTGAGGAATGGCCACCTACATCTCATAAACACGCTATCTTCTCGGACAATAAATGTTGTACCATTTCATCCCCTTCAGCAGTTTTGTCATAAGACTACCTTTATCTAAGATTTCAGAAACCATTGATTCCCATGACAATTGTTGATTAATGTTTGATGTATTTGTTTTCTAAGCTAATATTACTGCTTTCCCAGGAATAGTTTTACCATTTAAATGTCATGCCTGGTTAGCATAATCCCAACGAATCACATTTCTGCTTATAAATGTATTTATTTATACATGTCCTGTTGTCCTCTCTAAAACTTTAACAACCTAATTCTGAATAATATCTTTTAAAACACAGGTTACAAACAGTACTTACTCGAATTTACAAGAGTAACAAAATGAAGTGTCTAGTAGATAAATTAGAGCGTCCAGTGGTAATATCTACTAACTGAAAAATATCATTTACGAAACATATGATCTATTTAATGAATGTCTGCGACGGAGCTCAAAGCAGCATCAAATACTAGAATTCATTCTTCATTCACAATAGAAATATTCTCTATTGCGTTCAGACATTCGAAACTTACAAGAATAGAGATGTATTCTTTCTGTCCTACCAACTCGTTTCATTCAGAACTACCAGATATTGACAATCAGAATAAATGAAAACGTTGAACATTTGCAGGAAGTGTAGACTGATCTACCTTACTGGAATTCTTACAACTAGGTGATTTAGAGCTCAAGGTAAAGCAAAGATGCACGAAGATCCCATAAACGCACTAACAACACCAAAACCCATCCCTACTGTACGAAAACCTACCTGGAGGCAGGATATATTTCCAGAGGTGGTAGAAAATATACCAGGTATTGCAAACAAAAACTGCCAGACTGAAAAAGAACGGAGAGATACTACCCTAAGCTTCATAACGAAAAGCTACCCAAGCATGGACTGGACCCATGCATACACCGACGGTTCTGTAACAAACACAACACAGAACGGAGGGGCAGGAGCATTCCTGAACCTACCAAATGGCAGAAAAATAACACTGTCATTCGCTACTGGTAAGTACACAAGCAATTTCAGAGCGGAGGCAGAGGCACTGAGGGCGGCAGTGGAAGAAATGGTGACACACAGTGAAAATGAAAGCCATATAGTCCTGCTTACAGATGCTCTCGCCGTAGTCACAGAGCTAAAAAGCCAGAAAAACACTGAGCTTAATGACTTAAGAGCAGCACTCTGCAAACTGTGCCAGCAGTCCGCACCAAAAAGGGTAGTGGTACAGTGGGTCCCATCACACTGCAACATCCAAGGCAACGAGGAGGCAGACAGACTGGCAAAAGAAGGTGCAAGACTACCACAAACAGATACCAGTATGACGTACGAAGAGTCAAAACGGCTTATCAAAGCCAGATACATGACCAAATGGGAAACCGAACATACTGGTTACACCAAAAACGATGCCTATTACCAGTTGAACCGAAGAGAGCAGGTCGTTGTCTTCAGACTTCGCACTGGCCACAATAGACTGATGTACCAAATATTCAACAAATTGAAGATAGGGTGTACCGACGAATGCCCGTGCGGTACTGGTAAAATGACCGCTGAACATCTGCTGCAGAACTGCCCGACATACGAGGATCAGAGAGAGCAGATATGCCCATCACCAGTGGAACTGCAAGACAAGCTCTAAGGCAGTGGCGACAGCCTCAGGATGACCGCCGCTTTTTTCGAAAAAATAATGGTTACTGTCTGACTGCGTACGCAGAAGAAGAAGAAGAGCTCAAGGTGTATCCTCACCTGTCGGAGCAGTGTGGCCAGAAGGAAAACTTATTATTTACGTCCAACCCTAGCATGTCGGCTAAAGACATCAAACAGGACAGGACATCTTTTTTGTTTAAAATGAAAGGGGTGTGTGTACCTAGCTTAGTGGAAAATAGCACGGCTGACAAACCAAACTTACATGACCAGGGAAGATCGCACTCCAATGGAATAATGACCATTTAAAAATGAGCGCTATAAGTAGAATGCACTGGGCCGTAAGTACAACATACTTAGTCTTAGGAAATAAGTCGAACGATTAAAACAGACAACAACAATGTAAAGCACATGACTGCAAAAATAGCCACAAGAAGTGTTTGGGCACACAGTTCTTGTAAGGGGGACAACTGCTTTGGTGGTTGCATTCGTCTAAGGGAGTGAACACGGACGAGAACAAGATTAACAACTTGTGCACACCCAATACAGTTTGTGCCAATTTCAATTCAATCTTCGTAACAAGGAAGTAAATTACTTTATCGTCTGAACTGTCTACCTAATCTTCGTCCCCTTCTATTTCTACCTTTGTTGTAATGAACATTTCATTATCTCTAGACCTTTTTCAATTGAGGTAGGGCGAGAAATTCTAACATAATCAAACAAAAAAGTGTAAACAGTACCGGACTGCAGCAGACATAATCACCTTTTTATCCTCGTAAAGACATACTGGTGTTGATGAACCACTGGTGAACTGGAACAGACGGACATAGGAGTCTTCACCGTCATCTCTTTTCTGTCATAAATTGAAGGTTCTCAAAATTACAATCTCAAGGGCAATCTAAAACTACAAGACTGCTCTAAAAATCACGACTGTTTTATCGACAGTTTATGTATCAGACAGTAGTAGGCATTTTCGATTCCCTTCTTAAAAACGTAAAGTACTTAAGGTGACCTTAGCAGAGAAGTATTTATTTAAAAAGGTGTGTAATAGTGTATATCGTTCACGGGCTTATGTGTAAAGTGTCTATTGAACACTACATTTGTTTTAAAACCGTGATTGTGTCTAAAGTTCCAACCGTTTGAAGCGATGTAACATGTCCTTTGAAGCTATTTATGTATCTAAAGTGTCTTAAAACCGCGTGTGACTACACTGTTTGCAAAAGTAGAGCTTCTCTCTAAAGTGTCACTTGGAGCCCTGTTTATGTGCAATGTATATGTTGAAGCCCCTGGTGTGTCAAAAAGGGCCTCATGAACCTATACCTGTGTTGATAGTGCTTTAAAAGCCATATTTGCGACTAAAGTGTCTTGTAAGACAGTGTTTGTGTAAGTGCTCTTCAAGCAATATTTGCAACTAAAGTGTCTCGTAAGACAGTGTTTGTGAAAGTGCTCTTCAAGCCATATTTGCAACTAAAGTGTCTTGTAAGACAGTGTTTATGTAAGTGCTCTTCAAGCCATGTCTGAAGCTTCTATCGAAGAGAGGGTTATTGTATGAAATTTCTTTCTACTGAACCAGTGTTTCAGTCTAAAGTGTTTTTTGAATACGTGTTTATATCCAAAATGCCTTTTCTACCAGTGCTTTCGTCAAACATGGTTACTGAAACTGTTGGTTTTTAATTGTTTTTAAACTAATGTTTTTATGTCAAGTGTGTGGTGTAACAATGTTTTTTTCTAATATGTTTTTCAGGATATTTACGTGTCTATATAGCATAGATGTATTTGGTTTCCGACCAAGCAGGAGCTGCACAGACGCTTTATTCACCATGAGACAACTAAGTGAAACAAACATAGAATACGATCGGAAACTCATCGTGGCTTACATAGATCAAGAAATGGCAGAAATAAACTATGGACCATCTTAGACAACTACGGAGTATAGGGTCATCTATTATAGAATATTAGAGCACTGTACCAGGGGTGTGAAAGTATAATAAAAACAACAGATGGTCTGACCGAAACAATGTAGAAAACCGGGGTGAGACAAGGGTGTGTGTTGTCGGCCCTACTCTTCAACGCGTATATGGACAGAATAAAACTGAACGCCAAAGCAGAGTTTCTGTCAAGAAATGCAGAGGAAGAAAGTACAGATGTTGATCAGTTAAATGAACTTCTTTTTGCAGATGATCAATGCCTACTTTACGAGATTGAAGACGATCTGCAGCAATATCTTACTGCGCTCAACTCTGTATGTAAAAGATACAGTGTGAAAATGAACACAACCAAAACAGAAACTATGCAGATAAGCAGGCCGGCTTAAAACATAAACATGATGATAAACGGGACCAAGATCAAACAAGTGCAGGAGTTCAAGTAGAGCAGTGTTTTAACACAGGATGGAGGTTTAGATAGAGAGATTGAGAACAAGCAAATGCGATTGCAAACCAACTGTCACCATTATTGCAACACCCTAACATAAACATGTCCACAACAAGAATGTTAATCAACATGTTAATCATGCAAACTATCTGTTACCAGCGCCAAACCTGAACTTTAACCAAATCTCTAGAGAGAAAGATCAGGGCATGTCAGATGAGACGCCTCCAGAAAACAATCACCGTAACTAGGAGAGACAGAATGAGCAATGAAGATGTGAGAGAAAGATCACGACATGTCAGATGAGACGCCTCCAGAAAACAATCACCGTAACTAGGAGAGACAGAATGCGCAATGAAGATGTGAGAAGATTAGTTGAAGCAAGGCCCTGCACTGAATATATTGATGAGGAAAGAATCAAGTGGTTCGACCAGTTAATGAGAATGCAACCTGAATAACTACTTATGTGCGCATATAATGCATGGAGGTCGGGTTTTCGCAACCATAGCAGACCGAGAACTAGATGGAATGGAAAATGTTGCGGATATTCTAAATCGTCATGGGATGACGACTACTTGACCAACGCATCTGGCCCTGGACAGAAAACTTGGGCTCCCAACGTTGCCTGGCGACACAAGTGGATAAAACAAGACAAGATAAGATAAGAAAAGAAAAGACAAGACAAGACAAGACAAGACCAGATAAATCAAGACAAGACAAACACTTTAGGGTAGAAGGCTTTCTAATTCTTGCCACTGCATTCTACCTTGATTTATCAACTGTCCCCACTGCTTAAAAGCAACAACTGATCAACAACATATATTCATTCCTTATCAGTCAGGAAAAGAAAATCTCAACGTCATCATCATCATAATTTAGCATGTCCTTTACAGAACGTCGCTCACATCTCAGTCCGAAAGAAACTTTTTCCCTTGTCAAAACTCCAGCCTCAGCCACAGTCATACCCAGACATTTCTGGGTATCTTGGTGCCATCGTCTTCTTGGTCTAACCCTGCCTTTTTTTGCCTGGCACCATACCTTCCATCAATGATCTCTCAAGATCGCCGTGTCTTTTGATGTGACCAAAGTATTTCAATTTTCTGGCCAAATGTTTTTTTTGGTTTTGTTTTTGCGTTCGCCTGATTTCTCTTTTCCCCAAGGCGGAGTGCGTTGCACTGTGGTTTTTATTTTGCGCCTGTCGGCCCAGTGCATCAGTTTTCAGCATGCATTTTATGTAAGGGTCTACTTCCTCCTGCATTTTTTAAGGGTTTGCTTCCCCGGAGTAACGGCCGGTGCTGTGATGGGGATCGAACCCAGCACCTTCGGTTTGTGAGCCGTACCACTGAACCACTAGGCCACGCCGTCCCCTAATCTGGCCAAATTGAAATTGATAAGCCAGTTCTACTCTATGTTCAACACTTGCCGAATATAATTGTCTTTTTCTCTGTCCAGGGTAATCTGAGGATCTTCCTGTAACATTTCGATTCGAAGGGCTTGATTCTTTTTCTAGAAGTTTTGGTAAACGTCCATGATTCGCAGCCATAAGATGCCACAGGAAAAACACAGGCTCTCAAGACTTTTACTTTTTTATTTTTACTGGTGCTCTGCAATAATTTCTTCAGGCTGTTCAGCATCTGCGTTCCCATGGCTAGTCTTCTTCTGATTTCTTTGAAGCACTCGCCATTTATGTCAATTCCGGAGTCCAGATATACAAAATGCAAGACCTGATCTTTTTCCTCACCACATGCTGTAAATTTATGCTGACATTGTGTTTTATCAGTGGTCATTGTCTTTATTTTGTTTATGTTTATAAACATGTTTTGATCTTTGCTTTGTCAATTTACGGCTGAAAGTAGCTGCTCTAGCCCTTCTGCACTTCCTGATAGTATCACTGGGTCGTCTGCGTATGGTAACTCTTTAATCTCGTAACTGCCAATTGTAAATTGATCAACAATGCCAACACTTGTAAAGAAATATCAACCAAAAGCCATCGGTGCAACCAGGAGAAATAAAATGATAGGTGATGACATTAGAAATATGGTGTGGGACTACATCTTGTTGTGACTGCATGTCTGGACAGAATGTAAGACGGCTAGGCCATCTCATGTGAGTGGGCCATGAACACATCCCAATACAAGATGGCACCGCACAACGATCTGGCTACAGGGCACGAGCCTGTCGCGTGGCATATGGATAGATGACATGAGAGTAATCCTACAATCACACGAACTTACGAAGGCCGACCCAACAAACTTGTCCCAAGAAAGTCGACTTAAGCTCTCCACAGCTCTTACCTGCACAAGTGAACAAACAAATTGCGCTAAACTAAATATTTGAACAGAAACATCAATTATAACTTGGTGTTTTTATGTTGTGGTGAGGTCAACATGAACAGACAAATCAATTATAATTGCTGTTTTTATTCTTTGCTGAGGTCAACAGAGACGGACAAATCAATTATAACTTGGGTTTTTATTGTTTTGAGATGTGACTATGGACAATCAATTTATATGTAGTGTTTTTATTCTCTAGTGAGTTACGATAGACAGATAAAGGAATTTAATTTAGCGATGCTTCATTCTTTTGTAAGTCTCTATGGACTGTCAAATCAATTTTAAATTAGTGGTTTTCGTCTTCTTTGGGAGTAACAATGGACGGGCCAATGAATGATCGCAGTGTTTTTACATTATTCTGTGAGGTCACAGGGACAACCCATAACATAATCCACTCTTGTTTTGACGTAATGAGGGCCTGATGCATGAAAGTTTTGATGGAAACAATATGATAGCGAGTTTAACGATAGCAGTGAAGTTCTGTTTAAGGCAGACACTTTCGTGCATGCCCCTTGACACTGCACATGTACGCAATATTGTCGATATACACAAGCCAGCGAACGACTGTGCACAAAAAAACAGCACATTGAAATCCAGGCACAGTTTTGACCCAAACCTACTTAACACGCTCATGCACATATCTGCGCGCGCTAGTGTAGAACACTCACAAATACTCGCACTCATTCAACTGATTTATTTGTGGGTTTATTCATATAGCGGGACACAGTTACAACTAGCCAAATGCTGATATATAGATTTTAATAGATATATTTATATATTGAGAGAGATAGGGACAGAGAGAGAGAGAAAGAGATAGTTAGATAGTTAGGTAGATAGGTAGATAGTTAGATAGTTAGGTAGATAGGTAGATAGATAGATAGATAAATAGCGAGACGAGCAATTCCAGTAAAGAAATGGAGTATGAGGTTTCAGCATGTCACATTTCCTGTTCGCATTCCATTTTCAATGAGAGTGAGATGGTTCCATACATGTAGGGTTGGAGAAATGGGTGTAGACGAATGTAAAATATGGTTGTTGTTTGCGAATGCCCCCAATGAGTATGTTACTCTTTTGTGCGCCCTGAAAAGGACGTTAAATGGCGGGTTGCTGTAGCTTTCCTCACATTCCGAGAGTGCTGATGAAGATATACCGGGGTCCTCCAGGCGGTTGTGCTATGATTGGCTTCATCTGCGAGCCGCAGAATCACGTAGATCCCTCACCTTGTTAGGCAGGCTGCCATGAAAACAGTCCGTTTCTTGGAAGGGCTATGAGGAAACCAAGGTGAGGGTCTTGTCCAGTATGTTTTACCTGAACCTGACTTACATGACTGATCAGTATGTTTTACCTGAACCTGACTTACATGACTGATCAGTATGTTTTACCTGAACCTGACTTACATGACTGATCAGTATGTTTTACCTGAACCTGACTTACATGACTGATCAGTATGTTTTACCTGAACCTGACTTACATGACTGATCAGTATGTTTTACCTGAACCTGACTTACATGTCTGATCAGTATGTTTTACCTGAACCTGACTTACATGACTGATCGGTATGTTTTACCTGAACCTGACTTACATGTCTGATCAGTATGTTTTACCTGAACCTGACTTACATGACTGATCAGTATGTTTTACCTGAACCTGACTTACATGTCTGATCAGTATGTTTTACCTGAACCTGACTTACATGTCTGATCAGTATGTTTTACCTGAACCTGACTTACATGTCTGATCAGTATGTTTTACCTGAACCTGATTTACATGTCTGATCAGTATATTTTACCTGAACCTGGCTTACATGTCTGATCAGTATGTTTTACCTGAACCTGACTTACATGTCTGATCAGTATGTTTTACCTGAACCTGACTTACATGTCTGATCAGTATGTTTTACCTGAACCTGACTTACATGTCTGATCAGTATGTTTTACCTGAACCTGACTTACATGTCTGATCAGTATGTTTTACCTGAACCTGACTTACATGTCTGATCAGTATGTTTTACCTGAACCTGATTTACATGTCTGATCAGTATGTTTTACCTGAACCTGACTTACATGTCTGATCAGTATGTTTTACCTGAACCTGACTTACATGTCTGATCAGTATATTTTGCCTGAACCTGACTTAAATGTCTGATCAGTGTGTTTTACCTGAACCTGACTTACATGTCTGATCAGTATGTTTTACCTGAACCTGACTTACATGTCTGATCAGTATGTTTTACCTGAACCTGACTTACATGTCTGATCAGTATATTTTGCCTAAACCTGACTTACATGTCTGATCAGTATGTTTTACCTGAATCTGACTTACATGTCTGATCAGTATGTTTTACCTGGACCTGACTTACATGTCTGATCAGTATGTTTTACCTGAACCTGACTTACATGTCTGATCAGTATGTTTTACCTGAACCTGACTTACATGACTGATCAGTATGTTTTACCTGAACCTGACTTACATGTCTGATCAGTATGTTTTACCTGAACAGTCGTTATTTTTCCTTCCCCTTCAAATATTGTTCAACAATAGAGAGAAGGCAAGTGTGGGCATCCGAGTAAGAGAGAGCGTGGAAGTGTGTATGTGTATGTTTGACAGAAACAGAGAGAGTGGGAACGTGTGTATGTGTATATGTGCGTGTGTGTCTTTGACAGAGACAGGGAGAGTGGGAATGTGTGTTTATACTTTTATATATGTGTGTGCGTGTTTGAGAGAGAGTTAAAGTGTTTATATGTGTGCGCGTGTTTGAGAGAGAGTTAAAGTGTTTATATGTGTGCGCGTGTTTGAGAGAGAGTTAAAGTGTTTATATGTGTGTGCGTGTTTGAGAGAGAGTTAAAGTGTTTATATGTGTGTGTGAGAGAGAGAGAGAGAGAGAGAGAGAATGACAGTGTTTATATGTGTATGCGTGTTTGAGAGAAAGGGCTTTACTAGACTTGACTTACTATTAGCTTCAAATAACTCTGAGCTAATCAACTATGGTGTAACATTTTTATCATTGTTTCACTGCTACTGAGATATCATGTCTCGTCATCGTCTCTTCCCGTGTAATGCTAGCGATCTGCTGGCTCACTCGTCTCCGAACTAGCTTCAATCTCTGCCTTCCTTGACTGTCCACTAAGCAATGATTTGCTGCAAGATTCGCGCTAAAATATCTCGCAGCTCATTGGTCAGTCATGCAAAAATACCGTAACACTTTCCAAGAATTCTCGGGTCTCAAGTCTCCCGGGGTTAGTTGCGTATCATTGTGTCACGCATGCACACCCGCCAGCCCTCTGGCGCCCAGCTTTTACGTGGGATTGGTCGAGTAGTGTGAAATAACGTACGTACTCGCTACGTTTTAACCAAGCTAATTTATGCTGGTCCAGGTTCATCTTTACCGACTCAAAGGCCGACTATGTTTTCAGTCAGGCGTTTTGTTAAAAATATTTCCGTCACTAGAACCCTCAACAATACGAAGAATAAAATTTAAAAAAATTGCTTTCTACTTCTTACTAATTCTTAATACTAAATAATGTCTATACAAATACCTACTATATGGGCTTAGATCTGTTTCAATAGGAAGCATTACTTTTGGAGCGCTGCTAGAACATACAACTAAGAGACAATCAAGATATCTTTAGTATGTAGAGCTTCCTGAGTGGCCCCCGGGGCCCTTTACTGTTGAGGAAAGAATGGGAACACTGCTTGTCAACACGTATTGTAAATGGCGACTAAAAGATAGTTGTGCATGTAGCTGGCGACCTCATCGTGTGAAACAGTTTGTTGCAGAAACCACCACTGCAGAAGAACACAAAGGAATTTGCCAAAGGATTCCTAAAGATAGCTTACAAAGTAGTGTGCTATACTCCGGCAGAAGTGAATCAAGGACACGAAGATATTTGAAGTAGTATGAAGTCTTACCCTCTCATTATTTCTTGTTGGTATTATTTATATTTTCAGAGACATCAAGCCGGATAATATTCTATTGGACGAGGAAGGTAGGAGGGCTTTCTTTTCTGTTTTGTCTTTATGTTTATAGAATCAACATCGAAAGAAATGTAGTCAAGCTGAATGCTATGGTCAACGGAAAAAAACAAACTGATATTGTTACGTAATATACAATTTGGCTTGGCTTGGCTTCGTTCATTCTTAATCTCCCATTACCAAATACTGAAAGCGCTTAAGTAGCAGAATGTAGTCAAGAGAACGGAATGCGTTGTGTCGTACTTTACAGCTTTACTGCGATATTTGCACCTTTCGGTCCAACACATCCGACTTCAGCAAGCATTTTTTGAGTACCGGGTTAGCATTCCATCTTCGATCCCTTCTCTTTAGCCAGTCTGCCCTGCTGCAGCCTGTTATCTAGGATCAGCGCGGGAGGTGTAGAAGGGTCTTGGCAGCTTTTGTTCGCTGGCCCTGACACTAGCAGTCAGCTATGAGTCGCTGACCACTGCAGCTCATGCGCTGCTCAGCATCTTGATCCCAATATACAATTTTACATAAGGAGAGTAACGGACGAAGAGGATGTTTCGATCGAAACGTCTTTATCCACAAGCGAGCACGCTCATTTCGTCTTTGACAATACTTTATGTAGCCTTTATTGTCAGGACATGTACATAAAACTGGCTGTACAGACTCGACAGTCTTCTGAACCGATATAAAGACGTTAAGTTAAGTTAAAACCTCTTCTTCACTTATGTGTTGCTTATTCAGAAGTTATTGTTGTGGGACAGAGAGGAAAGCTATTATGTTATCGTACATCAATCCTCCCTCCAACTGGAGCATGGGAGTTGCTGTCTTTGCAGGTTACCCTATCTCAACCTATATCTGTGAATTTGTTGAGTTGGTTTCTTTGGCACACTGTTTTACATTATGAGATGGCAGTTCAATGTACAACCCTCGTTAGCCGCTTTTTGCGACACAAAAGTCAGTATGGGGTATTGCGTTCAAATATATTCTGGGAAATATGGAATAGCGCTAATGAAACCGGTCAAGCAAATTATCAAATGCGCTAGCAATGTATTCATATAAGACAAATTGCTGTAGAAAACACTATGATAAGGGCGAACGCAAACACACACACACACATACACACACACATACACACACACATACACGCACACACACACATACACACACATACACATACACGCACACACACATACACACACATACACACATACACACACACATACACGCACACACACATACACACACATACACACATACATACATACACACATACACACACACACACGCGGTAGGGTGCAGGATTCCTGTGAAAAGGCCAGCTCAGTGGTGGACCTATGCCTTTGTGTGGAGCAACAATTAAGACAAGAATAAAAAGGTGCACAGTATTATTCACAGGCGGAAAACGGCAATTACTAACTTATTTTGAATGCTTCAGATCCCATATTCTTGATTTAAGTTCTAAGACGAACAAGACACGAGACGTCATCTTTCTCTCAAAAGGTACAACCAAGGTTTTGTGTGCCAGTTACAAAGTTCTCCAAAATCGCAGTTCTAGATTGTTGTCAACATCAAATTGCGAGTCGTCAATTGTGAGCTTGATGTGTCACTGTATTTGATTGTAATAGAAAATCCTAGCAGAAAATGTCCCATTTAACAGTTTTATGACACATCTGCTCAATATCCCCCAATATGGCGGCTGGCGCATGTCACCAGAGCATCCTGTCCCTAGTAAGGCTTATCAATTCATATTGCTGATGCTTTCTCTACTTTAATGTCAACATCTGTTGGTAGTTGTTCGGTTCTGTTTGGAAAATAATGTCCTTTTCTGTCTAGGGAACATGTTTATACGCAGTTATAGATAACAACTTTGTAAAATTAGTTCGTGTTTGTCTTTGTATGAATGACGACCCTGTTTTACATTGTGTCTTCAACCTCGTCTAATGGTGAGTATGGCCGGCGAGGACTATCTATACCATTGAGAAATATATCAAGTATAACTTGTGTATAGGATTACAGCAATGGCCTGACAATCTCGCTTGTTCTATGTTGTTGTTTTAGGTAAAGATATGTTCGCCTTTATGGTAGAAAGTACCGCAAGGTCTGTACTCTTGCTTTGTGAGACGGGACAGAAACATTGTTAGCCACGAAAAGTACACGGATAGTTGTTATTGATAACCCTTTTTAGCTACGGGAAGAATATTTCTAGTTATAAAAGGGCCATTTTTAGCCATGATAAAAATATTTATAGTTATAAGAAGACTATATCCATGAGATGAATATTGTAAGTATTGAGGAGATTTTTAGTGCGGATAAGAAATTTGTAGCCATGAGAAAAAAATGTTTAGTTGTGAAAAACATTTTTAGTGTAGAGAAAGACATTTTTAGTGTAGAGAAAGACATTTTTAGTGTAGAGAAAGACATTTTTAGTGTAGAGAAAGACATTTTTAGTGTAGAGAAAGACATTTTTAGCTATGAAAAGAAATGTGTATTTATGTAAGTATAAATTTTAACAAGAAGAGCATTTTGTTCTGTGGGAAGAACATTTTTAGCTATGGGAAAAACATTTTTACCCGCAAGGGAACTTTTGAGTGATGTGATGTTTTTTTTTAAAGCATCTGGTTTGCATTGCGAGTGTTTTGTGTCCGAAATTCTAGATGTACTGTTGGAAAGATCAGCCGTGAAAATATGCGCTTTTTAAATGTGCCATGAAAAGAACTGTCAAAATGGGTTGCATTTCATGTATTCATACACTGGGTGGTTGTGCTTATTGCTGCAGTTCTTGTACACCATGAGGAAGCTAAAGTAAAGACGAGCAAGAAAAGCTGTCTTGTTAATATGCTAGGTCATTAGAGATACCAGATCTTGACCCTAAGTATTTCTGTATTTTACTTACCTGCAAGCTTACTAACTCTGACAACACGTTTTAACCATCTAGTTCCTGAACTCGGGGGCATCATGTCCTTGTAAATCATGTAAAGATTTGTTTACATTGGTCCCTACGGAATGCGGTCTCTAATGATGTATTACTTCTGTGTAAATTGTGGATAGCAGATCAGATTTATTTAACAATGGAATACAGTTTTTGATTTAAAGACACAGGTTTGTAGAATATTATTATTTCTATTTTCGGAAATGTATGTTGTTTAAATACATATTTCTGTCTCCAAGTCGTACATGCCAGCTGAAGAATATTGTATGCCTCCGTGTTGTATGCTAGTTAGGTAGGCAGATAAACAGCTTAGGGAACAGAGGGACCGTCGTCCCAACCATCCATGAACACGATTAATGACTTGAGTCCCTTGATGCATGCACTGAGGATGATGTCTATCCGATTTGACTTACGGCGGGGGAGGGGATAGGGGTCCATGATGGAGGTGGTAGTATTCCATTCATCATATTAAGATCTCTTTAAGAGCTGATGGACGGCGAAATCCTTTGTAAGGCGGGACACATGTATAAATAAGGCCAAAGAGAGGCAGCTTAGCACCAAGAAAGTGCTTTAGAGACCTATCCGTTTAGCGACTTAATCGTTTGAGATCTGGGCATTCCAGTGGATCACAAGAATGCATCTCTAGTTGAGCATGTAGAAAGCTTCAATGTGCTTATGATGACTGCAGGAAAAGTCCAGGTTCCTGAACAGTACACCAGAATTGGGAGGACGCAGGTTACGTAAATTCGTTTTTGAGGTTTCAGTGAAATTCTCTGCTGGTTGCAGACTCGATGCATCCGTTGACAGAGGAGGCAACCGGGTCGACTCTTCGAATGACATCCCGCTAGTATCGTGCATCGGAGCTGTGTTTTTTGTCCAATTGGCTTGTCTTGGCTTCGTTCGTTCTCAATTTCCCGCTACCAAACCTTGAAAGGGCTTAAGTAGCAGAATGTAGTCCAGAGAACGGAATGCGCTGTGTCGTAGTTTACAGCTTGACTGCGATTTTTGCACCTTTCAGTCCAACATATCCGACTACATCAATCATTTTTTGAATACCGGGTTAGCATTCCCTCTTAATCCCTTCTTCTTAGCCAGTCTACCCTGCTGCAGCCTGTTATCCAGGATCATCGCGTGGAGGTGCAGAAAGGTCTTGGCAGCTCTGGTTCGGCGCCCTGGCGCTAGCAGTCAGCTATGGGTCGCTGACCACTGCAGCTCTTGCGCTGCTCTTTTGTCCAATAGAATCAAATTCTAAGTGGAGTTGACATGGTTGCCATGGGCAATAATGCTTGTCGTTGTGGGATTGCAGCCAAGCTTTGGTATCTTGGTTTTGTTCTAAAAGATTGGGAGATCTAATCTGGATTCAATGGATTGTAGAGGTCTCAGAGGTTTTATAATGACGTGAGGGTGGGAGACTCGCATGACTTTATCCTCTGCATAGTAAGTACTCCGACGAGGAGAAGAGACTAACATCTTTTGAGGGAAAACATTCTGATCAGACATGTTCGTCAGGGTCAGTTAAAATATACTGGCCAAGACTCAAACCTCACTTCCACTCAGTTCTCTTTGGGAAATATACAGTTTTATTATAGACTGGTTAACGAGGGGGCGGATGGACGTATTCCCCTCAGATGAAGCCAAGCATAGTGCACCCACCTAGATTACCCTGGTCCCCCTTCATTAGCACGCGCAGGATGCGAGGAAAGCCGCAGCAACATGCCACTTAACGACCTTTTCAAGGCATACACACGAGTAAAGTTACTCATCATGGGAATTCAACAACAAAAACAAGAACAACATTATCAGCAACAACAACAACTGCAGTATACACACCATAACGTTATATAGGTTTTGAGTAGCAAAGATGGCGCCGTACCGGCTGCGTTTATATTTTCCTTTTGTGTTTTAGTTAATTATGAATGCCGCCAGGTCACGGATTTGCCTGGAATTCACACTAGTCGACCGCTTATACTTGCGCTCACGGAAACCTGTCCTTGTTTTTCGGTTGGACTGGTTAATTCGTAAGTTTTTGTGTGTTTTCTTCCTTTCGATTATCCTGGCTGGCTATAGGAAATGGGCACTACGCTTAAACCTGTGCCATAATTTCACGGCCTGGTACACACGGCTGAACTTCACGAAATTGGCGCCCTTCGTCCTAGCTGCAGACATTGTCGGTTTTGATATATCTGAAAATTAGACACGGCTATAATTTACCAGAACACGGTCCGGGAGAGATGCCCAACACATCACTCACATGCCAAGTGATGTCCTTACGACCTCTTGCGGTTATGAGAAGGGCACGACACACACATATAGATGTAATTGTCCGGTGTCTTAGGGAACACAATCTCTGACTCAACTATCATTTAATGAAAGCAGTTATAAAAGTGTTTTTGCTACATGTATTTTCTAATAATGCAAATGGTTATTTTTAACATTTCAATGAGACTAGTGAATTAAAATATAAAATAAATCTTGGAATTTATGATGAAGTCTGTAGTCTTCACCAGGTCGGAGCGGCTGCCCCACAGCTTTTGTCTCAGTTCCGCACCCTCTGGCCAGGTCTGGCATCTCATTTCCCTATAGATTTGGCATTCTTGTAGAATATGCTCAGGGTTCTGGCATCCTGTTCTACATGGGCACTCATCGGTGTGTGAGATCTTCATTCGGTACAGATGTTCTAGTAGTCTGCAGTGTCCAGTTCTCAGGCGAAATAAGGTAGTTTGTTGATTTCTTTTGAGGTGGTGAATTGTGTCTGGTATACTGCTTATGTTTCTGTCTTCTCTCCATTGGTGTGTATACTGATTTCTGATGATGTTCTTGATTTCTCTGTATAGTACTAGAAGATTAAATAGTGCCTTTTTGCTGCCATCTTTTGCCAGAGCATCAGCTCTCTCGTTTCCCGTGATTCCTCAATGGGAGGGTAGTCACTGGAACGCTATTGTTGAGGATCTCTGGAGTTTTCCCAGTTCTGATCTGATCTCCGATAACAGTAGTTCGTTGTTTGTTTTTTGTATTGTCTCTAATAGTTCTCTGCAGTCCGTGAATACAGCTATTTTTGTTGGAGGTTGCCTTTCTGTTTGAAGTATTCTCAGTGCTCGCAGGAGGGCCATCGATTCTGCTCTGAGGTTTGTAGACAACTTTCCTGTTGGGAGGGCCTCTTCTGTTATATTTTAACTTTTGTGTCTTATGAATATGCCTCCTCCCCCGTTTCGGCCTGCCCCCTCTTCTGAACCATCTGTGTACACCTGTGTCCATTCCTTGGTATTATATTTCTCCTCAATCATTGTTTGTGCTAAAATTTTCAACCTGTGGACACTGTGTTGGTCTTTTCTTCTTATTCCTGGGATCTCTGTACTTATTTCGATGTTGTTTATGTTGCAGCTTGGCTCTTCATAGTTAATAAGCATTTCTATTTCTTTAGGTTGGTTGGGAATTAGTTCTCTATATTTTTGGTGTCGGTGGTTTGATATATGAATGGAGCAGGTTCTCTTTAGCCTATTTTTAACTGGGTGTTTTAGTTTGATATGTATGGGATGATCAGGCATGCGTAGCATCTTTTCACTATGTGTCAGCACTCTTTCCTCTCGTCTAGTATTTAGGGGTCTTATATTTGTATATCCTTTAATTTTCTGAATTGGTGTAGTCTTCATTCCTCTTGTTATTATCCTTAAGCCTGAATTTTGAATTTTGGTTAGGCGTTCCATGTTTGTTTTTGATGCTGTGGTCCAGGCTGTCATGCCGTATTCAAGTACTGGCCTGACTGTGCAAGTGTATACATTTTTGAGGATGTTGCTATTTGCACCCCAGCTTGTTCCGGCCAGCTTCTTCACGAGGGATAGTTTTCTAGTTGCTTTTTTGTTCTATCTCCTGTATGTGTTTCCTCCATGTGAGTCTCTTGTCCATTTTAACTCCGAGATACACAGGGGTATTTTCTTGTACGAGCTCTTTGTCATTTAGAATAAGTTTTGTTACTTCCTTGGTGTTGGACAGTGAGAAGCATGTTGTAACTGTCTTTGAGATGTTAATCTGCAATCCCCAATCTGTAACCCATTTTCCAGCAGTGTCCAGTGCTGTCTGCATTCTATTTTCAGCTGTTGGTAGTTTTTTTGCAGCACTCCACATTGCGAAGTCATCAGCGTGTAGGGCACTGGATACTTTCTTTGGGAGTTTTTCGGCTATGTCGTTTATGAACAGGATAAAGAGGGTAGGAGAAATGACGCCTCGCTGGGGTACGCCTTGTTGGAGAATTATTCTATGGATCAGTGATCCATCTAATTTGACTCTTGCTGTTCTGTATCGGAGGAAGTCTTGTATCCAGCTGTACATTCTCCCTTCTATTTTGTTGTTTAATAGTTTTAGGAGGAGTTCTTCTCTCCATACCTTGTCAAAAACTTTTGCCATATCCACAAAGACCGCAAGTACTTTTTCATTACCTTGGAATGCATTTTCTATTTCTTGGGTTAGGTGCACTAGTTGGTCTTCTGTGCTGCGGTTTTTCGTAAAGGCTGACTGTGAATTGAGTAGGAGATGGTTTTTTTTCCAGATGTTTTATTAGTCCTGCGTTTACCATTTTTTTCATGACTTTTCCAATACAGCTGAGCAGGCTTATTGGCCCATAACTTTCCTTGCTTTTCCTGTCCCTTTTTGGTTTTCTGATGGGGATGATAGCCTCTCGCCACTGGTCTGGGATCTTACCCTTGCTCCATGATTGATTGAAGATTTTCAGGAGTTTTTTTCTTGAACCTTGGTCTAGGTTTTTAATCATTTCATTTGTGATGCCATCTTTTCCTGGAGCTTTCTTGTTTTTCAGTTTCTGAATAGCAGTGTTTAACTATCATTTTGAATGATGACTTCATGCAGGGATCCGTATTCTGCGTCTTCAGGTTCTCTTTTATCTCTTTTTTTACTTCTAGTTTGCGTTTTCGTGTCAATGTTGTGGTACTCTCATCTCTGAAAAATTCAGCTAGGATGTTTGCTGCCATTTTCCCTGTATGATGTTTCTCATTTTCCTTAATGACCGTCTTCCCATGGCTCCCTCTGGTTTCCTCATTTAAGGCTCTTGTCAGGTTCCAGAGTTTACTTGTATCCATGTCTATGTTGAGGCTTTCAGTCTTTTTATGCCAATGTCTTTGGATCTCCTCCTTCTTTTGCTCTATGAATGTGTTTCTAATTTTGCTGTGTTTCCCTATGTTTTCTGGTAAAGGATTGTTTCCATGGTATCTCTTGCCTCACTTAGTTCCTTGTGCATTTTCCCTAGTTTGTTGCTCCAATAGGGTTTATAATTTTTCTTTTTTCCACGTGGAACTGATTTATTTGCTTCTTTGATGATAGGCTCCGTCATGATGGTAACATTTTTATTTAAATTTTTGGCATGGGATGTTTGCTCTTTTAAAATTCCAACTTGGGTGCATATCCGTTATCTCTGTTTGTCCCATGTTGCATATTTCTAAAGTTATTGGAACATGGTCGCTCCCACCCAGTTGACTGTTCTTACTATTAGTCGGTGAAAGTATTTTCCATATTCTAGAGTAATATGTGTGCCTATCGTCTGGCCTATTTATTTGGATGAGTTTGTTTTCTATCATCCAATCTTCTACCTCCTCGCCTCTCTGGTCCATTGTTTCGTAGCCCCAGCTTGGGGAGTGACTGTTAAAATCTCCCACTATGAGGTGTTTCGATTCTTCAGTTTTGACTTTGTGTATGGCCAGAGCTGTGGCTGGTGGACTATAGCAGTTTGTTATCATTGAGTCTCCACTGGGTAGGAATATCTTTACTGTGATGTATTCTAATTCATCTGGTTCAGATCTATTTGTTTCTACTGCTGGTATAGAATTTTTTACTAGTGTTATTATTCCTCCTTTGGATCTTTTTTACTATCTTGGTGGAAACATTCATATCCTCTGATGGAAAATTTTTGAATTTCTTTTAGGTGTGTTTCCTGGATACAATTGATGTCTATATCGTTTTCCTTGAGACATTCTTGCAGTCGGGTTTCTTGTTTCTCACGCCCTCTGCATTCCATTGTACCACTTTTAGGTTCTTTGTTTGTTGATCAGTCGCACTACTCTGCCTCCCCCTGACCACTAAGTTAGCAGAGGCACCGGTTGCTTGGGTGAGTCCCTTCGAGGCTGAAGGCCCGGCACCGCTCCTCCCCGGTTGTAACTTGTAGGAGCGACACCATGACGATAGGGTAGACTGTCGCATGACCATATCCTGTTGGTGCGTGTGTGCCCTGATTTTTCCCGATTCCTGCGCCGTAGCTGACACACTCCGTCTTCGGCAAGTCGGGTTGAGTTTTCTGTTTTGGGTTGTCTCCCATAGCCTTTCCATCCCCCGATAGTACCTGCAAGGCAGTAGGTTGGTTTGTCTACCGTGGTTTCCTTCCCGTGGTTAGAGCATATAGCGACTCTTACCCGCTTGGTGTACTCGTCATAGGACACATGGGGTATTTTAGTGGGGAAAGCAGTGCCACCTGTTGTCCCACCACATCCTGCTGGAATACACCGCCGGCTGGTCCACGACTGCTTATTCGACCAGTTATTATACCTGGCTTATATCGCAGCTGACGCTCCACTATCCGCCACCTGTGGACGTGCCTGGTTAGGGTCGGTGGTTCCACTATCCGCCACCTGTGGAAGTGTCTGGTTGTGGTCGGTCGTCCCACTATCCGCCACATGTGGACGTGCCTGGTTGGAGTCGGTGGTTCCACTATCCGCCACCTGTGGACGTGCCTGGTTGGAGTCGGTCGTTCCACTATCCGCCACATGTGGACGTGCCTGGCCGGTCGCCTCACTATCCGCCACCTGTGGACGTGCCTGGTTGTGGTCGGTCGTTCCACTATCCGCCACCTGGGGACGTGCCTGGCCGGTCGCCCCACTATCCGCCACCTGTGGACGTGCCTGGTTGGGGTCGGTCGCCCCACTATCCGCCACCTGTGGACGTGCCTGGTTGGGGTCATTCGCCCTTGTCCTCCAGGAGTCAAATGTCTTGAAATGTATGTTTAACCAATTCTCTGACTCAGCTATCATTTAATGAAAGCAGTTATAAAAGTTTTTTTTGCTAGATCTAATTTTAAATAATGCAAATGGTTATTTTAAACATTTCAATGAGACTAATGAATTAGAATATAAAACAAATCTTGGAATTTTCTGTAACATTTTGACAGAGTGAGTAGAAAAAAAAGCCGGTACAAATTCATCATTCAAATAATTTTTTTGGGCCTTCGCCTTATTTCTCTAATCCCCAAAGCGGTGTGCGTTGCAGTGTGGTTTTAATTTTGCGCCAGTAGGCCCAGTGTATCCGACTTCAGCATGCATTTTATGTAAGGGTCTGCTTCTTCCTGTATTTTGTAAGGGTTTGCTTCCCCGGGGTAACGGCCGATGCTGTGATGGGGATCGAACCCAGCACAATTGACGGAAGGGCACCACCATGAGTGGAACCTGCGGCTTAATTTGACTCAATACGCCAACACTATAAAATGACTGACAGACTGAGAGCACTTTCATTGGGTCTAATAGGGAACGTGTGCTGGTATTAGATCTACGGAAGACAGGTCAGTTTTACCCTCTTAATAAAAGAGCGTCTGCTACGGTAATCCTGCTTAATCCTACATAAACTGCAGGTTTCAGACACTTGGTCATGACTGACATATAAAAAAGCCCTCTATTGATTCGTTTGGTCTAATAGTGAACGGGTGCTGGTATTAGACCTTCGGAAGACAGGTCAGTCTTACCCTACAAATGACAGGGCGTTGCTACGGTAATCCTGCTCAATTCGAGAGGAGTCGCAGACATTTGTCCACGTACTAGGCCCATAAGCCAATGGCGCGAGACTACCATGTGAGAGATTACGGCCGAACGCCTCTAAGCCGGAATCCCGCGCTAAATCTCCGCACCACGGTGATGGTAGGCTACAATATGGTTGGGACCTGGAGCCGCAGAAAGAGATCTCTGCCGTCCGCCGATAAAAGCGGGCGGGAAGCTGCGCGATACTCACCCCAAACGGCGATGAGGTATGAAACCACTAGTAAAAGACTAAGTTCTCGGTCGGGGTGTCTTAAGCAGTAGATCAGCTACCTCACTGCGAACTGCTGAGACTCAACCCTTGACCATGAGATATGTCTGCATACCAGGCGAACAACATCTCCGTGCCATGACCAGGCTTGTCCCCTGGTCAAATGCACTCTTTCGAGAGGAATCACAGGTCGCTGACATTTGGTCCACGTGCTTGTCTGATAAGCCAATGGTGCGAAGCTACCATCCGAGGGACTACGGCCGAACGCCTCTAAGCCAGAATCTCGCCCTAAATCTCAGCACCGCTGTGACGGGAGGCTACTACATAGCTGGGGGCTTGCGTCTCAGCCCGGCCCGGTCGAGCCGCAGAAATGCACCTGGTTAAATGCACTCCTGCCTCGCTCTTTGCCTCTGTCTGCTATCAGTCTTCCCAATGGACGCAGAAGAGATGCAGTTCAGCGGACATTGCACCTCCTGCCCTATTATGACAACTTCCCGGGTGGCGGGGAATGCTAGGCCTACCATCACTGCAGATGAGCTGAGAAAATAAAGGGAGCAAAGAGATACCTCCCTCACATGCATATGCTACGTTTCTGGCAGGACGTGACAATCCAGGGACACAGTCACACTGGACTGCCTCTCTTCCGGGATAGTACAAACTAGTACATAGTCCATCATATAATTGCCAAACCCTATAGACACGAGTAGGGAAGACTCGATAGTCCTGCAAGACAACTTCCTAAGAGAGACAAATCTGACCAAAAACAACTGCTGCCTTTCAGTTAGGCTGGGGACAGCCAAAGGCTAAGGAGGGCAACCCTACAGAAACGCCTGTTGAAATCAGATGCACTGAGCCACAGAGTTAACAAAATAAAACAGTGCAACGTAAATATCGCTGTAAACAGCGTACGATGAAGAAGAAGAAGAAGAACCCAGCACCTTCGCTTTGTGAGCCGTGCCACTTAACCACTAGACCACGCCGTCCCCCATTATTCAAATGATTATTAATTGACGAAATTCATAAAGTTGTACATCACAAATCATCAAAGATGTTGGCTAGTTTATTTTGTGTTCAACGTTTCCTGCTTTCCCTGAAACACCATTTCATTCCGAGGGTTAACAAGATTCGTCGTTCTAACTAACAAGGTCTCTCATCTTTGAGGATTTCACTTTTTGAACCATTATGCCCCAAATTGCATGTTAAACATAATTGAAGACGTGACTGCTCGACCGCCAAAGTGCTGGAGGTATAATAGCTAGAGTCTCACCTTCAAGAAACACTCATCGCGTGTCTTTCTACTAGAGAGAACACCAATTTTTTTAGTCGAAGGATCTAACGATGACGTGCTGTAAAAGCACGCAATGGTGGGCAATTCAAAAAGAAAGTGAAAAACAAGAACTGGACGAATTTTCATTACGGTTCGTCAGCTAATAAACATTTTATGATGAATTTATTTTGGATTCTGTTGTGTATACATTGGAAGCAGCGGATATTTAAAAAAATATAAACATAAAAAATTAAACTACAGTTCTAATTATAAAACGAGTTTAAAACAAGTCAATGTTTATTAGTATTAGATTAGCGCTACTTTTGTCCAGTTTTTGAGGAGGGAACCCGATTCACTTGCATTAGGTAGCATGCACACTAACTGCTCATACGCTTCGAGATTATCAAAACGTTCATATAGGATGTGCAAGAACCATCAGTGAGCGGATATTCAAGAAGTTACAAGAGCGAAGTGTAATCATGGTCAGGTGAAACATACTGATTAATATGAAACCTAAGAGTAATCAGGGTCAGGTACAACATACTGATCAATGTGAGACCTAAGAGTAATCAGGGTCAGGTACAACATACTGATCAATGTGAGACCTAAGAGTAATCAGGGTCAGGTGAAACCTACTGATCAAGGTGAGAGCGAAGAGTAATCAGGGTCGGGTGAAACCTACTGATCAAGGTGAGAGCGAAGAGTAATCAGGGTCAGGTAAAACCTATTGATCAAGGTGAGAGCGAAGAGTAATCAGGGTCAGGTGAAACCTACTGATCAAGGTGAGAGCGAAGAGTAATCAGGGTCGGGTGATACCTACTGATCTAGGTGAGAGCGAAGAGTAATCAGGGTCAGGTAAAACATACTGATCCTGGTGAGACCGAAGAGTAATCAGGGACAGGTGAAACGTACTGATCAAGGTGAGACCGAAGAGTAATCAAGGTCAGGTGAAACATACTGATCAAGGTGAGATCGAAGAGTAATCAAGTGTCAAGTGAAACGTGCTAATCAAGGTGGGAGTGAAAAGTATACTGGGTCAGGTAAAACATACTGATCAAGGTGAGACCAAAGAGCATTCAGGGCAGGGGGGCCATACTGATCAAGATGGGAGCGAAGAGTAATCAGGGTCGGGTGAAACCTACTGATCAAGGTGAGACCGAAGAGTAATCAAGTGTCAGGTGAAACGTACTAATGAAGATGGGAGCGAAGAGTAACCAGGGCAAGTTAATACATATTGATCAAGGTAGGAGCGAAGAGTAACAAGGGTCAAGTAAAACATACTGATAAATGTAATAGCAAAGAGCAATCAGTGTTAGGTGAAACACACTGATCAAGAGCCTTTCGCATATTGTTATTCGTGCTTCTGGAAACTGTAACACAGCATTCTGGGCAACGAGGTGAGGATTGACACCGTAGTCCCCATGGTGGTGAGTTTGCTGAGGATTCTTGCATAACACTAAAGCGAGTTCACCGTCTCAAGTACGCCTCTAAATGTAAGAGGAGCCACTGTAACATGTAACCAAAGAAATGTCGCCAAGAGTCAACTCGACACTATAAGCATTAAACCCCAACAAAATAAACAAGCAACCTTCCCCATGCCGTGGTGCAGTTTTTATATTCAATATTGAAGATAAGCGAAGCTAAAGATCTTGGCACACAGGCATACAAAGCAATGCTCCTCTCTAAAAGATACTTTACACATGAGTCTATATAAATGATAGCCGCTAAAATTGGTTTTAAAATAAGAAAATATATATTGATCGACGAATCAGAGAAAATGGCCCAAAGAACGACATTACGTCTAGAATAAATATTACACGATTGATATACCTGATTGATGTTGTTTTCATCCGTTCAGTCTTGATGTACCGGGCGACTGTCTATTAGGGCGGCAAAATGTTAGATTAATGAGCTATTTAGTTTGCGAGCAGTGCTTATGTTTAAGTCGATTACTCAACAAGGAACGGCGAGATCTGTCAGTTATCCTGTCTGTATGACAAGGGACGGCGAGACCTGTCAAGTCTCCTGTCTGTATGATAGTAGTCTTGTCAGTGACAGAAATTGGGCAATCAGCGCACGAGATAGCTTGTTCTCAGCGGGCACAAAATGGATCTATCGTGCATTTGTTGTTCTGTTTGTGAAATTGTTTTACTCCATTTTACTGTTATTCTGTTTGTGAAATTGTTTTACTACATTTTACTGTTATTCTGTTTGTGAAGTTGTTTTACTACATTTTACTGTTGTTCTTTTGTGAAATTGTTTTACTACATTTTACTGTTATTCTGTTTGTGAAGTTGTTTTACTACATTTTACTGTTGTTCTGTTTGTGAAATTGTTTTACTACATTTTACTGTTATTCTGTTTGTTAAGTTGTTTTACTACATTTTACTGTTGTTCTGTTTGTGAAGTTGTTTTCCTACATTTTACTGTTGTGAATTAAATATGCTCTCCACAGTTTATTATTATTGACAGAAACTAATTATCTGAGATTTAAAAATTGATTGATTTATTGAAGAAAATACAATAAAGCACCTATTATATATATATATATATATATATATATATATATATATATATATATATATATATATATATATATATATCATAATAATAGTCCATCACAAGTGATGAAGACCACTCTCTTTGTTCAGCCGTGTGGACAGTCGAATCTCTTGCTGTGTCCGCCGAAATGGGTGACTTGCGCGGTGATTTGGATTAAAGTGAGGAAGAACTGCGCCTTTTTTTCAACCTCACTCACAGAGCCTAAGCTACCTTTTGCCAGTGGCAAGACATTCACCGAGACGACTGGAGATAGCATAGGATGCAGATTTTGCCTCAGGGTTACCACCGAAGCCTTTCCGTAAACGTGTAACCCGCAGGGTAGAAAGGTGGGATGGCATCTAACGCAGTTTGTCGTGCCTTTTCGATAACCACAAGAGGTCGTATGGACAACACTCAGCGTGTGAGTGAGTCTGGCATCTCTCCCCAGCTGTATTCAGCTCATCATAGTAGCATCTAAAATTCCCACACGCCAAATTCGTGAAGGTGAACCGGCAGAACTAACCCGTGAAATACGACACAGGTATAAGCGTAGTGCCATTCAGCCGACGTCCAGACCAGGATAAACGGATGGAAGAAATCACAAAAAAAGAACGAAATAACAAGTCCAGACGGAAAACAACACCACGTTTCCGTGAACACAAGTGTAAGTCGTCGACTAATATATATATTAAACACACAGACAATAACGACAACGATCTTCTTTTGTGAGCATTTATACTAGCAGAATTAGCAATACATTCATAAATGTGTAAGAGGTGTAACAGATCCCCGAGGAGCATAAGCGCTTAGAAAAGAAGAAGGTTGGGGCTGGCGACTGTATTGTCGGAGAGTCAAAAATTGCCTGAGAAAATAGTTACCGAAGCCAGGTCAGTCCAGAATCAGCACAACGCATGTGTCTACACTAAGGCATCAGAAACGTGAGACCGAAGTGAGAGGTTAGTGTTTACTATAAGTTTAAAGTTGTCTGGTTTGGGGGTAGGTGTAGATCTAATCATTCTAAGTATCGGACTGGTACCAGAGATAGGGGTGGGGTGAAGATTGGCGACAAGAACGCACGTCAGGCAGTCACATTTGGAGTGACAGTTGCATGTAGAGATTTGAGTCAATGATACTCTAGAAGGAGTGGCCAAATGAGATTGATCATTGACCAGTCAGCTGGGGAGAACCACTGGACAGCTATTTTGGTTTCCAGGGCTAAAAAGGGTCTATACAAGAGAAAGTAAATGGTTGTTCCGGGATTCTGGAGACAGAGCGTTTACGAGGTAGCTATCCCATCATCATCCTTGTAAACAATATGAGAAAGAGATCTTATCTCTGCAAGTGAGAGGATTTGCCTTGGTACGATAAGGATTCTGTGAAATCCTGGGACTGTGATCACGAAGGCTTATGGTACGATAAGGATTCTGTGGGATCATGGGACTGTGATCACGAAGGCTTATGGTACGATAAGGATTCTGTGGGATCATGGGACTGTGATCACGAAGGCTTGTGGTACGATAAAGATTTTGTGTGATCCTGGGACTGTGATCACGAAGGCTTATGGTACGATAAGGATTCTGTGGGATCATGGGACAGTGATCACGAAGGCTTGTGGTACGTGGTACGATAAGGATTCTGTGAAATCCTGGGACTGTGATCACGAAGGCTTGTGGTACGATAAGGATTCTGTGGGATCATGGGACAGTGATCACGAAGGCTTGTGGTACGATAAGGATTCTGTGAAATCCTGGGACTGTGATCCCGAAGGCTTGTGGTACGTGGTACGATGAAGATTCTGTGAAATCCTGGGACTGTGATCACGAAGGCTTGTGGTACGTGGTACGATAAGGATTCTGTGAAATCCTGGGACTGTGATCACGAAGGCTTGTGGTACGATAAGGATTCTGTGAAATCCTGGGACTGTGATCACGAAGGCTTGTGGTACGATAAGGATTCTGTGAAATCCTTGGACTGTGATCACGAAGGCTTGTGGTACGTGGTACGATGAAGATTCTGTGAAATCCTGGGACTGTGATCACGAAGGCTTGTGGTACGATAAGGATTCTGTGAAATCCTGGGACTGTGATCCCGAAGGCTTGTGGTACGTGGTACGATGAAGATTCTGTGAAATCCTGGGACTGTGATCACGAAGGCTTGTGGTACGTGGTACGATAAGGATTCTGTGAAATCCTGGGACTGTGATCACGAAGGCTTGTGGTACGATAAGGATTCTGTGAAATCCTGGGACTGTGATCACGAAGGCTTGTGGTACGATAAGGATTCTGTGAAATCCTTTGACTGTGATCACGAAGACTTGTGGTACGATAAGGATTCTGTGTGATCCTGTGACTGCGATCCCGAAGGCTCGTGGTACAAAAATGAAGGTGCATCATAAGAGCCCTTAGGGAACGTATTTGTTTAGTACAGGTGTAACACGAGTACCATAGGGACACATCCCAAACGTTTGAGAACTGGTAACAACTGGTATAAGAGTGAGTTGTAGCTGGAGTCTCCTTCGGGAGCTTATTCTAACACATGCTCATTACACGACAGCCTAAGACAGTCAACCCGGAGAACGGAAGATTCATTCCCAACCTGGACGATAGGATGAACGACAGAAGACAACGAGTTAGCTAGTTAACTACAGATTTGTAACACGATTGGATTAGAACAAGTTTAGGTTTCGTGTTGGTTCTACATGAGACTTAGAACCTGGGTAAATTAGTTACGGATGTTACACCACCAGCTCGTGTTTGAATCCTCTGTGTTGGTTAGTATATGATATTATTTAGATTAGTAGTTGTTTTCTTATGTTTGATATTGTTGTAACAAATATTCTTGTAAATAAATGAATTATCTTGTTTCATGGTTAACGCAAGACTTAGTGTTTTCTATGTTGAAGCCGTGACGTTTTGTAGTCCATGTTGTAGATCTTAACTCACATTCTCAATGAAATCTGAGCTTTATCTCATGTAGCTCTAAACAAGACAGCTCTGCCACATGACAATGAAATTGTTCCACGTGACCAGGATATCAGCAGATCCGCTACAGAGGAAACATGTGTCCCTCTCAAATGTAACATCAGTATGGCTTTAAAGACTTTCTTTGGCTATAACAAAACCTTTAAAACAACATTTTTTTTGAAAACCTGGGAATGCTTCATGGCCTCTTGAATTGTCAATATTATTGATCTGTTTGTGAAGACGTAGATGAGAGAATTATATGAATGTATGCATCTGTAGATTTCTGGAAAATGTTGGATTTATCGTACTGATAAACATCTTTCAGGTGCACGTCATTATAATGCTAGGACTCAATCTTACTCTTATTATGACTTTTCAATAAATAGAGTTTGCAAATGATTGCAAATCTGTTTGTAATTTTTGTAACGTCATTTCCGCCAAATTTTTATTTTTGTTTTATTTTAAAAATATCAAATTGACTGTTGAGTAGTTGTAACGATTCAAATCTTTCATTGAGGCAGGTATAAAATATTGCATTGATGAATTGTACTTGACAATTATCATCATATGAATGAGATCCTGTGTAAATGTATTGAGATCTACAGAGAATGCTCCGATGACACGTTGTTAATAACCGTAATTGAAAAGAAATAATTCATGAATTGGTCAATGTATAAGCAAAAAGAGTCTGGAAATAAACTCTTCAGTTGTTTAAGTAGCAAAAAAAGTTTGATTTCTTCAAAATGCATCATCGAAGTAAACTGAACATTTTAGAACAAGCCTTAATATTTGAATTCATGCACACTCTATTTACGGAATGGAAAAAGCAGCTGATATATTTCATAGATTAGCCGAGGTGACACCATTTTTTTTTCACAATGAAGGACATTATTTGACAAAAATCTTGGCACGTAAAGCTAGTCCTGACATATTGAAACGAATCATGGGCAAAAAAAAAAAGAAAAAGAAACATATTGGACGTCTTGGGGGTGTGCTCAGAAGAATATATAGGATCTAATCAACAGCTAACAATTCCACTCAAACCTGCTAAGGATAGTCAATGCACAAAGAAAGGTTGTTACACAAGTTAGAAAGAAGAAATCATCAAGTTCCTTTGGGGGCTAATGTTAAGACAAAAAGTGCGGCAACTAGTGTACGCTGTGAGCTTGTCTAGACTTGACATTGTTACCCCTCGTCTAAAAGGGTTTGCATTTTATTGGATGATTTTTCTTGGGGATTATAATTTGCATAGATTGAGGTATCCAGTCCCATTCCCAAGCTCTGATTATTAGTTCTGACTTGAATACGCTTCTAGAATAAAAGTCTGATCAGGACGGCAGCAACCGTATGCTTCTGGAATAAGAGTCTGAGCAGGTCGGGAGCAGCACACGCTTCTGGAAAAGAGTCTGAGCAGGTCGGGAGCAACACACGCTTCTGGAATAAGAGTCTGAGCAGGTCGGGAGCACCACACGCTTCTAGAATAAGAGTCTGAGCAGTACGGCAGTAAGACACGCTTCTGGAATAAGAGTCTGAGCAGGTCGGGAGCAAAACGCGCTTCTGAAATCATCACAAGGAATAAAGTCAACAAGAAAAGTGATGAACAGCACTGGTAAAAAGGTAGGCCATTTTACGAGGAATATAAAGAAAAAAGATAACTGATTTTCTGCATTTAAGAAATATATATATATATATATAGAGAAACAGAGAGAGAGAGAGAGAGAGGGAACGAGAAAGAAGAAAAGTTAATGAAACTGGAATAGAGAGGGGGAAACTAGTTGTGTACAAAGTGTACGAGTCCATCGACCCTGTCTCCTGACAGGGAGCACAGTAACAGTAGTCACAGGAAGCTGTCACTGTCATTGATTCTTGTCTTATTAAAATACGAAGCTATATCTGAGAACGGGAAATGAATGGCAGACAACCACATACTTAGGAGAGATAACACAGTGTTTGTGATAGAAGCTAGTGTGAGAGCTGTATAATGGAACTAAATTAAATCTGAAAAAAAGAACGAACAAAAAGGCAGTGTAGGACCAAAAAATAAACCAAAGTTCATTCGCTCGCAAACGAAAAACAAAACAAAAACTAAAGCCGCAAGGAGGAACAAATATTGACTTCAAAGATAAATTCCATCCCACAAACCGTTGTCGGTGATAACATGTGAAGGACGTAATTGTATGTGGTTTTAGATTTTCATTAAGTAGGGCGATCGGTCTTTTGTTTCGCTATCTTACATTCACTAAGCATTAGCAAAGTACACATTTACAACGAGGTAGACATGAGCATGTCATGACATAGTGCTATACACAGAGACAATTATGATGCAAATCAGAGAAATTGTTACGAAAATGGGAAAACGAAGAAAGAGTGAAAAAAAGAAGAGATAAAGTTAAACGATGTTCGTTTTAGTGAATACAAGAACCAAAAAAAAAAAAATGGTGTTGTTTTAAAATAGCGCCAAGACTGACATACAACTATCAGCAGAGAAACTGGGTACGCAGGGAACAACATGATTAACAGAGAAAAGAAAAGTAACAGACAAATTGTCGTTGGCCTACAGAACTATGCGAACATAAAGATATTTAGGAACTTGGAATACTACGTAAACAATGAACAGGGGAATCAATCTGAGAAATTGAAAAAAACTAGATGGAACTTAGAAAACTGTGGAAGCAGAGAAAACTGAGGAAGAAAACTGAAAAATCTTAACACACCGAGGAAGCTGAGAAAAATAGAATAAATAGAAAAAAATATCAGAACGCAGAGCAAATTAGATTAAGCAGAGGAGACTGACTAAGCAGAGTAAATTGGATGAAGCAGAAAAAACTGTAGAAGCACAGAAACTGAGAAAAAAGAGACAACAGAAGAAGCAAGGAACACTGAGGAAGCAGAGAAAATTGAAAAAGCAGAGAAAACTGAGAGAGAAGAGAAAACTGAGGAAGCAGAGAAAACTGCGGTAGCAGAGAAAACCGAGGAAGCAGAGAAAACTGAGAAAGCAAAACTAATGAAGGAGAGAAAACTGAGGAAGCAGAGAAAACTGAGAAAGAAAAACTGGGGAAGCAGAGAATACTGAGAAAGCAAAACTGAGGAAGCAGAGAAAACTGAGGAATCAGAGAAAATTGAGAAAGAAAAACTGAGGAAGCAGAGAAAATTGCGGAATCAGAGAAAACTGAGGATGCAGAGAAAACTGAGAAAGCAGAGACAACTGAGGAAGCAGAGAAAATTGTATGAGCAGTGAAACTGGGTCATCAGATAAGCTTGGTTTGAACAATGAAATTTAGATGAACATAAACAATCTGGCAAAAAGAAACAAAAATTGATGAACAGAGACAATTGGAGAAATAGAGAACGATATTTAATGTTGTGTAAATACTTCCCTCTTCGTGACTTCACAGTTCATCACTCTGGTGGAACTGGGGTTTAGATGAGCTGGCAAGATTATGCAGGCCCATGCTGTAACCACTCTATTTGTGTGCATCACTTGTATATGTGATGTTGCCACAGGAACAAGGGACACTACTCAAAACCTGCTATTTTTTTTATTTTTTTAAAATTTTATGTGTTTGCCTCACTAGTTTCTTGGATGCGTGTGTGTATCTGTTTGTACCTAACCTGGTGTTTCCGTGATGTTCCTCCCGTTGTTCCTCGCTTCTAATTATCCTTTCGTTATGTGTTTGCCTCACTAGTTTCTACTGGCGGAGGCGCGCCTATTCCGACCCAGACCGCAGTCAATTTGGGTGATATTAAGACGCATAAACCAGTGCTTGGATGCGTGTGTGTATCTGTTTGTACCTAGCCTGGTATTTCCGTGATGTTCCTCCCGTTGTTCCTCGCTTTTGATGTTCCTAGTTGTCCGCCGTAGGTATTTGCATAAATATGCACAATAGTTTTCCTGGGACCATTTTTATTTTCTGTCATACTTGATTCGGATCTCTTTTTTTTGTTTCCTGATTTCTTTCTTTCTTTTTTTTTTTTTTCCCCCCTCTTCCCTTTTTTTTTTTTTTTTTTTTCCTTCTATTTTATAAAAAAAAATATAAAGCCCCCTCATACATTTTATACACAATTGTGAAGATAGCAGTGTAGTGAGGTGTACAACGAGAATGAATGAGATGGAATGATTGGGAAATATAACAAACAATATACTTGATACATAAGGATTAAGAGTACAATATAAATTAATTGAAAAGTGTCTTCCTTCTGTTGTGAGGCCCATCTGTGTTGACTTCCTTCTGTCTGGTCTTGGTGTATCAGGTTTTGCCTGCTCTCATATTTTTCCATCGCATTCATGTACTCCAACTTGTAAGCGATTCACTGATTTGTGTGTCACCTTGTAGATCCCTCATCTCACCTGTGCCCTCTAGCTCTCGCAGTCAATTATGTGTTGAATGTGTGGTAGGCTCAGGAACAGAAGAACAATAGAAAGGTAGATAATTGATTAAATAATTATAGATAAAAAAGGTTGATGTAGTAGTAGTATAATTATATTAAGTGTGGATATATAGTGGTGAGGATGCCCGCAGAAGGGATATACATATATAAACCTATAAATACATACATAAGTGTAAATTAAAATGTCCACATATATATACTCATACGTACATATCTACACACCTACATATCTACACACCTACATATGTGCACATCTACATGTGTGCACACTGTAGCGTTCGTGAATTGTCACACCCACTTGCTACATAACCGATGGGCTAATTGTAGTGTGAGTCCGTTACATCATCAGTCGACGCATCCTCCCACTGAATCCACAAGCATCGACCACCGATCACCACGTGCAAGGCACAGGCGGCACAGAAACTGTGGCCAAGCTAGAGCAATCCACCGAGTCTATCGCCACATGGGCACCTGTGTGTTAATTTACCCACGGACAACAATAGGTCAAATTTAGTAGAATGTAACCACACGAAGCACCACATTTTTAAGTCGCGAGGTATACCACTGTCATTTTCAGATCCAACTCCGCACGTGGAAAATGGACCTCCTGCACCGCAGGAGAATAACCCCGTGTGCAGTCATCGCAGGAATGACAAATCTTACGCATCGTCGGACTGCGCACCAAACAAAGTGTCAAGACCTGCTATGTCTCCAACAGCCCACCAAGAACGCTTAGAGATGGTCGCACATGTCAGCAGGGCATTTCTGCTCGCTCCGGCACATGGCTAGAGGGTACACGTCTGTCGTACAGGGAGACCACTCTCTTCATGTATTGAGCAAAGAGGTGAATGGTATTGCCTTCCGTAAATCAGAGCCAGGAGCTGCCAATAATGCTGCCATAAAATGGGACATCCACCTCCGTGAGGCTTGTGCAAATTCATCAATTGCCCACAAAACTCACAACCCAGCATCAAGGTCTCTTTTGGGTCAACAACAAACAAAAACAAAAAAAAACAAAAAAAAAACAAAAAAAACAAACTAAGTGACAGCTGTACACACAGTTATTTTGGTATGGAAGACTGTGTGGTCATAGAATTTCAGAAAGGGTGTGCCCTTAGCACGCTCCAGGATGTCTGAGACGCCCAGCTCGTCAAGTTATCAACAAGAAAAAATTTGATATTTTGTTTCTCTAAGTACGGTGACCCTACCAATAGTCATTTTTATACTGCTGGATTCGTCACGTCCATCTACACACGATTTTTGCCGGTAAAAGCACCGCATGCTAGATCACAAATGGCTTTTGACCGATTTATTATTTTTCCACCGATTGGGCCAGGCCGACTTTTTGCCTAATGGTCCCACATGTTTTATCTTCTTCTGATTCTATGTCAGTATTTGTAACACACCTGTTTGATGACACACGAATTAGGTAGAAAAGCAGCGGGTATGATATATATATATACATATATATATATATATATATATATATATATATATATATATATATATATATATATATATATATATATATATAAATATAAATACTTGTAAAACATTTAACACAACTCTTATATGCCAAACTGCATGATCGGTTGATGAATTCAAAACTGGGTGGGTAGGTAAAGGTGAGTAGATATAGAAAGCTGGATGAGAATTGAAAACTGAGTGAGTATTGAAAACTCAGTGAATAGTAAAAGGTGAGTAAATATGGAAAACTTAGTGAGTATAAAAATTTGGTGAGTATTAAAAGGTGAGTAAATATGGACAACTTGGTGAGTATAAAAACTTGGTTAGTAGTAAAAGATGAGTAAATGTGGAAAACTTGGTAAGTATAAAAACAGGGTGAGTATTGAAAACTGGGTTAGTAGATAAAGGTGATTTTATATAGAAAATGGATAAGTATTGAAAACAGAGTGAGTAGGGAAAGGTAAGTAAATATAGCAAACTTGATGAGTGTTGAAAACTGTGTAAGTATAGGAAAACTTGATGGGCTGATTAATTTAGGTGAGCAAAGAAAACTTGGTGGGCTGATAAAGTTAGGTGAGCAAAGAAAACTTGGTGGGCTGATAAAGTTAGATGAGCAAAGAAAACTTGGTGGGCTGATAAATTTAGATGAGCAAAGAAAACTTGGTGGACTGATAAATTTAGATGAGCAAAGAAAACTTGGTGGACTGAGAAAGTAAGATGAGCACAAAAAAAAACATGGTGAACCGAAAATTATAATTGGGCAAATACATCATTTATTTTGTAAAAAAATCCATTTATAACGAAAACAGATTGTAATAAGATATAATAAAACGGCAATGCATGAATAATATTTATTAGTGGCTGATGTACGAGACAATCCTGGAGTCCATCTTGGAACCATTTACTGCGAGGGAAAGAATTGAACCACTGCACCTCCATGAAAGTCGTTACAAGGGACTAAAGAGAGTTGTGAATGGGGCTAGCGACAAGATTATGTAAAACAAATTGCTTCGGGAGCCACCGCTGCAAAAACACGCAACATGCTTTGTTACAGACATCCACTGTAGTGATGCCACTATACTCTGACGGGAGTGAATGAGGGTCAAAAAGACAAACAATTTGCGAGATACCGATACCATGCCCAGAAACAAAAGAAACGCGAACCCCTATGCTGACAGTAACATAAAATCCTGTAGTTAGGAATGAAATAAGCTCAGAGAATATTTGATCAAAGAAAAAAAAACAGGAATGAAGAGTTGAAATATGAAAGCCCAGTTCTCAGCGCTTGTTCTTGTCAAGTGCACAAGGTGCATGCTGCTAGTTTCAGCTAATGGATCTGAAATGAGCACCTCATTTTTTGATGTTTTTGTTTATAACCGGCGTGGATTATAAGTCCATTAAAGTTGACATTTAACATGTGAAATTGCGATCTGAATATGATGGGGTGAAGAGACGAGGTGGAAAGTCGATAGAGATCATAGAATTAGAAAGGATGATAAATTGATGACCTCTGATATTTTGTAACGCTCATGCTGGCATGATAGCGAAAATAATGTATCAAATTATTCACAGTGAAATTTAGGAACAGTTCTTTTCTTCACGGTTTATTGGTTAAAAGTCAATTTTAATTTTCAAAGTCTGGTACCGAATAATGAGTTTTATGTCACTTTTTGAGTTTGTTTGCTTTATTGGTGCTACATTAACTATGTACATGCATATATCCATTTACTATTTCCAGGCTATTCTACATTGCCAGTGTACATGTGTATATCCATTGACTATTTCCAGGCTATTCTTATCATTAACTTGATTATGGTGTAGGCGGTTGCCTGTAGCTTTGTTTGTTTGGTGTTGTTGTTGTTGTTGATTGTCCACGATGAGTAAGATTTCATGAAAAGGGCCTATAGATGACGGGTTGCAGTAGTTTTCTTCATACTCCGAGCGTGCTGATGAATGTGGGCCGGTGTCCTTCAGGAGGATGTGTTATGCTCGCTTCATTTGCGTGTCGATCACTACTACGGAGATCACGTCGATTCCCTATCTCGTTATCCAGATTGCCATAAAACAAGATTTTTCCAAGTAGAAATCGTGGAAATAAGGAGACAGTCTTGGCCCTGACCCTTTCACCTGACCCTGACTAACATTTTCTGATCACTATGTTTTACCTGACCCTGACTAACATTTTCTGATCACTATGTTTTACCTGACCCTGACTAACATTGTCCGATCAGTTTTATTTTACCTGATCCTGACAAACATTTTCTTAACACTATGATCTACATGACCTTGACTAACATTTTCTGAACAGTATGTTTTACCCTACCCCGAATAACATTGTCCAATCAGTAAGTTTTACTTGACCTTGACTAACATTGTCCGATCAGTATGCTACAGATCCTGACTAACATTGTCCGATCAGTATGCTACAGATCCTGACTAACATTGTCCGATCAGTATGCTACAGATCCTGACTAACATTGTCCGATCAGTATGTTTTACCTGACATTGACTAACATTGCCCGATCAGTATGTTTTACCTGGCATTGACTAACATTGCCCGATCAGTATGCTACAGATCCTGACTAACATTGTCCGATCAGTATGTTTTACCTGGCCCTGACTAACATTGCCCGATCAGTATGTTTACCTGACCCTGACTAACATTGCCCGATCAGTATGTTTTACCTGACCCTGACTAACATTGCCTGATCAGTATGTTTTACCTGACCCTGACTAATATTGCCCGATCAGTATGTTTTACCTGACATCGACTAACATTGCCCATTCAGTATGTTTTACCAGACCCTGACTAACATTGCCCGATTAGTATGTTTTACCTGACCCTGACTAACATTGCCCGATCAGAATGTTACAGATCCTGACTAACATTGCCCGATCAGTATGTTTTACCTGACATTGACTAACATTGCCCGATCAGTATGTTTTACCTGGCCCTGACTAACATTGCCCGATCATTATGTTACAGATCATGACTAACATTGTCCGATCAGTATGCAACAGATCCTGACTAACATTGTGCGATCAGTATGCTACAGATCCTGACTAACATTGTCCGATCAATATGTTTTACCTGACATTGAATAACATTGTCCGATCAGTATGCTACAGATCCTGACTAACATTGCCCGGTCAGTAGGTTTTACCTGACGTTGACTAACATTGCCCGATCAGTATATTTTACCTGGCCCTGACTAACATGTTCGATCAGTATGATTTACCTGGCCCTGACTAACATTGTCCGATCAGTATGTTTTACCTGGCCCTGACTAACATTGTCCGATCAGTATGTTTTACCTGGCCCTGACTAACATTGCCCGATCAGTATGTTTTACCTGGCCCTGACTAACATTGCCCGATCAGTATGTTTTACCTGGCCCTGACTAACATTGCCCGATCAGTATGTTTTACCTGACCCTGACTAACATTGCCCGATCAGTATGTTGTACCTGGCCCTGACTAACATTGCCCGATCAGTATGTTTTACCTGGCCCTGACTAACATTGCCCGATCAGTATGTTTTACCTGGCCCTAACATTGTCCGATCAGTATGTTTTATCTGGCCCTGACTATCATTTCCCGAACAGTATATTTTAGCTGGCATTGGCTAACATTGCCCGATCAGTATGTTTTACCTGACATTGACTAACATTGCCCGATCAGAATGTTACAGATCCTGACTAACATTGCCCGATCAGTATGTTTTACCTGGCCCTGACTAACATTGCCCGATCAGTATGTTTTACCTGGCCCTTACTAACATTGTCCGATCAGTATGTTTTACCTGGCCCTGACTATCATTTCCCGAACAGTATATTTTACCTGGCGTTGACTAACATTGCCCGATCAGTATGTTTTACCTGACATTGACTAACATTGCCCGATCGGAATGTTACAGATCCTGACTAACATTGCCCGATCAGTATGTTTTACCTGACATTGACTAACATTGCCCGATCAGTATGTTTTACCTGACATTGACTAACATTGCCCGATCATTATGTTACAGATCCTGACTAATATTGTCCGATCAGTATGCTACAGATCCTGACTAACATTGTCCGATCAGTATGCTACAGATCCTGACTAACATTGTGCGATCAGTATGCTACAGATCCTGACTAACATTGTCCGATCAATATGTTTTACCTGACATTGAATAACATTGTCCGATCAGTATGCTACAGATCCTGACTAACATTGCCCGGTCAGTATGTTTTACCTGACGTTGATTAACATTGCCCGATCAGAATATTTTACCTGGCCCTGACTAACATGTTCGATCAGTATGTTTTACCTGGCCCTGACTAACATTGTCCGATCAGTATGTTTTACCTGGCCCTGACTAACATTGTCCGATCAGTATGTTTTACCTGGCCCTGACTAACATTGCCCGATCAGTATGTTTTACCTGGCCCTGACTAGCATTGTCCGATCAGTATGTTTTACCTGGCCCTGACTAACATTGCCCGATCAGTATGTTTTACCTGACCCTGACTAACATTGCCCGATCAGTATGTTGTACCTGGCCCTGACTAACATTGCCCGATCAGTATGTTTTACCTGGCCCTGACTAACATTGTCCGATCAGTATGTTTTACCTGGCCCTGACTATCATTGTCCGATCAGTATGTTTTACCTGGCCCTGACTAACATTGCCCGATCAGTATGTTTTACCTGGCCCTGACTAACATTGCCCGATCAGTATGTTTTACCTGGCCCTGACTAACATTGCCCGATCAGTATGTTTTACCTGGCCCTGACTAACATTGCCCAATCAGTATGTTTTATCTGACGTTGACTAGCATTGTCTGATTTGTCTGTTTTGTTTGACCAGACGTTAGTCTCATCCTCCCCCTGCCCCCTTTATAGCTTTGTACACTAGTCACACGTTCAACTCAATTGTACGACACTTCGAGGTACTTATGTAAATGTTTAACGAAAACATCGTTACCAGCTTACGTCAATAATTAATTTTCCAAATAGTGTCCAGTTGGTTATATGTCTTGTGTCCCTAGTTATGTTTATACATTTTTTTGGGGACAGAATCTTCCTTCTTTGTGATTACCAAGCTCCTTTTCCATAAATTTGGCTTATTGCTGGAAAGTGTTGTAGGGGCCACTCCTTCCGATCACATGCACCAAAAGGCAGACCAGTGATGTCTGTAACCAGTTTTCTTAGAGCTTTAGCCGCCTTAAGAACATATCGCATTTATTTGATATCTAATTTATTGGTCGATCAAGCAGGAAGCGACATCTTGTTGTCAAGAAGGCTCATGTGGAGCGATACACAAAGGCTTTTGCCCCGCAACGTCCAAAACAGGTTTCTTCTGTGTAGCATTCAACATACGTTCCTCATTATGTCCAAAACAGGTTTCTCCTGTGAAACTTTCAATAGAGGTTTATCCTGTGTAGCGTTCGTCACTGGTTAATCTATTCAAGCGATTCATACAATATAATAGTCACAGAACCCATCACAAGAAGCAGCAGAATGTGTGTGCATTCTCAACTTCCGAGAAAGAGCTTTAGAATGTACAGTTATATATATATATTATATTATATATTCCCCATCCGATTGCAAGATCGTGTCACTGACATCGAGGTGCTCTCGAGGGCTAACATGCCCAGCATCCATGCGCTGTTAGAAAACGCACGACTAGGATGGGCCGGACACCTCGTCCGTATGTCAGACGAGCGGCTCTCAAAGAAGCTTCTCTTCGGCGAGATGAGAGAGGGATGGCGCGCGAGTGGGCGCCCAAAAGAAACGTTTTAAAGACGGTATGAGGGACTCACTGAAACGTTGCCAGATAGACATCGACACCTGGGAATGCCGTGCGCAAAACAGATCTGACTGGAGAAGCGCAGTCAAAGCAGATGTAGCTAGCTACCAGCGAAAACGACCGTGTTGTAAAAGCCCAGAGCAGACACCAGACTCGGAAATCCCGAACAGCGGGAACCCCTTTACCGTCTACAGACCTCGTGTGCCGGTTATGCAGCAGATGTTTTCATGTCCGCATTGGCCTGTTCAGCCACATGTGCACCCACATCCAACAAGGGAATCTGTGACAAGGATGGACAGCTATTATATATATATATAGGCTTGAGGCCTTGATCCTTGATCTCCCTTGCTGAATCCCAGGATTTCAGTATATTAATATATTGGGCCTTAATTGGTGAGTATTACATTCCAACCAGAGAGTTAAGGGTAGATATAATAGTTATGTAATGTCGACCTTGATTTAAGTCAAATACGACACGTTAAAGTCCTGCTGAAGCCATGTTATATATCCCGCACACGCAGAGCTAATGGTTTAGTATTGTTTTGTTATAGGAGAGGGTGCGTGAAATTTTAACTTGAACTTAGTCACTTGCATTCTTAAATCAGAAAAAGCTCGAGACGTCACCTGGTGGATGGAAAGATAATTTTCATACTCTTGTTATTTTCTAGGTGTTTTAAGAATGCAGCTGCATTGTTAAAGCGTTACATTCACTGTTCATTGTCACTATCTTTTCTATTTTAAAACTATTGTGATGATCTGCTTAACGATTTGAATTGTTTGTTTGTTGTGAGAACCACTGAACACGTTTTAATGTTTCCGTAATTTATACAATGCGAGAGTGTTGCTTGGACACGAACGGTGAACATGATACAATGCCAGAGTGTTTCTTGGACACGAACGGTGAACATGATACAATGCTCGAGTGTTGCTTGGACTCGAAC
This sequence comes from Ariolimax columbianus, assembly GCA_036924085.1. NCBI lineage: Eukaryota > Metazoa > Mollusca > Gastropoda > Stylommatophora > Arionidae > Ariolimax > Ariolimax columbianus. Next base: position 147,838,885 of record JAVGWX010000001.1, read on the forward strand.
GGTGAACATTATACACCGCCAGAGTGTTGCTGGGATTCGAATGGTGAACATTATACAACGCGAGAGTGTTGTTGGGACTCGAACCGTGAACAAAGAATAGCAACACTGTAACTGTCCACATCATGTGTAAAAGTGACTAATATAGAGAGTTGTTCATGATACTGTGCCTGTGGTTGTTAGTTGGAGTCCGAAACTAGGTAGGGTTCAAGGACAGAAAAAGTGAAGTCCGTCCACATGTACCTTTAGTGAGATATCCAGTTCTGCAGGACATAATAGACAATGAAAACTAGACCAATGAAATTAGAAGTGAGGCAGGGCAGGTGCATTTCCGTATGTTGAGCTTTGATTGTCGGACTTTGCTCGGTCTTTAGAGCAGCGTATTGATTTTCAAATAGGCTGCAGAATCCTAACATGAACTTTCACGATGCTACCCTCAATTTGAAAACCCCTTGAGATCATCTTGACAATGAAAGAGAAATGCTAGTGAGTAACTTGACGAAAGACTCGGTCTCTGTCACTAATGGTAGATTGACATTAGAAACACAATCTGATAAGAGCTCGAGGGACGCTGGGTTAACGACGAGGCAGGAAATGGAAAGAGTCATAAAAGGAATAATCGACAGTTTTTAGAGAGAAATGCACGAAATGTTAGATTGTGTGCACGACCATGACGCCAAGTTAGGGTTCCTTCTCAATGTCCAGGAATTGTAACGACCTAAAGAAGAAAAACGAACATGTAGGCGAATTGTACAGCTTTGACGTTGATGGATGAATTGTACTGCTTTGACGTTGATGGATGAATTGTACAGCTCTTTTGTTGATGGATGAATTGTACAGCTTTGACGCTGATGAATGAATTGTACAGCTTTGACATTGATGGATGAATTGTACAACTTTGACGTTGATGAATGAATTGTACAGCCTTGACGATGATGGATGAAAAGTACAGCTCTTATGTTGATGGATGAATTGTACAGCTCTGATGTTAATGGCTGAATTGTACAGCTCTGATGTTAATGGCTGAATTGTACAGCTCTAATGTTGATGGACAGTAGCCGTATGAAGGAAGTTTTGCATTGCAGAATGCGGCTTTCACATCGGGCCAACAAAAATATGAAAGCCTGAGGGTCTTCTTAAATTTATTGTACAGTATGGAGATCAGGACCTCTTTCACAAGCTTTGTGTTGCTTTTCATATAACGGTAGTATTCTCAATTTGCATTGCCAGCTGTGAGAGATCGTTCAACAAGTTCAAACTAATAGTTTCGCATTTGAGAGTCTCCGTGAGTCAAGACAGACTCTCTGATCTTGCTGTGTCGAGTATAGCAAGTGAAGAAACTGAAAACAATGACTTTGATCACATCATATAGCAACTTGCATTAGTGAAAGTGAGGACAGTGTAGTTACCATTTTCATGTAGTGCCACCATTTCTTTAAGAAAACGGATAGCTAGCTTGATTTTGTATTTCTGAGTTGATTTTATAAAAACCTTATCGACAAGATGGGTATCAGATGTTTGAACAGATGCGGAATTTCAGCACTTGGCAGAGGTGCTATTATCCGTAAACACGCATCTGCTAATAACACAATGTTTCAGTTCCGGTTCCGGAAAAGGAACAAAACAAGACCGGTATAGCACAGCATATGAGCAGTTGGTCAATGACTAGACAAAACGTTTTCCGCAGAAAACAGACCATGTTAACTAAGCTAAATGAATAAGTGAAATCAATGGGGAAACAAGAAACACATTTAGGGCCACCGAATTCGTTCCGTAGGACCCATAGGTCTTCCAATCCCAGTGTTAGTGCTCAAAATAAAAAAAAGAATTCAGTAATTACAAAAATAAATATTTTCTAATATTCAACAAAAACTGCATTCGCTCGCCTTTATCCTTTCCCCTGAAATCGTCACTGCTTACCACTGACCCTACAAAAGTGTTTAACTAGAACATCATTATGGCGCGGAATCTGTGTACGTGAACTCTTGATTGAAGGATGAGCAAATATCAGTACACGATTGTTGTTCTTGTCGTCTTTCAGGGCACGTTCACATCACAGACTTCAACATCGCCTCAGAGCTAACAAGAGGCACCCTGGCTACATCTTTATCTGGCACCAAACCGTACATGGGTAAGACTTGCTGACTGTTTCATAATCTTATCTTTCTACTGCCTCCAGGACAACTGGACAGTCTTCACCCACTATTTGATTCTTGCGTTCTTGTTGTTAGTGACAGTTTTTCTCCTAATTTTGACCAGTCACAACTTTGTCAACCCAAGATCGAGTCTTTACCACACATGTTATCATTGATTATCTTAGGAAGGACTGGTTTATTTTGTATCATATTGTACCTGCCCAGTGTCGCATATTTGGTATTGTTTCTAGAGCTTTCTTTCAATCCCAGAAGGCTACACAACTTTCAGTGTCTAACGTAGAGTGATTATAGCACTGGCATCTCACGACAGCGATAACACGTTGACTAGTCTCATCACGCTCTGGTCTATCAAGCTGTATCAAAGTACCTGACTAATGTTGAAAAAAGACAGACTGAAAGGGGAACGGTAAAACGGAATATCCCGTTCCTACATAAAAAATATGTTTAATATACGGCTTGTGCAGATGCATGAGTTGGACAGTATTCTACCAGAGAGAGGTTTCATGACTTTGTTAGCTGTCTCTTATGACATACTCTCAGCGTGGCAGTGGACATATTCTCGACTCTGTCACATGCGGGGCTCTTGTGGTAGCATGTACTAAAAACCCACCCCGTGTAGTTCATCCTGACTTAGTGGTACTGTTTGCATCAAGAATGGTAGTCGGGTCCTATCGCAGCAGGCACCTCGGTGGAGGATGAAGTGCTAGATACATCACGGTACTAGGCTTCAACGTTTTCATAGGATGAATAGACAGTTCTCACTGGCATTTGTTTACTGGCAGCATGCTAGGTACCAATTTATAGCTAGGTCAACTGCTGCATGTCGACACGGCGATCGAGTCTGGAACATTTGCTGTAAGAAAGAAACGCTCTAACCCCCTGCTACTCAGACGCTCATTGCTTGCAGGCGTTATCGATCACATAAACTAGGTCGGCTGGAACGTCGTACGGCTGGTCAATTCCGTGAAGTTAGACACGCCATTCTGGATATGAGCTGCTTAATCCGAATCCAGTACAAGTAATATATCTCAGAAGATATAGCTAGAACGTAAAAAGGTCAGAATTATTAGCTGGTCTAGAACGTAAAGTAGTCTGATTATTAGCTCGACTTTAGAACGTAAAATGGTCCAATGGCTAGATCGATTCTTGAACGTAAAATTGTCAGATTATTAACTCAACTCTAGAATGTGAAACGATATGATTATTAGCTGGACTCTAGAAAAATTTTCATATTTTGAGATCTTATCAAAGACAGGTTCTACAGGTCTAATGACTATACCAGTGAATTTTGATATCTGGGAACCCTGAACAAAAAATGAAAGTTAGTTCAGGAGTCCAAAGCTAATGGATAATGAAAACCTTTTGGCGGAAACAGGATAGAATGAAGCACGACACGTTATCCTGAATAATAGAGATGATAGCCCGAGTGGTCTGCTGGAGTCTTTGTGTAAGACAAGGACAAGTATAGCACCCCCTGCCTCAAAGAGGCATGTCGGAAGAGGCGACTGTGTGACATGGTTATGTGGTTTGCTAAGAGCAGCATAGATGGCGCCTAATAGGCTGTGGGTCTACTTTGCTGGAGTGTTTGAGTCTATTAAGATGGACTCGCACATCGGTTAACCACCCTCTGTAAGCGCTTGTCCCAACGCAGCGGAGTATTAGGCTGTTCATTTCTAGCCCACTAAGCAGGAAACACTTCTGCTGGCTGGGACCTGTAGCAGTACAGGTAGACTAAGAACTAAGAATAGAGATATCAACTTTTTAAAGCATGACCACGGAACAAAGCAAACGAAGAGGGTATTATCTTTGTGATGTTATTAGATGCCTTTAAAAGGAACTTGCAGGGCGGGTGAGATAAGGTCTGTTGCGCCCTGCAATGGAACACAGTTTACAGACTAATCTGTTATTGTTACCTCCGATATCTTCTTCATCTTCATACGCTGTCAGACGTTGACTTGAATTTGTTCAAAGAACACAGCGGTCATCCGTAGGCTGTCGACACTGCCATATAATTAGTCTAGTCTGGTGAGGGCCACGTGTGCTTTCTCTGGTTTCCATATGCCGTGCTATTTTGAAGCAGCTGTTCAGGGGTCATTTTCCGAGTACCACAAGTGCATTCGCTAGTAGTACATATCTTCAATTTGAATAGATAGTACCTTATTCTGATGTGACCTGTGCGGAGTCTGAAGACCACTTACCTCCGATATATAGACATATGCTTTACCGAGGATTTGAACATGTATCCTTTGGTCAGTGGATGGGATTGCACGTCGCCCCTTTACAAGAAAGCATGTGAGGCATGTATAGCTTGAGACTATTATGGCACAGAGTTACAGCAGTAAGATCCTGACCAAGGATTCCGTACTACGTCCAATGCACGAAGTAGACGATGCTTCCAAGTAATACGAGTGATAAACTCTAATGAGAAATAAGCAAAAGCGACAAGACACGACATAATGATAATAGTTATTGGAGGACAAGTAGGGACAAAGGACGGACCAAGCAACATTCACTGGGAATGTCCTATGGGAAAGGATAATGTTAGTGTCAGACGACATTTAGTTTGGTCTGTCTTTCTTTTTTTTGCTTTAAAAATTTTTTTATTTCCTTTTATATTTTGTTCTCATCTTACTTTTTGTAAAATAATAACTATTCCCCCTTTTTTTTTAGTGGTTTTAAAAAAATTGCAGATGTTCGGGCAGTGGTGCTGTAATACAATATAATTCAGACGTTACCAGGAGGATTGTAAGGCCTTCTGCCACACCGTCATGCTGGTCCACGTTCTGAGAAATAACCAAAAGGACTTGGTCTGTGGTTGAAAGCCTTACCAAAATGAGCCACAACTAACTAACTAACTAACTAACTAACTAACTAACTAACTAACTAACTAACTAACTAACTAACTAACCAACCAAACCAACCAAACAACCGACCGATCGACTGACTGACTGACTGACTAACTTACTAACTAACTAACTAACTAACTCATTAACTAACTGAATAGGGGACGGCGTGGGCTAGTGGTTAAGTGACACGTTTCACAATCAAAAGGTCCTGGGTTCGATCCCCATCACAGCACCGGCTAACTAACCATCTAGCTAACTAGTTTACTAACTAACAAAATAACTACGAACTAACTAACTAATTAACTAACTAACTAATTAACCAACTTACTAGTTAGCTAACTAACCAACAGGCCAAAAAACGAACTATCCAACTAATGAACCAACCAACCAACTGACCGACCGACTAACTGACTAACTGACGGACCGAATGACCGACTAACTAACAGCAAACATCAATGTATTTGTGGATGCATCTGCTGTAACCTATCAATTGTTGGCACTACTTAAGCATCGCTAGTGACAAAGCGGTAGTTAATACAATGCATTTATACGCGGACTCTGCGCTGCCAGTGTCAAATCTGAACTTTGTTCAAGACGCATGAGGGTAGAATTTCTTTGTGAGAAATTAAGTATTTGAGAAAGGGCATCGGTGTCACCAGGAATACTGATTGCGAAATAGCGATATCTGATAAATATTCGAACTTCAGTGAGTACATTTGCATACAGGAAATAGAATTGTTCAGTTATCTCATGAGAATGTATGCTTCCCCCACTGATGGCTGACAACGCGATAATATCTGATAACAGAGCACATGAGATGCAGCGCGGTAGTGGACATAACAAACGATCCTGCATAGACACATGACTTTCGTCGAGCCGCACATAGTACTGAACAGATGGCTTTCCATGTCATTCAATCATACTAGCTGATGGATAGCTAAAATAACCAGTAATGAAGTGTGTTTTCTTGAATATGTCACACGTTTCGTAATCGGAAGAGTGAGAGATGGTGAAATACATATCTTTGGATAGAATAGCTATTTATGAGGAACGGTATTTCGAGTTTAATAATATATAATATTATAAACATATAACAATTATATATATAGACATACAAATAGGTAGGCAGACATGCAGGCAACATACAGACACACAGACATACATACCTACAGACAGACAGACGAGCAGACAGACAGACGGACAGACCAACATACAGACATGTAGACAGACAGATAGATAGATAGATAGAAAGATAGAAAGATAGATAGATAGATAGTTAGTTAGAGAGATAGATAGTTAGATAGATAGATAGATAGATAGATAGATAGATAGATAGATAGATAGATAGATAGATAGATAGGTAGATAGATAGATAAATAGATAGATATGTAGATAGATAGATAAATAGATAGATAGATAGATAGATAGATAAATATATAGATAGATAGATAGATAGATAGATAGATAGATAGATAGATAGATAGATAGATAGATAGATAGATAGATAGATAGATAGATAGATAATGGTGTTGTTTCGAATGCCCACAACGAGTAGGTGTACACTTTTGTGCGCCCTGAAAAGGACGTTAAGTGGCGGGTGGCACCAGCTTTCCTCACATTCCGAGCGTGCTGATGAAGGTGGACAAGGGTCCTCCAGGAAGTTTTGATATGCTTGGCTTCATCAGCGTGTAGCTCACTACTACGGGTATCACGTCCATCTCTCAGCTTGTTAGCCATGCTCCCACGAAAACAGCCCGTTTCAAGGGAGGACTACTAGGAAGCCGATGTGAGGGTCTTGACCAGTATGTTTTTCCTAACCCTGACCAACATGTCTGATCAGTATATTTTGCCTGACCAGACGTTAGTTTTCCTTCCCAGATGGATAGATAGATAGATATATATATATATATATATATATATAGATAGATAGATAGATAGATAGATAGATAGATAGATAGATAGATAGATAGATAGATAGATATAGGGGTAGAGGGGGACTATGACAAAGAAGAAGAAGAAGAGAGAGAGGGAGAGAGCATGTGAAAGACATAATGTGCCAAATGAAACGCAATGAACATGTTTTGGCAAATATTTGTTTTGTAATGAATACAGTTTTTGTTGTTGTCTGAATACAGCCCCAGAGATCTTCCATACAGCCTTAGGAGACATCCGAGGATACAGCTTTCCCGTGGATTGGTGGGCTCTTGGTGTGACACTGTTTGAACTACTGAAGAAAAGGGTAGGCTCTTTCACTAGATAGCTGTCGTTACACAAGGATCATTTATGGCTTGTCCACACATGTCTGGGTTTGCTCAACCCTCGAGGTATCTCTGCTTGCATTGTACATACTGGCCCAATTGGAAAATATTTCTCCAGGCCAGAACACTTGAGAATGGGAACATGTTTCATAGAAATGGCGTTCGTGTAGACTCCATGATGACGGCTAGGGTCAGGGTCAGCAACACTCACATTTCCATATTTGCATATTCTTCATTCGCAATCTATAATGTGGGTTTTGGTGCCTGTCGCCCAGCGCGTATTCCAACAATAATCATTATTGCAGCACGCGGTTCATTTCTTGTACACGAGTTATGCAGTATATGAGAGGAATATGCCCTTCTGTTCTTTTCTGAGGAAGAAAGTGTAGAACTCTTGGACGCAGTCTTTACCTCCTTACATCCATTTTCTTACGAATTGCTGAGAAATTTACTGGTGCACACATTAGAGGTTTGTTGTTAACCCAATCATCTTCCGCCACAGCGTCATAGACAAATGCACAAATTGTTGAGGTTTGCTGATGATAGAAACATCTTCCCCCACAACGTCACAGACAAATGCACAAATTGTTGAGGTTTGCTAATGACAGAAACATCTTGAGTCGCAGCGTTACAGACAAATGCACAAATTGTTGAGGTTTGCTAATGACAGAAACATCTTCAGTCGCAGCGTCACACAAACTAATGAATGCAAAAAAAAATAGCTCAACGAAGCAATCGTGGCAGTCTTCTTTCTTCTTCTTCTTCATCTTCTGCTTCTTCTTTTGTCCTATTGTCTTGCCGTAAGAGAGGCCTGGAATTAGTAGAATGTTTGTTATTGCCAGGTGAGAAAATTGTGTTGTTGTTAGGTGCACTATCTTGTGTGTGTCAGAGACACTCTCGGTCCACCGTCTTCCAGGTCGGCCCCTTGCACGTGAACCGGAGACCTGTATATGATATGATCTCAGTGCAGGATGTTCAGTGCTCTCAGTGCAGGATGTTCAGTGCTCTCAGTGCAGGATTTTCAGTGCTCTCAGTGCAGAATGTTCAGTGTGCATTCTGACTAAATGACCAAACCACTTGATATTTTGGACGTCAATGTAAACACTCATTGGGGTTGTCCCCACTATCTGCTTCAGCCTGGTGTTGTAGATTCGGTCATGGATTGTCTTTCGGGCTGCACTTCTCATACAGTGCACACTTCTCACACAGTGCACACTTCTCACACAGTGCACACTTCTCATACAGTGCACACTTCTCACATAATGCATTTCACAGTTTTTGAATTTACTTTTTTGTGTTTCCAGTAAGGACCAAGATTGACGTTTGTAACAGGATGTAGGAATAAACAGTGAATTTATCAGCCTCCTCTAAGGTGAAAGAAGCGCTCTATGGTTTTGCAAAATCGGAGCAATTTGAACAGTTTCTATTCGTCTTCTGAATTATATGTGCGATCTCCCTTTCCAGTCAGCCGTCATCAGTGAATATACTACCTAGGTATTTGAACTCCTTTACTTGTTTGATGCTTATTTCCCTGTTGTGGAAACTTCTCTGTACGTGGTCTCTGCACGTATCATCAAAGTCTCGACCTTGTCTGAGTTGATCTTCGTGTCATCTTCGTTATAAACGAAATTAGGAAATGTTAAATGGTGATGTAATTCTTCTCACTATTTGTAAAAGATGGCCTGATCATTTTTGTTTTCTGTATTCTACTGGCGGAGACACGCTCTTTCCCACCCCGGACCGTAGTCTTTTGGGTGATATCGGGACGTATAGACCAATGCTTCGATGCGTGTATGCGTCTGTATGTAAATGACCTGATCATCAGCAAACAACAGTTCATTTAGACACTCCTCGGGGGGTTAGCCAACTGTGATTTCAGCCATTTCAATTATGAATAAAAGTGGAAAAAGAACACGCTACTGTCGGACGCCATTCAGCACTGGAGACCTTTCTGTCATATCGGCATTTGTACTTATGTCACCTTTACTGTTTACGTGTACAATACACAGTCAACCCAGCTAGATATTCTGGACACTGCGTTCAGTTGTTGTTGTGACGTACAGCAGACTCAACTCCATAATACCTAATTACTTCCCCTCTCACAAAGAAACATAAATGTTACACAAAAACATAATTTCACAAAAAACAATACAGTTATTAATTTATTTACATACTGAATATGACCACATCAATTATACACATCTATCATTATCTAAGTTCTTTTATTAAGGGGTTTCGGCAATTAGATGGTTCCTCTGATCATAAGCACAGTGATGGTAATCTAGTACTTTCTATTCCTAACAACATCATCTGATATCTAGCTACAATCTTGAGGTTCTCATCTCCTGTAACGTGTCTGGTCTTTGATGTTCTGGCAGCTTTCATCTTTCCAGTTTCCGATGTGGAATAAATATATCGAATTCGTGCGATGAGATGTGGTCTATTGTGTCTTGGCTACACATGTGTTTCTGTCATAAGTTACTGTGCACCGTTCTGACAACGAATTGACTGATACAAACGTCCATCTGAACTCTGAATTATACTTTCTTTCTCCCCATCTGCTTGCTATCTGCTAAGTTACAATTAGGTTTCAATGGCCCACTTGGACAATGCTTGGTATCAGCTCTTTGCCTCTGTCGAGATTCCCGTGGAATTTCTGACTCTGGAGACCCATGACACCGAATCCCTGGAGATCCATGATACTGTCACACACGTACAAGTGTCAAGAATGCCATCCAGTAATTGACCCTTCCACACCATATTGCTCTATTACTTACCATAGCTTGCATCTGCTTAGCCGGTCAATTGCTTTTCCTTAATCAATTAAGGACATATAGAGTTTCTTAACATATAGTCTTTTTACTTAGCTGCCTGGACGTAAATATAGCATCAGTACACTCCTGCCTTATTTAGAATCTTTATTTTGCAGCACTGAGCAGTGGCTCCAGAATAGCTCGTACTCGCTGCTCAAGGATGTTTCAGACGGACTAACGAGGGATATGCCCCTAGTGGCTATATGCCTTACAATTAATAACAATAAAACCATTTACATACTGAACACTTTTTGTCTGCAAGGGAAACTCCGACTGGTAAGTTATCCTGTTAAAAATCTTAATTCGTACATTTACCTGGACCAAGAATTTACGATCTTCCACAAAATAAGTCGTGAAATTTAACAAAGGATACAATCATGATCGGTTCCATAATTAAGGAGATAATAAACGACAAGACAAGAAAACACACTTTCAATAGCATGGTCATTCTAGCCATTGTACATGGCTACGATGTATGGATTCTACGAAAAGCAGATACATAAAATATTTGAGCTGCTTAAAAGGAAATGGAGCGAAGAAAATTGACAGTCTCTCTGCTGGACTGAATTCACAACACATACATTAGGCTCCGAACCATCTTCACTGTAAATATGACATTGTTAAGACAATGTAGATCGGCGGACCTGTTGAGCGCATGCCTGACAGCAGAAAGTGACGGTCTCGTGGCCCTGCAGCTTTAAAGGCCCACTCAGACTCCCATCGATGAGAATGTGAGATTGGTTGAGTAGAGCTCTTGTCCCAATTCAGCATGCCAAGACAGAATACCGAAGATAGTTTAAACATTTGATAACTGGGCATCATACAGCTGCGCATTATACAGCTGGGCATCATACAGCTTGGCAGAATACACTCGGTCTGCCTAACTGAATATCAAAGTTATGTATTTGTAGTGTGTTCAGAAATACGAGCTGATTTTAGGAAATAATGTTTCTTAGCAATTATGAGCTATAAATTGTTGACATTCTTTTTTAGTTATTTCAAGATCGACGATATGCTACATTTTTTCTTTCTCAATTAGTTGAAGTAATTAGAATGCATTTGAACATATTTAAGGTATATAAAAATGCATATCTGCACTGGATAGCATCTTAAGAGTTTTATAATAACCGATGACGATGTGTGAGGAAAGGTTCTTCATGGAACCACATATTGCAAGTGTTGGTACGGAAAATCGTAAACACTGACTACAATGCAGTGGAACGTATCGAGATGCACCATAAATGTAAAAAACTACGTCGTAATCATAATTCTTTTCAATTTGCAAAGGCTTAACCAACGAAAATATATAATGTCTTTATTATTTGAATTACGGTGAATGTTAAATTCGTTATACTAAAATGCAGAAATAAAATCGTATAATTTCTTATGTAAGGCTAAATATGGGATTCACAGTATTTCAAACCAAGATAAAAGAACAGTGCATTCCCTGTGTATTAGCAACAGGCCAGTCTAACGCTGAACCCTAGAATATGTCCTGACAGTCTATCTACAAGTTCCACCGGAGACCTTGGAAGGATAAAGAGAGTAGATAACTTTGGCAAAGAAGATAATAAATGAGAATTTTATAGAATGCTAGATTCTAAAGAAGCATTGCCACTGAGAAAACTGAAAATTTCACCGAGAAAGAACAATTACATTGATATATCTAAATCTATATTATCGAAAACTGTAAAGGGCTTTGGCCTCACATTCCTCAAGCATACAGACTGTAGAGATACAATTTATGAAAAGACACCTAGAAGATTTAAGAAGTAAATATTTACCACAAAATAGAGAACATTACGATATTGTGTAGATGAAACATGGCTAAATGCACCACATACTAGTGAAGAAGAACAGCAATCTATAGATGGAATTATAGAAAGAATTGTGCCAAGTAGTAAATGACAGCTACTGATAAATAGACAATGCAGGTAGCAGATATAATGGACTGTTGACGAATGATGACCTAGCGTAAATCCTATAGAGTTAGTTTGGACTAAGGTTGAAGGACAGGTGGCAAGTGACAACGAAACCTTAAAACTATCGGATGTAAAGAAAATCGGATATTTTGCACTTTCAGACATTGGCACACAATTATGCGAGAAAAGTGTGAGGACGATGTAATGAAAAAGAAAGACAGTTATTGCTAGTAAGATGATTTGCGATTCATTCAGTCGACAGCAGTCATAGATTTTGTTTTGTCATTGACTCTGAATAGAGTGAATATATTCTACGAGAATGTATGTTTTAATAAAAAATGTCATTAATTAGAAGGTGCTTAAACTTATAATGACGCTTGAAACATAAATTTAATTAAAAAGAAACGGTGACACAAAAACAACACATACGTTAGTCATATAATTGTCGTTTAACACACATCTCTTACTGGAAATTCATATAATATAAACAAGTATGAACATTTATAAGAAACAATAATTTATTAACACATCTTTGATACATTAAGATAGACCTACGGCTCTTAATGTACTATACATTTGAGGCGAACCTGACAAATGTGTTGTGTGTATAACGATAGTTATGGACCCCTTGAAAATAATAAAGGGAACGTCTATTTTTGCAAATCTGGGCAGTCTATATAATATTTTTGCATAAGACATTAACGTCGTAATAAATAAAAGAGTGCATGCACAAATTCCAGATGATAGGTTAATGAATTATTAAGATTATGTATCAATTCCAATGGCACATATTTATAAACGCACTGCATCTTAGTTAGTTCATGTTCTTAATTCGTGGAGATATCCCTCATCGAATGTTACTGTTCTTTTGAAAGACAGCATTTCAAGTTTTTGAGCTTCTTAAATACCAGTGTTATATCAGTATAAACGAAGGGAAGGAATGAGCAAGCATCGCAGAGTCTGCTGTACTTTACTTACATCAGCAAGATAACAATATATTTTTCCATCAAGCATAAATCAATATTTGATATGTTAAAAATTGTGAGTCTTGAAAACTGTAAGCGCATTGTCTATAATTAAATTGATTGCATGCAAGTATTCTTGAGGTATAAGAAGAGTTAATATGAATGAGAAAATACTGCGCTGTTATTGTTTCTGTTTATTTATGTTAGGTTTCATTACATAATGTTGACATTGTCAATACGAGAAGATCGAGACGGAGTAACTGTCTGGAGAACACGGGTTCGAATCTAAGTAAAGACATTGACAGCTGTCTATCAGGAGACGATATTACAAACTAGCCAGCTAACTGCGTCGATTAACGGTCTATATTCCTCAGTCATATAACTTGCCCCGGATGAGCTCAGCAATGTGAAATGCGGTATAATTATAGCCATATCAGAATGATAAAAAATTGCAATGTTTTATTTCTGTATCATACGGGGAGCACAGTATTTATAACTTTCATGTATTCCTGCTCTTTTGGAGTATAGTATCTAGAGCTATCCTGTATTCCTGTATCCTATATGGAGTATGACATCTAGAGCTATCCTTTATTCCTGTATCACTTTTGGAGTATGGTATCTAGAGATATTCTTTATTCCTGTATCCTATATGGATTATGGCATCTAGAGCTATATATTATTCCAGTATTGTATATGAGGTATTGTTTCAAGAGCTATCTCTCAAATCCAAAAGGCTACTGTACACTCATCAAACCTTTGACAGGTGTGAATGGTCAGGTCTGCGATTCTACCTAGAAGGGTTAGACCGCACACTTGTTCGCCTCTAACGATATGCATTAAGAATGAGTGTGGCCATATGTCTCTCGTCTCTGTCACACATAAATCGCACTAGGAAACCACTGGGGAAACACTTGTGTGAAATGAGGACACATATATATATGTGTGCTATTAGTGGGGCAATGCACTATTTGACAATTCCTTACATACGACACAGCCTTCATACTGAGTCTTCTGCCTGACTGTTGTATTTGCTTACTTATAATGACAAAGATCGAATCTGCAGCGGTCCTGAAGGTTAAAAGTCGATAAAATCGCATACAGGTAATGGCTCAGTGGCCGCACCAGGAGATAAACGAGGCTGGCATCGTATCCTGCTCCTCTGTGGATTGCCGCCGGTTTGAGTTTGAGAGTTTGTTTTGTTGTGATTTGTTCATATTTCGTCAGTTTTTGATTGTGTGCAATCATATTGACCATATCTTATTTGTTCTCCGCACTATTTCATAACTGACATGTCGTGTCTTATACTTTCCTGGCACAACCTGATATAGCGGCGAACTTAGACGGCTCATTTTACATCCTGTTTGTTGTTTTTGGTTCGATCATTCTTTATCCCGTAGAAATGTCTTGTGACTGTAATGTAGACGTTGTTTTGTTGTTACCTTGGACGGTCACTGAGCTGTAACTATCTGTGTTTTTATTTATGATTATTATCTCTACTACCACAGCGACCGTTCAACATTCATGGCGACACGAGCCCACAAGAGACTGTGCACACAATTTATAACACCAAAATTAATTTCCCTTCCAATGCCTCTGATGAAATGAATGACATTTTGAGACAGGTAAGGGTATACATATTATGATCGATATATTTTTGTTTAAGTTACACAATTTCTAGCGTTTAGAAGTACACACGCCATGCATCGTGTGTTGTTAATCTTGTGTTAGCGCTGCAAAAATTGTTTGTCCCAAGAACAATGATTTTAACAGTTTAGGCGTCTTCTTATAGGTTTTGTTTCACCTGAATAATTTAGCAGTATATATTCACTTGTACTTACTATCCATCTTCGAAGATGTTAATCTCTTGGCCAAACACCTTCACAGTTTCTATTTCTCTATCTATTGCTAATTACATTATTTCTCAGTTAGTGTCAAAGTTGTAGCTTCGATATTTGAATGTGTTTATTTAATACTGCTATTCTTTGTCAATGTTGACTGTATGCCGATAGTCCTTGTCAGTGCAGATTTCTAAGATCGATATTCCTTGTTCAGGTTGGGTGAGGAAATGGATGGGAGGAACTAGCTGGTATCTGCATTTAAACAAGCATTTCTTAAAATCGGATTTAGCAGAGTTGTGCGTGTGGCTAGCACTTTTCACCAAGCAAATTGCTACATAAACCCCCACTACGAATGGTCACACAAAAGGCTTTGGGAGCAAGGTGCTTATTTAAAAAAACCAACTGGAGCAGTGGCCCATATTCCCTATAGAGTGTGAGAGCAGGGACATATATCTTTCAGACACCTAGCTAAAACAAAAACTAAACCTACGTGACGATCAATAGGTCTTCATCGGAGACAACGGACAATGCACATTTGAACAAGGAATAAATCATACAAGTAGAGATGAACATACACAAAGTAGGTACACATAAAAGGATAATTAACTGAAGATTGATGTGGACAATGATCCACATTGGGTGGAAGTGTAAAGGTTGACCAGAAAAATACACTTATTTACTTGGAATACTTGGACTCCTGGTATCCAGACAGGCAGGTTATGTCTGCTGCCAGGCAGCAGAAGGCTATTCGTAGTACGTTCTTAATTTTGCAGTTTTCTACTTCCTGGCGCCTACTAAGCTTAGATGAAGGTAAGTATTGAGAGTGAATTTCAGGACATTTTAGAATGATCGATTTTCCACTGCCAAGGGATATTGTACACGGAATCTTCGAGTTTTTCGCCATCTCCAATATGATTAGACGCTGGTCTCACCTCCCGTTACATGAGAGACCAACACCTTTGCCTCTCAGCTACAGAAAAGCATGCGAATTGCGACAAGTAAAGTGCCGGATAAGACGATAAGCCAGGTGGTAATAAACATGAAAACGGGGCTCAAATGCAAGAAAGGGATGGAGGTAAGGTTAGAGGAGAAGATAGAGTCTAAGTAAAGGTATAACGAACGTTGGTACCGTGCTGTTAAATGTAGGCTATGAGTAATCTCAATCGTTTCTCCAGCAGAAATCAATGCCAATCGTTAGGGGTACAGGAGACGATACATGAGACTCGGGTGTCAGCTATGTAGTGTCCACAACAATTGGAATGGTTGGTGGTCAAGCAACCAGAGTGCTTGGAGATGTCATTAAGATGTTCATGAAATCGTCCACGCAGTTTCATATCGGTCTCACCGATGTATGTCATGCCACACCGGTGGCAAATGATGGAAAATATTATGTTGGGAGTTGCTGGTGAATTCCCCCGTTACAAAAAAAAAAAAAAAAAAATTAAAGTAAGATGGCCTCGCCTGACTGGCTGTGCTCTCGGCTCGTTCCGCGTTTGTGTCGTTTTGTGCTGTTTGGATTATAATTCACGACTCATTCACCAGGTCGTATCAAGGACTTTATGCTGTGGAATTTATGTGCTTTCGTTCGGTTATTCTGTTGTTATGCTGCATCATGCCGCGGCTGTGTGTTTGGCTTAAACCGTGAGAAAACAGTCCAGGATGGCGTTGAACGTTCCGCTTGACTGCACCACAGAATTCAGCTCAGGATTTCACTACTGAAGGGCCTTCCTGCTTAAACTTCCTCCTGCCCCCACCCTCCTTCAACCGGAGGTTACATCATACCTCTCCCAACCCCATATTATCAGTACAGCTATGGTCACGCTGACCCGAAGGTAGACACAAGTCACGGGGACGGAACGCGAAGAAACAGAAAGTCAGACACGGACAGACAAGGAAAGCCGACCCAAATATTGGTTCAACACACACTCCTCGCGGCCCTCATCCCGAGGGTGGAGTACTATGCTCCACACGGAGAGTCTGTAGGGATTTCGGTCGACACGCTACGCATGAACAGCCCTCAGTAGTTGGAGTTGGTAGTGGTCGGGCCTTTGACGCCTAAGCGAACATTGTTATTCCGCCTAACACTTCGAACGATTCCCGTCTATCGTGAGAGAACTATTTTTTAGGTTTTAATATTTACAACACGTTTACTCACTTGTGAATTTACCATGAAAGGTTGAGGATGAGTGCTTTACAAAAAGATCACTCACTTGTGAATTTACCATGAAATGTTGAGGAAGAATTCTTTACAAAACGATCGCTCACTTGCAAATCGACCTTGAGAAATGTTTTAATGTTAGTAACACATAACATATTCTGATACCAATTAAAACTGAACAACGAAATTACCATTACAGCGTCTTTGAAGAGTGGAAATCCTCAATCTTTTTCTTCATTTGTATGTCAAGTTAAGGGCTAGTTACGCCCGCTGTTTATGGCGCGTGCTGGACCATGCCTTCCCCCACATTCCAGGAACCTGCAGCTATTTCGATGAAAATTATTTGGATATGTAACGTAGTACATTCTTAAGTAGGTGATATTTAGGAAAATAACATTGCACCGTGTTCGTGCCAAAACGGTAATGAAATCGGCTGCGTTGTCCAGTCCATGTGATCAAATATATTTGATTGCACCAAGTACACCACCAGCATATTTGATTGCACCAAGTTCACCACCAGCATTTTTATGCGAGATTGACAGACAGCTCTCTCATACCCCCCGTTCCCTGCGCCCCCTCCTTTCTTTCCAATTGCATTATAAAGCGCTAGATGTACTATTTAAGTATAGATTATGAGTAAATGCTGAAATCAATAATCCAAGTTATGTACCGTCTTGCAGCTCCTGGCTATAGATCCACTTCAGCGCATGCAGACTCTCCAGGCAGTCCAGTCGCACCCAGCCATGGCTAACCTTGACCTAGAATGTGTCAAGGCCAAGGCCATTAAGCCCGTCTTTGTGCCTTCTGTGAGTATTTAAGCAGTGGTTCCCAATTTGGGGACGGGAAAGGTCCCGTTGGTGTCTGCGAAGTGTTCTGTCGGGGTCTGGGAGGAGTGCTGTTGGGGTTTTGAGCTCTTCGAAGAGTACTGCCGAGGTCTGGGAGACGTCCATTTAGGGTCTACGAAAAGTTTTGTCGGGGTCTGGGAAGAGTCCATTTGGGGACTGAGACGAGCTATGATGGGGTTTACGAAGAATCCTGGTGATGTACCAAAGAGTTCTGCTGTGGTCCACGAAGAGTCCTGTCAGTGTCTGAAAAGCGTTTTGCTGGGGTGCGCCAAAAGTTCTATAAGGATCCACGAAGAAGCGCATTGGGGCTTGTGAAGAGTCCGTTATGTTTAAGGATCAAAGGGTCTGTCGGGGTCTAAGAAGCGTTCTACTTGGATCGTCTGAGAGTTCGGGCAGGATCCACAAGGGTCTGTCAGGGGTATAAGAAGCGTTCTACTTGGATCGTCTGAGAGTTCTGGCAGGATTCACAAGGGTCTGTCGGGGTCTAAGAAGTGTTCTTCTAGAATCCGTCAATAGATCTGTCAGATCCACGAATAGTCATGTTATAGTCCACGAAGAGTCAGCTATTTTTAGTTATCAAAGAATCCTGCCGGGGACCTCAAAAATTCCTGTCAGGGTCTGCGACCAGTCCTGTTAGAGTCTGCGACCAGTCCTGTTAGAGTCTGCGACCAGTCCTGTTAGAGTCTGCGAACCAAATCTTCATTTGCAAATTGTAAGGTTTGCCACTAATGTCTCTAAAACAATGGTGCTGATCCTTGAAATGGAATAAAAGCGTTAATTTATATACTATTACTGTTCAAACCACTTCTTGTACTAATCTTCTTCTTCTTCTTCTTCATCGTACGCTGTTTACAGCGATATTTACGTTGCACTGATTTAATTTGTTAGCCAGTGGCTCAGTGCATCCGATTTCAACAGGCGTTTCTGTAGGGTTGCCCTCCTTAGCCTTTGGCTGTCCTCAGCCTAACTGCAAGGCAGCAGTTGTTTTTGGTCAGAGTTGTCTCTCTTGGGAAGTTAACTTGCAGGACTATCGAGTCTTCCCTACTCGTGTCTATAGCGTTTGGCAATGATATGATGGACTATGTACTAGTTTGTACTATCCCGGAAGAGAGGCAGTCCAGTGTGACTTTTTCCCAGGATCGTCACGTCCTGCCAGAAACGTAGCATATGCATATGAGTGAGGTATCTTTTTGCTCGCTTTATTTTCTCGGCTCATCTGCAGTGAAGGTACGCCTAGCATTCCCCGCCACCCGGGAGCTTGTCACCATAGGGCAGGAGGTGCAATGTCCGCTGGACTGCATCTCTTCTGCGTCCATTGGAATGACTTATAGTAGACAGATGCAAAGAGCGAGGAAGGAGTGCATTTTACCAGGTGCATTCCTGCGGCTCGATCGGGCCGGGACACAAGCCCCAGCCATGTCGTAGCCTCCCATCTCAGCGGCGCTGAGATTTTGGGCGGGATTCTGGCTTAGAGGCGTTCGGCCGAAATCCCTCAGATGGTAGCTTATCAGCCAAGCACGTGGACCAAATGTCAGCGACCTGTGATTCCTCTCGAAATAGTGCATTTGACCAGGTGACAAGCCTAGTCTTGCACGTAGCGGACATATCTCATGGTCAAGGGTTGAGTCTCAGCAGTTCGCAGTGAGGTAGCTGATCTGCTGCTTAGGGCACCCGACCGAGAACTAAGTCTTCTACAAATGATTTCATTCCTCATCGCCGTATGGGGTGAATATCGAGCGGCTTCCCGCCCGCTTTTATCAGCGGACGGCAGAGACCTCATTCTGCGGCTTGACCGGGCGGGGCTGGAGCGTGGCCCCCAGGTCCCCACCATATCGAAGCCTCCCTTTGCATTCGTGTTGGGCTGCTTTTGGGCGGGATTTTTGGCTTAGAGGCGTTCGGCCGTAATCCCTCACCTTACACCGTTGGCTTATCCGCCTAGTACGTGAACCAAATGTCTGCGGCTCCTTTCGCTCCGCCTGGCGGGACTGAGATCGCTTTACGAACACTGGTTGAAATTGAGTCGCTGCGACGAGACAACTACCCCAGATTTGTACTAATCTAAAGTCCTTTCTTTCATGCAGAAAATGAACTTTCTTTAATTTAAGAAGACCAATTTATTGAATTGTCTTGTTCAACATTCAGAATTATTTAATACGTTTACTTTACTTTGTTTTCCATTCTAATTCTGCGTACACTGTTATGTTAAAAATGGCGATGAAATATGTGTTCTCATTGGCCACCACGTGTCTGTGCTAGACAGCGCTATCTGGTCTTGGCCACATTCAAACTCGACAGCCTTGTTGTTCGTCCTGCTCGTACTGAATCGAGTTAAATCTTAGCGTTTCTTTGGTGGCCGGTCACAGGGGTTCTTCTTGCATCCCAAAGTGCACGTGAGAAGATGGACTGGAGTGCTCCTAGATTTAGTGCAATGCACGTCACGTCACTTAAGTTCCCACCCTATGGGGGGTGGGGGGGGGACTACATTGACGATCCCCACCTCGTTATCTGGGCGTCGTGACACAGCCTGTTTACAGGAGCACGAACGACGACGAGAGATATGCTTGTTTTGATCAGTATGTTTCATCTGATCCTTGTCTCTCAAAAATAGATTTAGAAACAGATAAAGTCTAGAGACTGAACAGATAAAGTCTAGAGCCAGATCTACAACTTCTTCTTCATCGTATGCAGTCAGACAGTAACCATTATTTTTTCGAAAAAAAGCGGCGGTCATCCTGAGGCTGTCGACACTGCCATAGAGCTTGTCTAGTGTTGCCACAGGTGATGGCCACATCTGCTCTCTCTGATCCTCGTATGTCGGGCAGTTCTGCAGCAGATGTTCAGCGGTCATTTTCCCGGTACCACACGGGCATTCGTCGGTGCCACCTATCTTCAATTTGTTGAATAGGTGTACCACCAAATTCAACAAATTGAAGATAGGTGGCACCGACGAATGCCCGTGTGGTTGAAGATAGGTGGCACCGACGAATGCCCGTGTGGTTGAAGATAGGTGGCACCGACGAATGCCCGTGTGGTACCGGGAAAATGACCGCTGAACATCTGCTGCAGAACTGCCCGACATACGAGGATCAGAGAGAGCAGATGTGGTCATCACCAGTGGAACCACAAGACAAGCTCTATGGCAGTGTCGACAGCCTCAGGATGACCGCCGCTTTTTTCGAAAAAATAATGGTTACTGTCTGACTGCGTACGAAGAAGAAGAAGAAGAAGAAGAAGAATAGGTGGTACCTCAGTCTATTGTGGCCAGTGCGAAGTCTGAAGACCACGACCTGCTCTTTTCTGTTCAACTAGTAATAGGCATCGTTTTTGGTGTAACCAGTATGTTCGGTTTCCCATTTGGTCATGTATCTAGCTCTAATAAGCCGTTTTGACTCTTCGTATGTCATACTAGTATCAGGTTGTGGTAGTTTTGCATCTTCTTTTGCCAGTCTGTCTGCCTCCTCGTTGCCTTGGATGTTGCAGTGAGATGGGACCCACTGCACCACTACTCTTTTTGGTGCGGCCTGCTGGCATAGTTGACAGAGTACTGCTCTTAAATCATTAAGTTCAGTATTTTTCTGGCTTTTCAGTGCTGTGACTACGGCCAATGCATCTGTAAGCAAAACTATGTGGCTTTCATTCCTTTTACCTGTCACAATTTCTTCCACTGCCGCCCTCAGTGCCTCTGCCTCCGCTCTGAAATTGCTTGTGTATTTTACAGTACCGAATGAAGATCTACAACTAAAATGATCCTCTTTTAATCCTGACATTTAGAGTATAACAGTACACACAAAATAACCCTAACAATCACATTCGGAAAGTCTTGAATGAAAGTTACATATCGTTACAAAGACTTTAAAATCATGAATTTGATAGTGTTGTGAGTTATCGCCTTCTTTTCTACCATTGAGTGTTTAGGTAGTGCTTTCTTTTCTGCTGATTAGCACAGCGGTAGACCACTCACTCTTCATGGCAAAGGTACGGGGTTTTAATTCCCGTTACCGGCAGCTCCACGCGACCCAGCTGTAAATGTGTACTTAGATGACGGCTAGGAAAGGAAAATCTCAACTGGTCACCCCATCTCACAAAGTAGTGACTTAGTACATGGAAGTCTCTAACACATCCACCCTGACGACAGTGTCTGCTATGGGACTACTTTTACATGATGTTAGTGTTTACGGGATAGAGTTGCTGGCCCTATGCTCAACCCTCCTTAGTCGTCTCTTACGACATGCCTGGCAGGTTACGGTGTTACTATTAATTGGTTCCCAGTCAGTTCCGATAACTTACAAGCGTTGATTCAATATTTAATTGTTATTTCTTGTTTTACATTGGATACAAAATGAATTAAAAACGTGTACATAGATGTGTTTGGTTGACCTTTTGTGTCTGGTGAGAGTATGGGAGCAATGGCGAAGCATCATTGACTTCAAAAGATGAAGGAACATTGGTTTCAGGGGGTCATTGATGAAGTGTAATTGACTTCTAATGGTCGACTTCAAAGTATCATTGGTTTAATGAGGTTGACGACTGGTTATCATTGACTTCATGGGTTAACAAGGGAGTAGCACTAGCTTCAGAAGGTCGACGACAAAGTATCATTGGTTTAATGAGGTCGACGACTGGTTATCATTGACTTCATGGGTTAACAATGGAGTAGCACTAGCTTCAGAAGGTCGACGACAAAGTATCATTGGTTTGGAAGATTGATGGCGAAGTATCATTGTCTTCAAAGAGTCGCGGTCTGGAACAGGTTACGAACCACTGTATCCGAACATCTGTATATTGATCAGCTATTAGAGCACAGGGGAACTCGTGTTTCTCGCGTCGATACAGCTTGAGTGGATTGAAGTTCCCGACGAGGAGGCTAGGAGTGCTAACGGCAAACATGTGCTTTCGTAAACAGTCTAAGCATCCGAACATAATTGTCTGACACATTTAGCTGAATTCTGTAGATATAAATAAACTCACTGAACTTTACAACAAACTAATATTACTGAAATGTTTCCAACAACTATTTATTGTTCTTCGTGAATCTTGGAGCCTTAACAATACACCTAAGCCATTTTCTGGAAACAAGCCGTTAGTTAACAGGGAGTGGTACATTTGTTTAGGATCTAGGAGCCATGTACACATAATGTAGAAGCCAGGCATTATCTTGCATGAAGAGTTCCTCGTTAGATTGTGCAACATGCCGGTGGGTATGAGTGAATTGTTCTTGACAATTGGAATACTTAAAGTTCGTATGAAGTTTATTTTAAGGTTCCTTGCGTCTTAATTCACTCCAAACAAAAGAAATAACTATATTTTGCACCGAATTTGAGATGGTAACGTCACAGAATAGTCCACTTTTTTATAGTTGTAGGTGTCAAACATACCTTGAGAATAACTGCAACTGCTTATTCCTGCTGCTCTAGCAATGCATTTATTGAATCTGTCAACGTTAATCCATGCTAAGTAGAGCAGCATCTAGTTTCTGTATCAGCATGGCATTATCCAAGCTATCAGACGATGTAATTACCATGTTATCTAACCCTAAACTTAAAACCTAACCATAACCCTAAACCTAACCCTAACCATAACAAAACCATTCCCAAAACTGAATATAACCATCTTTCAACACTTCCAACTTTATCTAGCTTTTACTGATTTATTTGAAATAGAATTATATTGGGCTGTCCTTTCCTTACCATGAAATGGAATGTCCCATTTCGTACGACGTGGACACATATAACTGTTTGGGGTAAATTAAGAGGCAAGTGCCAGACAAAGTAAAACTGACCTATTTTTGCTACTCCTAACTGATGTTATGCCTTAGATGACCATAGACGTCTCGTAGACTTGCTGATGAAGTACCACTGGTCTACAGCCTTGACAGGTGCAGATTCTTTCAGTGACGGTTATTATCTTGTTGTTACATAGAACTCACAGTAACTTCAGAAAGGGTAAACTCTTTCATTTCCCTGCCCCCAGGTAACTGTTTCAAGTAAACTCTTTCATGTCCCGGTCCCCAGGTAACTGTTTCGAGTAAACTCTTTCATGTCCCGGTCCCCAGGTAACTGTTTCGAGTAAACTCTTTCATGTACCGACCCCAGGTAATTGTTTCGTGTACACTCTTTCATGTCCCGGCCCCCAGGTAACTGTTTGAGGTAAACTCTTTCATGTCCCCGCCCCCCAGAGAACTATGCGAGGTAAACTCTTTAATGGCCCGAGCCCCAGAAAACCGTGCTGGGTAAACTCTTTCATGTCCCGGCCCCAGGTAACTGTTTGAGGTAAACTCTTTCATGTCCCAATCCCCAAAGAACCGTGTGAGATAAACTCTTTCATGTCCCAATCCCCAAAAGAACCGTGTGAGATAAACTCTTTCATGTCCCAATCCCCAGAGAACTGTGTAGGTAAACTCT
Organism: Ariolimax columbianus; assembly: GCA_036924085.1. Classification (NCBI taxonomy): domain Eukaryota; kingdom Metazoa; phylum Mollusca; class Gastropoda; order Stylommatophora; family Arionidae; genus Ariolimax; species Ariolimax columbianus. The sequence continues at coordinate 147,863,084 of JAVGWX010000001.1, forward strand.
TTCATGTGCCGGCCCCCAGGGAACTGTGTGGGGTGTGAGGGATGGGCACTTACTGCGAAGAACAATATCGTACCCCATAGACAAGAAACGATCACGGGGATGACCACCAACACATTTGCCCCGTGAAAAGTTTAGCTTCTGCGTTATTTATTTCAACAAACGACATATGTATATGAAAACCGTTTGAAACCTTCCAAATAATCACAAATAATGCGATGTTAAAATGACGTATCTTTCATTAAGCAGTCATCAAACCACCAGTCGAACATGTCTGGAAAGCTTCAAATAATAAGGAAATGCATTTATTTGACTAGTAGTTGTACCACTGTATTTCGCTGCACAGAATAATGCTTTGAATACTTTCAATAATGTAACAGTTGTCGGTTGTATCACGTCGTTTAACGGGCCGATTGACGCCTTCACTGAAGGCTATTTCTTAGAAGTAATGTATTTACTATTCTATTGCGTACTTTAACTTAAAATCTATCAAATGATAATGGACAAAGAAAATACAATTGTTTATCGCTATTGGAATATATCACCGTCGATTCTACCAAAAGCGAATTTACATAAAAAAACAGATTATTTCAGTCGAACGATTAAAGCCCTTACCATCATTTCTAACAGAATGCACCAATACACAATTTTGTAAAAAGCAGGTGTTAAGTGGCGAGATAATAAATAATATTGATTTAGCTGGATAAGCTGAGTCGCCGAGAGACGGACAAGCTGAGTCATGGAGAGACGGACAAGCTGAGTCGCCGAGAGACGGATAAGTTGAGTCGCCGAGAGACGGACAAGCTGAGTCATGGAGAGACGGACAAGCTGAGTCGCCGAGAGACGGACAAGCTGAGTCGCCGAGAGACGGACAAGCTGAGTCGCCGAGAGACTGACAAGCTGATGTGTAAAAGGACACAGGCAACTAGTCCTAGAACATCGGAGGAAGTAGAGAAATTAAGATGGACTTATTTTCTATTTTGTGTCCCTTAAAACTGATAGGGCGGGGGGGGGGGGGGGGGGATGTGTGAAGGGGAAGAGGATATGAAGAATATACGTGATCAGGCGTGGGGAAATTGTGCCGTTAAATACTGTTCAGGCGCAGAGACACAATTTTTATGGGCCTGGCGCGTGGGATATGTCGTGCCCAGCCTGAGTAACTGTTGGCGGACATTTGGCGGGAAATATCAATTTGTTGCTATACAACTGTTGCATTCACACTTGTTGTAGAGCTTATGTGGGTTTATCTCAACGTATCTCGACATGCTCTGTATCTAAATGTAGAGCAGACGATCAGTAAACGTATTACAGTTGGTGTCTCTCACAAGCTAGTCGAGACACGTTCCAATGTACCCTGTTTGTAAAAAGTGAGAACGTGACTGCAATTATACAATCTGAATGGCTATCGTATAAAAGAAGATAATACCTCAACCTATTAAGCATTATCTTCTGTTAGTCTGCCATTGCATGTTATATTTAAGTATATAGCCTGTAATGTAAGACTCCACATCAGACATACGTGTCTACCATTACATATCATATTTAATGTATTGTAAGACTTCACATCAGACATATTTGTCCATTTTAAGTCTCCCATTACCTATTATATATAAGTAAATGTTATGTATTTTGAAACGGCCCAATTGACATACTTCTTTGCTCTGCTGATTCACAGAAAGATCACTTGAACTGTGATCCGACCTATGAACTCGAGGAGATGATCATAGAGACCAAACCACTTCATAAGAAGAAGAAGAGGTTGGCAAAACAACTATCAAAGAAAGACAGCTTAACATCGGAGGTAGTTTGTGTAACTTGTCTTCTCAGTTGACTGTATGTAAATGTTGTAAGGAAGAATCTGAGAAATGAGGAGAACAAAGAAGAATTGATCAACAAATTCAGTCAAGACTAAATATGTGTTGGTCAATCTAGAAAACATAACATTTTACTGAAAACAGTATTGGAAGGAAAAGTAGGTGCACATGAAAACAACGCTATAAGCGGGAAGATACCAGCAAGCGATGAACACTGGAACACGTGTGAGATTGTAACATCAAGTTGAGGACCAGGTCTTTGAAAATCCATTTCAGTTTACCTTAGTTGCGAAGACAACAACTTAACTGAACTTAAATACATTACCTTTTAAACTGTTTGGCTCATATTTGCGTTTCTTATACTTTATCTAACTCTGATATTTAACTCTGATTTGGAACGCGAAATTAGGCCATGATGCTCGTCCTATTTGGCAAGAAATTGGCCCATCTAGTAATGAACTTACAAATGAGAGAGGCTTTCGATTGTTAGAATTTATTAGATATAACTAGCTAATACCTGCTAACCCACTAGGAATACACAGAGCGTCGACACGGCATGCCCCAAACGGTATCCACCACAACCAAATTGATGATATCTTAATACAGAGACGATTCTAGTCTGGGGTGCATGTATCCAGGCCATGAACTTTTCTAGGTGTTGACATAGGCAGTGATCACGACCTAGTAATGCTGAACTTTCCAGTCAAACAGAAAATCGTAAACCAATCACGCAATGTCAGACCGAATTTCAACCTATACAAATTGACAGACCGGTTATCGGCACAGCGATACGAGGATAAAATCAGAGAAAGGTTATCTACCCTGATCGAAACGAATCTCGAATTTGAAACACTGACAAATGGCGTGAATGAGTCCTTTCTGGATGCATCCAACACCATACTAGGAAAACAGCGACGAAAGACCAAACCGTGGGTGACAGATGGTATTCTGACACTATGTGATGAAAGACGGTCACTCAAAGGATAGAACTCTACGGATCTGGGAGCAATCGCATATAAGCGCATTAACAAAAGAATTAGAACAGAGATGCGTGAAGCGACGAAATTAAGATCTCCCAGAAATACAAAGAGATTGAAGAGTGCAATCGTAAAAATTACACCACAAAAGCACACCGGTTAGGGAAAAACGGACTAAACATCCTATGCCAAAGTCTACCATAATCAAAAGTGCCGAAGGCAATATCTTAACAGCAGTGTCCGACATCCTAAACAAGTGGAATCAGTTCTGCGCAGACATGTATAGATATCAAATACAGGACATCCAAACATGCTTGTACACCCTACCACAACTCAAAAGGAAACCCGACCCATATCCAGAAGGAAGGTCGAAATGGCGATCAATGCAATTAAAATTGGGAAAGCGGTGGGAACGGACAATATTCCAGGGGAATTAATTACATATGGGGGGGGGGGGGGGTCAATGCTTATTGAGGTAATGACTATCATGTGTAACAAGATCTGGCAGACATGTGTTTGGCCATCAGCATGGATCATCACTATCCCCAAAAAGGGCAGTCCGCAGCTATGTACCAACTATAGGACCATCAGTTTGATTAGCCACGCAAGCAGAGTGATGTTCAAGATCATTCTAAACAACTACAACAAAAGCAGAAAAGATCGTAGCAGACGAACAAACTAGTTTTCGAGCAGGCAGAACACATTTTCAATTTGCGACTATTATGTGAAAAATATGACCAATACCAGAAACTCATCTACCATATGTTTGATGATTTCACAGGGTGTGGCACGATGGTCTCTGTGACACATTACACCAATACAAAATGGGCGGCAAACTCACCGGCATCACAAAGAGTCTGTATGACAATGCCACGAGCGCAGTACTGATAAACGGCAAACAGGGAAAGTGGTTTCCAACTACGGTCGGCGTGAGACAGGGATGTTTATTGTCACCTACGCTTTTTAATTTGTTTCATGGACCGAATTGTTACAGATGCTCTAGAATGTCCCCATGGAACAGAAACAATAGGTGAGAACACGATTACGAACCTACGTTTCGCCGATGATGTAGATGTCATAGTTGGAAGTGAAAAAGAGTTACATACCCTAGCTACCAGACTTGAAACTGCATCAAGAAAACACGGCATGGAAATAAACCATGAAAAGACACAACGAATGACCAACAACAAAAGTGGATTTCGAGACACCTTATACAAATAGACACCGTTTCTCAGTTCAAATATCTGGGATCTATAATTGGAGCAGAAGGGATGAAGGCAGAGCTAAGACTCAGATCTGCACAAGCAATGTCTATCCTCTCATCAATGAAACATTTATGGAAAGATAAATGCATCGCACTCAAAACCAAGATCGATCTGATACAAATGCTGATCTTCTCTGTATACCTGTACGTATGTGAGACATGGACACTGAATGCGGAAATGGAGTGAAACATCCAAGAGATGGAGATGAGATGCTTCAGACGGATCCTTGGAATAACCTACAGGGTCAACATACATCACAAACGTCAACATAGGAAATACAATCACACATTCTATCAGACATTATCAAGACCTCCTATCATGGTAAAGACACGCAAGCTCCAATTCTTCAGCCATGTACTTCGATCAAGTGGGCTACCAAATAAAGTACTCAGAGGCTCAGTCTCCGACAAAAGGAACAGAGGCCGCCCCAAGTAACGCTGGACAGATGATTGTCGGAAGTGGACAGGGAAGTCCCTGGAGGATTCGGCATTATGGTGCTGGACAGACAAGAATGGCGTAAATTTGTTTACGAGGCAGTGGCATGAGGCGATGCCGACATGACCTCACACAGAACAACGACAAATCACACTCCTGGGAGAGGACTGGTCGCACCCCGGCTAAGAACATGCCCAAGTCACATCACACACAAGTTGAGGGATGCCCCTACGACCTTTCTGAGGGTTACGGGAAAGACCAGACGAGAAAGAACTCTGATATTAGCAACAAAAATTACAAACTTTATTTATTTTTATTTTTGAAATAAATAAAAGTTATGTTCAAGCTCTGTGGAGATATTCTTGATTGATTGCACATCAGCTCTATACCACCAATTTAGATACAAAACGTATGTCATATTTGTCAGATTTCCTGATTGTGACAATCTCTTTTTTTGTATTAGAGAATGTTCACTATATAAAACTTTCCTTTTTTTGTTTATTTGAAACCTTTTAGTTTCTAACCTTCTAAAATGTTGTACCACCTTTTTGTATTAATGAGATAGGCGATTTCGATTGTGCTGTAGTTAGATACAAAATCTCCTGCTTCAGACGCGATGTGAACAAGAGCAAAGATTTCTGCAAATACTTTTTGAGATATATCTTCTGTTCTGCATTGGTTCTCATTCTCCTGCTTCCAAGCCCTGAACAGGGCTTTACAGTACAGGATGTAGTCCGGAGAACGGAAGGCGTTGTGTCGCTAGTTTACAGTTTGACTGCGATATTTGCACCCTTCGGTCCGACACATCCGTCTTCGGCAGAGTTCAGATATATAAATGTTGTTACGTACGCCTAACTGTTCAGCACTATAAAATGTCATTTACATTTATGACATGTCCAGTGTAGATATATATCTTCATGAGAATGTAGTAAATGACATGTCCAATATATATATATATATATATATATATATATATATATATATATATATATATATATATATATATATATATATCTTCATGAAAGTGTATCTGATGAAATGTCAAGTAAAGATATATTTCTTAATGAAAATGTAGTGATAAAATGTCGAGTGTAGATAATCTTCACGAAAATTTAGTTTCCTATATTGTAGATATATCTTCATGAAAATGTAGTTGAATAAATGTTCAGTATATATATATATATATATATATATATATATATATAAATTAAAAAGACTAAGTTGTGCTATGCCTAAATGTGATTGTAACATATTCTATATGTTGTGCTGTGTCTAGATATGATTCTAATTGACAGTAACAGCACCGTGACATACATATATATATTATTTGTTTCACTAGACAATGAGTAAAACGCAAGAGGAAAGTTTGGACCTCTTTAAGGCGTTCCCATACTACAACAGAGAACTGTGAGTTCCAACAACTTCTACGAAAATATACTAACTGAATCGGCAGATTACAAATTGCATGTGTTTACACTAAATAATGAATTAATGTATTATTGATTACATATGAATCAACATTATATGAATGCATCTCACGGAAATCGCAGAAATACATGTTACTATACAGAACGATATGTACATATATATATATATATATATATATATATATATATATATATATATATATATATATATATAGAGAGAGAGAGAGAGAGAGACAGAAAGAGAGAGAAATCGAAAGAGAATGAGAGTAAATACAAAAAAGAGGGAGAGGGGCAAAGAAGAGAGAAGGAAAGAAAACAAAGACAAGAAAGAGAAAAAGAGCAAGTGTATTATTAATTTTCGGTATTAAATTACATTGTTAAAAGTTTATTTTCCTGGGCTATAAACAAATCTTCAACGGCACTACTTCATGCGCCATGCTAACTGGCACACGCGATCATGTCTGGGAGGGCCTAACAATGAATAACATTCCAGGACCCCTGATCTGTGCCACATAGAGTTTCTATAAAACATGCTGAAATTAAGTGGGGACATCAAATCAAAAGTCATGAGAGTTCAGGATCACTAGCGGAGATAGACAAGGTGACATTCTATCACCGTACCTTTCAGGACCATTAGCGGAGTAAGACAGGGTGACATTCAATCGCCGTACATTTTCATATTCCATCTGGATGAAGTCATCAAAGTCTGCAAGGAACGGACACAAAAGTGTGAAGAAGGGTACTGGTTGATGAGACCAAGTTGCATATCAAAGAAGAGTTGAGGAAGATAGGAATGCACATCCGCAACTCCAAAACAAAAACCATGGTGATCGCCAGAGATGAGTAGAGACGTCAGATAAGACTGGGAACACGACCATTGGAACAGGCCAGCCACTTAACATCTCTAGGAGTGGTAATAGACAGCAGGGGGAGAATCAAAGAGGAGTTAATTGCATGAAGGGCAGCAGCTGGTAGACTTTTCCGCGCAATAAACAAAAGATTCCTCAGCAATTAAAGAATAACTGCAACTCTCCTTTGTTAGACATGATGAGGTTGCTGTCACCATTACTGTAACTCCTCTTGTTAGACATGATGAGGTTGCTGTCACCATTACTGTAACTCCTCTTGTTAGACATGATGAGGTTGCTATCACCATTACTGTAACTCCTCTTGTTAGACATGATGAGGTTGCTGTCACCATTACTGTAACTCCTCTTGTTAGACATGATGAGGTTGCTGTCACCATTACTGTAACTCCTCTTGTTAGACATGATGAGGTTGCTGTCACCATTACTGTAACTCCTCTTGTTAGACATGATGAGGTTGCTGTCACCATTACTGTAACTCCTCTTGTTAGACATGTTGAGGTTGCTGTCACCATTACTGTAACTCCTCTTGTTAGACATGATGAGGTTGCTGTCACCATTACTGTTCCTCTTTGCTTGATATGATGAGGTTATTATCACCATTACTGTAACTTATATTTGTTTGACATGATGAGGTTGATATCCTCATGTACAACTCTACCTAATCATTATGTGTGACTTGCGTAATGAGATTCAGTGGTTCCATTCTTTGTTACACAAGACGGGATCTCGGGATCTACCAGAAGAATTAATCAGATTAATGCACATTAAAAACGACTCAGAATTACAAACTTACACGAGATAGACAAATAAAAAAAAAATACTATCAGATGATGCTGAAAAGGTAAAGCACACAAGTTGGTGTTGTTAGATGACAATGGGTGTCAAGAGACCGTTTAGGTTAGCGAACTAAGAAATAAAGAATCAATTTCACGTGGACATAATGCACAATAGCGTGTATCCTCATCTCTGTGGAATATAGAAAATGGCCAATACAACCATAGAGATGACACAACATGGTTGCACATGAAGTTAGAAGTCCCACCCTCTAACTTGATAAATTCCCGAGTGATCCACCGGGGTATTTGTGTATGGCAAGGACAAGAATAGCACTACTGCCACACAGAGAGCATGTCGTAAGAGGCGACCAGATATGTGACAAGACATTATATAGGTCATCGTTAGGTGGTTTGTTAAGAGCAGCATAGATGGTGCCTAACATGCTGCGGGTCTACTTTGCTCTAGTGTTTGAGTCTATTACTAGTACGATGGACTCTCACATCGGTTAACCGCCCTCCAATACAGACTCTGCAGAGTATTCTTAACCAGTATAAAGACGTTACGTTTAGACAAGTCACCCCTGAAAGTGGGCACCAGGTTTTTCTGCACCAAGCTGTATACAAGGGCAACAATTCAAATGGTGGTATTGCGCTTGGTCAGGAAATGAATACATTAATTTTAAAACAAATTTGAGCTGCTGAAATATTTCTCAAAGTGTTGGTGAATAAATTTGTTTTATACTTCAGATGTTTTTGTGTGTTTTCAACAGGATTATAAATGGAACATCATCCTCCCCGAGTCCCGCCGAACAAAATATCAGCCAAGATACAAGTAACAAGATATCGGATGTCCATCATGTGCCAGTATCAGCCAATTCTGTTGATATTGTCAACTCATTGACATGTGTCACTCCAGACACACCTGGCAGTTAGCCCTAGCAGTGCCACACAACTTTCTTAGAGACCTCATGATGAAAGATCGCCACTGCTTCCAGATCCGGTCTTTGGTCGATTGGTTCAAAATCCTGTGAGCACAATTGAAAATTAATTATTTGAATACATTTAGGGCTAATATTTAATTATTTTTCAAAGTGCACTGGTCAATATACCCAGTCGGGTCCCGAGTTTGCTAACGTCGGCATTGACTGCTCTCCTGCTTGTGAAAATTATACTACATTGACCAATAGCCGTGCTGTTTGGTTTCTTCAGTACTACACAATGTAGCAACCATTAACGCATCACAGCAAGTGTTATCAAATATCGTGATGACGTGTGCCTGTTTTATTGTTGTGAAAACTAGATGTAGAATCTCCTTTGTACACCGACGAGTTGACGTAATTAATGACATTTAGGAAAGTGTATTGTTTCAGACATGAATAATGACGAGGTAGCCATGATTAACTTTTCATTCCTTTAGACTGCCAAAACATAAGCCAGATTTGCACATATTTGAGTTTATCTAGTGGCAACCTTTAACATATAAACAAGGGGAAGCCATCTAGAAAATGCTGATGCACACAGATACACAGAACTCTTGCTCACTTAAAAAAAAATAGAAAAAAAATTACAAACAAGCAACCAAACAGAACAACAGATAGACAAACAAACAGACAGGCAAACAAACAGATAGACAGACAAACAATCCGATAGACAGACAAACAAACACATAGACAGACAGACAGAAATACATACAGACAAACAAGAAAACAGACAGACAGGCAGATAGATAGACAGACAAACAAACAGACAAACAAACAGACAACCACATAGACAAACAAACATCAGACAAAGAGACTAATAAACAAGCGTACAAATAAACAGAAAGACAAGCAAACAAACTAACAAAGACACATAAACAAACAAGCATGCAAACAAACAGACGAACAAATAAACAAACAGACGAAAAAATAAACAAACAAACAAACAAACAGGAAGACAGACAAACAGACAGACAAACAAACAGACAACCAAATAGACTAACAAACAGTAAACAAAGAGACAAAGAAACAAGCGTACATATAAACAGAAAGACAAACAAACAAACAGACAGACAAACAAACAGACAAACAGATAGATTAACAAACATATAGACAAACAAACAAGCATACAAACTAACCAACAGCAAACAAAGATTAAAAAAACAAGTGTACAAATAAACAGAAAGACAAACAAACAAACAAACAAAACAGACAAACAAATAGAAAGACAAACAAATAAACAAACAAACGCTAAGAGTTTGTGGGAACCTTAAATTGCCCTTCTTGGATCAAGCGCTGTTGTAGGATTTCTCTGATGTCTTGTACACATTTGTTACTCGATCTTTTTCGTACTTCATGTACATCCCCTTTTTGTTCTTACTTTGAAATCGTGTAGTGGTAGTTGATCAGATGGAGTTCTCATGAGACGACCGAACCAACATATTTTCTGCATTGAAATGAATCCAGCATAATGGATTGTTCTCACCAAATGTCCTCATTTCCGAGACACCACTTCAGTTCACACATTGTAATTGTCTTTAGATAAGAGCCAAGTTTGACCGTGATAACAAATAGTTGGCATAAATATGCCCTTTATCAGTTGTTGCTTTTGCTGTCAAACTGATTTTCGAGTGTATAGTAGAACATGTTTGACATCGACGTAGTTTAAATATCTCTATCAAGCCATCCAACTTCTGTAAACAAAAATACTTCAAAGATATTAAAACTCTTGCTCCTGCTTATGTTGGATATTGTTTATGTGCTTGTTTCGTAGATCTTATGTTCTGAGAATACTCATAGTTTTGGTCTTTGATGTACTAATCTAGTCAATATCCGGATATTGTCATGATAACCAGAAAACGAAATTTATTAAGTATAATATAAGTAATATATCTACATCGACCTTTGAGGAGGTTTTTGAAAACCTAGACAGAGGATAGGGATGAGGTTTACTGATGAAATTGTCATCCTCAGTCACGACGTCACAGAAGCGGAGAAAAGGTTGAATGAGCTCAGCAAAGCAAGCGCCGTGGTTGGCCTACAAATCAATAGAAAGAAAACCGAGTTCATGCTAAATACCTTCTGGCCTAAAGGAGATATGCGTCTTGGAGATTGTACCGTCAAAAATATACATTTGTGTATCTACTTGGGTCAAAGATCATAAACTCCCATTCAATAAATCGGCAGACATCAAGAAGGATAACAGCGGGCTGGCTCAGCTTCAACTGTATACCCATACTGCAACAGATTTGAAACGGTAACACTAGGGCTCACACCTTCAACCGTGTGGTTATTCTAGCAATGGTATATGACTACGAGGTGTGGAACCCACGGAAACCTGATGCAGATAGACTCCGCGCTGCACAACGAAGAACGTTGAAGATGTCCTGAAGGAGGCACTGGGCCCAACATGGTTCACCAAAGCAAACGAACGAAATGAGTTTACTCAAAATATGGCTACCTGATACCAGACACACGTTTTCTGATTAAATACCAGGATTTAGCGATTTAGAGATCTTGAGAATAAGTAAAAAGAACAGTATATGTCTGACACCTGGTTGTAGAATGAACAAGTATCTGCTGTTTTCCTGCGCTATGTTTGTCAAAATGGCGTCGGGCCAGTTGACTCTATTGTAGGAACAGCGTGTCGTGATGGAATTTCGAGTGAAAGAAGATTGAAACTTCGTTGAAATTCATTGTCAACTGTCATGTGTGTTTGCAGAACAAACTGTAGCAGGTTCATCACCGTTTGAATGGCGTAAATGCGTTTGTGAAGGTCGTGAATCCATCGAGGATAAGCCAACCGAAAGTGAACCGAAAAATGTTGTAACGAGTGAAACTATAAACAGTGTCAAAAAAGTTATTTGGAACGATCGGCGAGTTACTGTACGCGAAGTTACGATGGCTTCTGGCATAAGTGAAAGCTCTGTGGATATTACCATCACGGATGTTCTCCATTTGTATAATGTTTCCTCTTGATAGATGCCGAAACAACACGGCTCACAGCCCGAAGGTGCTGGGTTCGTTCCCTTTCACAGCACCGGCATTACCCCGGGGAATGCAAAGCCTTAGAAAATGCAGCAAGAAGCAGACCCTTGCATAAAATGCATGCCGAGGTCGGATGCACTGGGCCGACAGGCACACAATAAAAACCGCAGCGCACACCGCATTGGGGAATCGAGAAATAATGCGAATGCAAAAAAACAAAAAATAAAAAAACAACCCCAAAACACTTCTTCTTCCTCTTCCTCGTTCGTCTTCAGACCTCAACTTCAATGACTCTAACAAAGGCAGCAGTCGACTCAAGGCTCTGTACGCTTCCGGACAGCTTCTCGTGGAAGGACACTGGCTGCTGCCAAATGCTACTTCTTTTGTCGGTATACAGAGGACAGGACTGCAAAATATGTTCTGCCTTCATTGGGGCTGTGCCGCAGGCATGAAGGTCTGCAGTGTCAATCTTAAACTTGTTGTACAGATGGCATCTAATTCTGCTGTGACCTGTGCGTAGCCGGAGAATTATCACCTGGTCTCGCCTGGAGAGTTGATGGTAGGCATCGTTTTCTATGTGGCCAGGATGGTCTTTTTTCAATTTTGCACTGTACGTTGCCCTGATGAATGCTTTTGTCTCATTGTATGTGATTTCTGTATCAATCTGCTGTAGCATTCCTCCCTCTCTGGCGAGTCTATCTGCCTCTTCGTTGCCTACAATGCTACAGTGGGCTGGTATCCACTGGACTGTACTTTTTTTTTAACCACTGGGACAGGCGTTCGAGCGAGTCTGCCAGATCACCAAGTTCATTTTTGTGCTGGTTCCTGAGCGCCATTAACACTGCGAGGGCGTCTGTTAAAATGACCACTTGCTTTTTTTACCTGCTCCTTATGGTCTATAAGGGTTTCAGCTGCTTGTCTCAGGGCACTGGCTTCGGCACTGAAGTTGCTGCAGAGTCTCCCAGTGAACAACTGAATTTTGACTCAAAAGGTGTCCTTCTCCACGACAACGCAGGACTCCATACTGTCGTCAAAACTGGCAGTTACTGACCTATTGCATTGTTAGGTACTACCACTCCAGTCATACAGTCGCCGATTTTCACCTTTTTGCGCTTTCGAAAGAGCATCTCGGAGAACAAAAGTTTCCCAATTATGACGAAGTGCGTCAGGAAGTTCTCCAATGACTCAGGAACCAATCAACAAAATTCTACTCTACGCAGCGGTACAGAAGCTCGTAGCCAGATGGGACAAACGTGTTGCAGTGGCAGGTGTCTACGTGAAAAAAATAATACATGCAATTGAAATTCATCTTTCGTAGTTATCTAACAATTACGTCAGTCGGGATAGTTACTGGGCGACCCTTGTAAATCTTTGACAGGCTGGATTCAGTTCAGTTCAGTTCAGTTCATCCAGTGACTTCTTGAGATCGTTGATGCACTTCTGCTGACACCTCCACAATCCTGCGTCATTCCTCTGTCTACAAATTCGCATGAACAAGTTATAAACATGTTTTGTGAATTTGTATTGCACAAAAGATCAATAAAAACAATTTAAAACTCTTGCACAACTTTCACACGCGCGCTCATGGTGAGGCCCTTCCATGGCACTTTGGTTGGGCTAGCTTCTGAGGGCACACAAACCTAGCATAGGTACATACAGACGCACACATTAATCCAAGCACTGGTTTATGTGTCCTGATATCGCCCAATGGACTACGGTCTGGGGTGAAAAATGACGTGCCTCCGCCAGTAGAAGCTAGTGAGGCAAACATCTAAGCAACAACAACAACAACAGCAACAACAACGTCCCTTGGACCTCTAGACATGTCCATACCAAGTCAGCTTTCGTCTTTTGATCGTCGTGAGGTCGTCGTAAAGTCCACTTGCATTCTCGATTCTTCGTCGTACTTCATAAATGGTACGGTCTTTATACGTGATGTTTAGGCGTCTTCTAAAATATCTCATCTTAGTGGCCTGGATTCTTCTCTGAAGATTTGTAATGGTCGATTTTCGCAGATGCAGAGGAATACTGAAAGAGTCAGCGAGCGCATTAGTCTGACCTTTATGGCGCGCGCGAGAGAGAGTCGCTTATCTTTCCGTATAGGTTGTAGTCTGTCTTCATCCTCGTACATTAGGTTCTGATGGTCTGAGTAGTTCATGCATTGTATTAGTTCCACTTCTGTTGTTGCAGTTTGACTGGCTTGTGTTGTTACAGTTTGACTGGCTTCTGTTGTTACAGTTTGGCTGGCTTGTGTTGTTGCAGTTTGGCTGGCTTGTGTTGTTACAGTTTGACTGGCTTCTGTTGTTACAGTTTGGCTGGCTTGTGTTGTTACAGTTTGGCTGGCTTGTGTTGTTACAGTTTGACTGGCTTCTGTTGTTACAGTTTGACTGGCTTCTGTTGTTACAGTTTGGCTGGCTTCTGTTGTTACAGTTTGGCTGGCTTGTGTTGTTGCAGTTTGGCTGGCTTGTGTTGTTACAGTTTGGCTGGCTTGTGTTGTTTGTTTCTCCATGTTAATGTTGAATAGCACATCCTTGTCTTACTCCTGTGATTATTTCAAAATCATTTGTGACTCCATCAGTTGTTCTTATTACATTAAAAACATTATTATGGTACATAGCCATCACATTATAAGTTATATTTGTATTTCGTAATCCTCTAAAATTGTCCAGAGTTTATTTCTTTTTACTCTATATCAATAGCTTTCATCTGATCAATAAATGCTACTCTTAAATGAGTGTCCTATTTTATCATTCTTTTGCTTAAATCACATGATAAATACCATTATCTTACAGAAATTGAGTTGGAAAGAAAAAAAGATCCCATCACGCCATGTGGCGCATAGGAAATATGATGATGGGCCCATATTATTTTGTAACCCGCGGCACTTAGTTAACCGGTACCCATTTAAGGCTGAGTCGACCCAGGAGCCATTGCAGTCTGAAAAACCATTTCCACCTCAACTGGGGAAAAAAACCTAGGACCAATCAGATGCGAAGGCAGAACGCTAACCACTGAGCTCAGCTGAGTTTCACCAAAAGATTTTATTCTTTGTTCAAATATTTTGGTGTACATTTTTGCTCTATGACTTTGTATCGATATGCCTCTCTATGTATTATAGGTTCTCCACCAGATTGTTGTTATTTTAGCGTGTTGTCAATCATCTTATTCTTTCTTTACATGCTTTTGTAGACAATCTCTTGGCCACTTCCCTGAGGTTCTAACTGCTGCATTTGTCTAGCCGCCCATAGCCGGCTTCTTATGTCTAAGGCTGCTCTTCATAGCTATTTCTATGTTTTCAATCAATAAATCAGGTTCCAGATGATTCTTGTTTAAAAAAAAACAACATAATTTTAAGAAGGAGGGAGAGAGGGGGGGGGGGGGGGGGGCTCTGAGTGCCTGCTTGGTTGTATGTGCTCTTTCCAGCGCTGTTGTCCTACATGTTCTGTATATATTGTGTATCTATTTTTGACGTAAATAAATGAAAAAGGATTATAGATCTTGTCTATTAACCTCATTTGCTTTGACACTTTTATAATAATCTCTTAGACAATTTTTGCAAATGGATGTTAGTTGTGCATTGTTTTTTTCTGATTCTTCTTGAGTGATTTTGATTACTCGTTTGGTATTTATTCTTCCTATTGATAAGTAAAATAATCTTCTCGCGTCCTGGACGTCTTCCATGTCCTGTAGAGTAGACAGTATTGATTATTTAATTTCAGCATTCCACCAAGTGCTTTTGTTTTAAATTTCTTGCTTGATTGAGTCGTCATGTGTTTTAATTTCTGCTTATGTTTTCAGCTTTTTTATTTATTGCTTCAAAAATCTTTGTAATTTCTTAGCATATTCTATTTATTTAAGATTACTCTTCTCATTTAAACAAAAAAATATGTGGCAACTATTGACTTTTCTCTATTCTGTTTGTTTATCTGCGATGTTCTTTGCGTCGGCACAACAGGCCGATGATCAGTATATTTTCAGATGTTTTTGGATTACTCTACGTTCTGCTATATTTCTTCTTTGCTTTATTAATAGGTGATCAATTTACCATGTGGCATATTATTCCAGTCAACTTATTCTATGTTGATACTGATAACGAGGGGTACTTGGGGAGGAATGAATGCCACTTCTTACATACAAGTACAACCCACAATCTTTGTTTATGGTTGAAAGTGGTGTGCTTCGCGAAAAAATGCTGACATCTTTTACTAACAATATACAAGAATAGCATCGCTGTAGCAATCCAAACAAGTCTTACAAGGAGGCTAGAGAGGGGTGTGTATGGAGATAGCAGCCTCGTCATTGTAAATAAAATGATACAGAAATTATAAGTGCAAAAGTGACTGAGAGGGCCTTGTTGATATACTTCTTGTAGGGGGATTGGAACTTGCTTCCTAAAGGGGGACGGATATGCTTCCTGCAGGGGTAGGGGGGCTTGCTTCCTGTAGGGGGATGGGTATGCTTCTTGTAGGGGGATAGGTATGCGTCCTGTAGGGGGATGGGTATGCTTCTTGTAGGGGTAGGGGGGCTTGCTTCCTGTAGGGGGATGGGTATGCTTCTTGTAGGGGGATAGGTATGCTTCCTGTAGGGAGATGGGTATGCGTCCTGTAGGGGGATGGGTATGCTTCCTGTAGGGGAATGGGTATGCTTCTTGTAGGGGGATGGGTATGGTTCCTGTAGGGGAATGGGTATGCTTCCTGTAGGGGGATGGGTATGCTTCCTGTAGAGGAATGGTTATGCTTCCTGTAGGGGGATGAGTTTGCTTCATGTAGGGGGACGGGTATGCGTCCTGTAGGGGTAGGGGTCTTGCTTCCTGTAGGGAGATAGGTATACTACCTATAGGGGGATGGGTATGCTTCTTGTTGGGGGAGCGGTTATGTTTCCTGTAAGGGAAGTGGTCTTGCCTCTTGTAGTCTTGTAGGGGGAGGGGATAGGCTTCCTGTAAGGAGAGGGAGAATGCTTTATAAAGGGACATGGGGTATGCATCCTGCAGGAGGAGGAGGCTTGCTTCCTGTATTGGTAGGGATATATTTCCTGTAGGGGGGGGGGGATATACTTCCTGTAGTGGGATATACCTCCTGTGGGGGGGGGGGGACTGGGACGGGACAGGAATATGCTTCCTGAAGTGGGAGGTGACATGATTTCTATAGGTGCATGGAGCATGCTTTCTGTAGGGAGAATGGTATGTTTCCTGCAGGGGGATGGAGGATCTTCTATTGGGGGGAGGGGGACTGCTTGCTGTAAAGATGAGGGCGGGTGGAATGGTGTCAGAAGAATGATGACCCTTTGTTACCTATTGTATGAAATTTAGACAAACTATAGACTAACAGATAACAAATGGATTCAGACTATAGACTAACAGATAACAAATGGAGACACTACTATAGACTAACAGATAACAGATGTAGACAGACTATATGACTAACAGATAACAAATGGAAACAGACTATAGATTAACAGATAACAAATGGAGATAAACTATAGACTAACATATAATAAATGAAGACCAAACTATAGACTAACAGATAACAAATAGAGAAGGCTGTAGACTAACAGATAACAAATGAAGACTAAACTGGAGACTAACAGATAACCAATGGAGATAAACTAGAAATTAACATATACGAAATGGAGACCAAACTGGAGATTAATAGATAACAAATGCTATTTTGACAGACTATAAATTAACAGATAACAGTTGGAGACAGACGATAGACAAACAGATAACCAATGGAGACAAAATATAGACTAACAAATAGCAAATGGAGACAGACTTTAGACTAACAGATAACAAATGGAGACTAAACTAGAGACTTACAAATAATAAATGGAGACGAAGCTCAGTTCAGTTTAAGTGCCATCTCCGCGTCAAAGGCCGGCTGCAATGGATCTCCAGTGTACCACTATAACTCTTGCCGAATGATGTAATCTGGCAGACTTTTTCCAGTTCCTCTCCGTGCTTTCCACCCACTTAAAACGGTGTCTGCCTCTTGAACGACTGCCTTCCACCCTACCCTCCAGAATGGTCTTCAACGAGGATGTATGTCTTGTTATATGACCAACAAAGAAGTAACAGTCTGACCCTGATTTTGATCATTCATTCTCTTTTGTTTTCTTCTCTTTCCCAAAAATGCGACCCAATCTTCTATATACCCACATGTCGAAGGATTCAATACTCATTTCCAACTTCTTATGGTTCATGGTTCTGCGTCCTAAAGTAGTAACGAGTAAACATAACACCTTACAGTTCTCATTTTCAAATTCTGATTTATCTGTTTCAATGTCAGTATGTGTCAGTATGTTGTTGAATACCATCTTAGCCATACCTATTTTCATTCTTTCTTTTTTACAGCTGCCTTTTTCCCCTTATTATATGACCTAAATAGGAGAAACTCTGTACCTGTTACAGTTGTTGATCGTTTATTTTTATACGGAAACAAGGTTTCTTGTCACTTTTCCCAAGTATCATAGTCTCTGTTTTCTATATGTTTATGGCTAACCAAAACTCTTGACTTATTGTGTATATTGTTGTCACAATCTCCCGTAATTCTTGCTCACTTTTTGCCATCAAAACTATCATCCGCATATCTAAGAATATTCATTGCCACTCCTCCAGTGACAAGCCCTGGCATCCCCACTAAATTCTTGAATATTTGTTCTATGGAAATATTAAAAAGACAAGGTGATAATACACATCTTTGTCTCACTCCTCTTTTACATCTATACTTATATCACGTCTAGACAAGCCATAAGTCACGTCTAGACTAGCCATATCTGGCCAATCCATACCTCACGTTTGGTCAAGCCATATCTAGGCAAGGTATATCTCACGTTTTTGGTTACGCCATATCTCACGTCTGATCAAGCCATATTCGGACATACCATATCTCACGTTTGTTCAAGCCATATCTCACGTTTTGTCAAGCCACATCTAGACAAGCCATATCTCACGTTTGGTTACGCCATTTCTCACGTCTGATCAAGCCATATTTGGACAAGTCATGTCTCACGTTTGGACACAGCTTATCTCACGTTTGGTCAAGCCATATCTCGTCTGGATAAGTCATATCTCAAGTCTGGATAAGTCATATCTCAAGTCTGGAAAATTCATATCTACACGTCATATAAGCCCTATCTGGTCAAGTCATATCTTAAGTCTGGGCAAGTCATTTCTTGACAAGTCATATCTCAAGTCTGGGCGAGTCATATCTAGCCAAGCCATATCTGGATAATATCCTATCTCAAGTCTGGGTAAGTAATATCTGGTCAAGTCATATTTAGCCAAGTCATATTTGGACAAGTCATATCTCAAGTCTGGATAAGTCATATCTGGTCAATTTAGATCTACTCAAGGCATATCTCAGGTCTGGGCAAGTCATATCTGGTCAAGTGATTTCTCAAGTCTGGGCAAGTCATATCTGGTCAAATGATATCTCAAGTATGGCCAAGTCATATCTGGTCAAGTGATATCTCAAGTCTGGGCAAGTCATATCTGGTCGTAACATATCTCAAGCCTGGGAAAGTCATATCTGACAAAGTCATATCTAAAGTCTGAGCAAGTCATATCTGGTCAAGTCATATCTAGTGAAGTCATATCTCAAGTCTGGGAAAGTCATAATGTTCAAGCCATTTCTAAAGTCTGTGCAAGTCATATCTGGACAAGTCATATTTAGGCAAGTCATATCTAGTCAAGTCATTTTTCAAGTGTAGGCAAGTCATATCTGGTAAAGTCATATCTCAAGTATGGGCAAGTCATATCCGGTCAAGTCATATCCGGAAAAGTCATATCTCAAGAGTAGGCATGTCATGTCTGGTCGTAATATCCCAAGTCTGGACAAGTCATATCAGTTCAAGCCATATCTCGTCAAGTCATATTTGTTCACGTCATGTCACAAGTCTGGGCAAGTCATATTAGATTGCCATCTCCAAGTCTGGGCAAGTCATATCTGGACACGTCATCTCAAGTCTGGGCAAATCAATTCTGGACAAACAATATCTAGACAAACCATACCTCACGTGTGGACAAGCCTAGACTTAAGTGCAAGAAAATGAATGCAGTACCAGGCCCTCTGAACGAGACAGCTTGTACGACAGCAAGAAATAATAGAAGTGGTGGAGACACAGTTGATTGTGGAGAGATGTGGGTGGAGACACAGTTGATTGTGGAGAGATGTGGGTGGAGACACAGTTGATTGTGGAGAGATGTGGGTGGAGACACAGTTGATTGTGGAGAGATGTGGGTGGAGACACAGTTGATTGTGGAGAGATGTGGGTGGAGACACAGTTGATTGTGGAGAGATGTGGGTGGAGACACAGTTGATTGTGGAGAGATGTGGGTGGAGACACAGTTGATTGTGGAGAGATGTGGGTGGAGACACAGTTGATTGTGGAGAGATGTGGGTGGAGACACAGTTGATTGTGGAGAGATGTTGGTGGAGACACAGTTGATTGTGGAGAGATGTGGGTGGAGACACAGTTGATTGTGGAGAGATGTGGGTGGAGACACAGTTGATTGTGGAGAGATGTGGGTGGAGACACAGTTGATTGTGGAGAGATGTAGGTGGAGACACAGTTGATTGTGGAGAGATGTGGGTGGAGACACAGTTGATTGTGGAGAGATGTGGGTGGAGACACAGTTGATTGTGGAGAGATGTGGGTGGAGACACAGTTGATTGTGGAGAGATGTGGGTGGAGACACAGTTGATTGTGGAGAGATGTGGGTGGAGACACAGTTGATTGTGGAGAGATGTGCCCAAGATCAGGATACATAAAACAATGACTATTTTTTACTTATAGAGTTTCGTTATCATAATAAATAAGTTATGATTATACGGCTCATTGTGTTACAAGGCCTGAAGGGAAACGCATGCAAATACAACTGTAACTTGCTAGACGGCTAAGGAGAGTTAGCATTGGGGCCAGCACACCCGTCCTGGATCAGTATGTCTTAATAAAGAAAAGATGATCTCTACATCACATTGTAGAAGATGTGTGGCTGGCGAAGATACGTTGTTATTATCCGGATGAAGATGTCATCACATGTGAATACTTCTATATATCATTCAGTGAAAGTTTCATTTCAATTAAATGTAGTATTTAGTTGACTTGTGAAATCGTGTTAGGGATGCAGTGTGCAATTGTTAAGCTTATCAGCCTTGAAACCAGCTACTAAACGTGTCCTTATGTCAAGTTGATTAGTAGTAAAATCATTTTAATATATTATCCTAATGTCAAGTTGATCAGCACTGAAATCTTGTGAGTAAACTTGTGCTAATGTCAAGTTGATCAGCACTGAAATCTTGTGAGTAAACTTGTCTTAATGTTAGTTGATTAGCTGAGGAATCGTGTTTGCCACCTTCCTTCCATTTAATGTTCCATTAGGAGTAAGGTGGCCTTGAACACTTTCCTCTCAAGCCAGGTGATGCAGGATTCACACGCGGGAAAGG
This sequence comes from Ariolimax columbianus, assembly GCA_036924085.1. Lineage (NCBI taxonomy): Eukaryota > Metazoa > Mollusca > Gastropoda > Stylommatophora > Arionidae > Ariolimax > Ariolimax columbianus. The sequence goes on from JAVGWX010000001.1 coordinate 147,884,052, forward strand.
GGCATTAGTGGTGGAATATACATTATGTAAATTGTTTTTCATCAATATTGTTGGTTCGCCATATCTCCTTGTTGATAGTCAGTCGTGAGATATCCGTTACAGGGGTGTCCTGAAACTGAAACTCTTCATTAATAATAACGTTTTTCATCAATAATGAAAACATGAATTAATTGCAGGAGAGACCAGACATGCCATGACTAGATCAGTCATGTATAGGGTGGAGTCATGTGACTAGATCAGTCATGTATAGTGAGCTCATATGACTAGAGCAGTCAGATATAGGGTGGGGTCATGTGATGAGAGCAGTCAGGTATAGTGGGATCTTGTGACTAGAGCAGTCAGATATAGGGTGGGGTCATGTGACTAGATCAGTCATGTATAGTGGGTTCATGTGACTAGAGCAGTCAGATATAGGGTGCGTTCATGAGACTAGAGCAGTCAGATATAGGTTGGGGTCATGTGACTAGATTAGTCACGTATAGTGGGATCATGCGACTAGAGCAGTCAGGTATGCAGTGGGAACATGTGACTAGGGCAAACAGGTATAGTGGGATCATGTGACTAGAGCAGTCAGGTATAGTAAGATCATGTGACTAGACCAGTCAGGCATGCAGTCGGAGCATGTGACTAGAGCAGTCAGGTATGCAGTGGGATCATGTGACTAGAGCAGTCAGGTATGAGCTGAAATCAATAGACCAAAACAGTAAAACTTATAATTATGTTGAGGTGACGAATGCAGTCATGTACATCATCTATAATTATGTTGAGGTGACGAATGCAGTCATGCACATCATCTATAATTATGTTGAGGTGACGAATGCAGTCATGTACATCATCTATAATTATGTTGAGGTGACGAATGCAGTCATGCACATCATCTATAATTATGTTGAGGTGACGAATGCAGTCATGCACATCATCTATAATTATGTTGAGGTGACGAATGCAGTCATGCACATCATCTATAATTATGTTGAGGTGACGAATGCAGTCATGTACATCATCTATAATTATGTTGAGGTGACGAATGCAGTCATGCACATCATCTATAATTATGTTGAGGTGACGAATGCAGTCATGTACATCATCTATAATTATGTTGAGGTGACGAATGCAGTCATGTACCTCACCTATAATTATGTTGAGGTGACGAATGCAGTCATGTACATCATCTATAATTATGTTGAGGTGACGAATGCAGTAATGTACATCATCTATACATATGACTGAACAGAGATTATAACAAATACTGAAGGCAAGTCTAAGATAAATGCTGCATAATGTTGACATTATGATTTTACATGAATGGCTTAATTTGGAGGCAAAGACTTTTAAATGAAATGGCAAAAGACATACATGGAAAAATGTTCAATTAGATTATAGCCTTCTTGAAAAGTAGAACGATACAGAGGGGACGGCGTGGGCTAGTGGGTAGTGGCTCACAATCTGAAGGTGCTGGGTTCGATCCCCGTCACAGCATCGGTCGTTACCCCGGGAAGTAAACCTTTACAAAATGCAGGAAGAAGCAGATCCTCACATAAAATTCACGCTGAAGTCGGATGCACTGGGCCGACAGGTGCAAAATAAAAGAAAGAAAAAAACCCCCAATACAAACAACAATAGGTGGCACCATATCAATCACACACAAAACAAAAAACACTAGAAGAAGATAACCACAAGGATGAGCACTTAGCTGCACCATCTTCTGCATTTACATAAATGACCTCCTATCTTGATGGCCTAAAAGGTGCTGTATGCAGATGACTTATGTATCATGACAACAACAAAGACAAAACTAACTGGCCTACAAATAAACACACATATAAATGTATGCAAAGTTATCAGCTGTGATGAAGGCCCGGCGTACTTTAGGACTCGAGTTTAACAGACAACAGCTGCTCAACTCTTCTGCATAGAAAATGGCCAGCAGACGTCTGAGTTTGGTAAAACACTTTACAAGCACCGCCTGGGAACAGAAAATGGAAATCTAGCTGTAGCTTGGTTATGTCCGATCAGTTATGGACTACAACCTGCCACTGCAAATCACAATGAGCAAAACAACCCAGAAGAAATTGGATCAAATCCTAAATCAAGCGCTCATGTTTATGTGCAGGGGCATGAGAACCATACCAACAGCTGCCTGCGACATTGATGCCAACGTAGGACTCATGGGCCTAAGGTACAACCGTCCAGTACTTGAGGCTACAGAACTTCTTCTTCTTCTTCTGCGTACGCAGTCAGACAGCAACCATTATTTTTTCGAAAAAAGCGGCGGTCATCCTGAGGCTCTCGCCACTGCCATAGAGCTTGTCTTGCAGTTCCACTGGTAATGGCCACATCTGCTCTCTCTGATCCTCGTATGTCGGGCAGTTCTGCAGCAGATGTTCAGCGGTCATTTTACCAGTACCGCACGGGCATTCGTCGGTACACCCTATCTTCAATTTGTTGAATAGGTGGTACCTCAGTCTATTGTGGCCAGTGCGAAGTCTGAAGACAACGACCTGCTCTCTTCGGTTCAACTGGTAATAGGCATCGTTTTTGGTGTAACCAGTATGTTCGGTTTCCCATTTGGTCATGTATCTGGCTTTGATAAGCCGTTTTGACTCTTCGTACGTCATACTGGTATCTGTTTGTGGTAGTCTTGCACCTTCTTTTGCCAGTCTGTCTGCCTCCTCGTTGCCTTGGATGTTGCAGTGTGACGGAACCCACTGTACCAGTACCCTTTTTGGTGCGTACTGCTGGCACAGTTTGCAGAGTGCTGCTCTTAAGTCATTAAGCTCAGTGTTTTTCTGGCTTTTTAGCGCTGTGACTACGGCGAGAGCATCTGTCAGCAGGACTATATGGCTCTCATTTTCACTGTGTGTCACCATTTCTTCCACTGCCGCCCTCAGTGCCTCTGCCTCCGCTCTGAAATTGCTTGTGTACTTACCAGTGGCGAATGACAGTGTTATTTTTCTGCCATTTGGTAGGTACAGGAATGCTCCTGCCCCTCCGTTCTGTGTAGTGTTTGTTACAGAACCGTCGGTGTATGCATGGGTCCAGTCCATGCTTGGGTAGCTTTTCGATATGAAGCTTAGGGTAGTATCTCTCCTTTCTTTTTCAGTCTGGCAGTTTTTGTTTGCAATACCTGGTATATTTTCTACCACCTCTGGGAATATATCCTGCCTCCAGGTAGGTTTTCGTACAGTAGTGATGGGTTTTGGTGTTGTTTGTGCGTTTATGGGATCTTCGTGCATCTTTGCTTTGGCTATTTCTGCAAAGTTTCTCCGCTTTAGTTTCCCATTTCCCAAATTGTTTAGTCTCTGGTGCATTGGATGGTCGGTCAGTCTTCGGAGTTTCTCTGACTGCAGCTGGGCTCTGCAGTCTCTTCTATCGGTCATGGATTGCAGTTTTGTAATCTTTTCAAGTTCTACAATTGACGTTGACTTCATGCCACCTGTTATAATTCTCATGGCTTGGTTTTGAAGTTTGTTAACTTTATCGAAGTTCGCCTTCGCTGCTGTTGTCCATGCCGCAATGCCATACTCGAGAACTGGTCTCACTCTTCCAGTATACAGTTTCTTTAGTATGCCTTCGTCTGCTCCCCAGCTTGTGCCAGCAGGTTTCCTCATGATTGCCATTCTTTCTCTGGCTTTCATTCGGTTTCTCTCAATCTGACTTTTCCATGTCATGCGCCGATCAAATGTGACTCCCAGATAGGTTGGGTTGTCGTTTGGCTGCAGGATTTTGCCATTTAGACTTAATTTGGTACTTTTGGGTTTTAATGAAAGCGAGAATATTGTGCATGTGGTTTTCTCCTCGTTTATTTTGACCAGCCATGAGTTCGCCCACTCTTCCAGCGATGTTAGGGCCGTCTGCATCCGATTTCTTGCTATGGTGAGATTCTTTTCAGAGGTCCACATAGCCAGATCGTCTGCAAACATTGAGCTATGGACTCTTCTTGGTATATTCTCTGTGATATCGTTTATATATACCAGGAAGCGTGTGGGTGACAATACTCCCCCTTGGGGTACTCCCTGCTCGAGTGTCACCTTTTTGCTCATCTGCCCTTGTACTTGGACTCTGGCCGTTCTTTGTTTGAGGTAGTGGTTGATCCACTTGTACATCTTCCCACAGACATCACTTCTTCATAGCTTGACTCTAAGTCCATCTTTCCAGACTTTGTCAAATGCCTTTTCCAGATCCACCCAAACAGCTACTGTGTGTTTCTGTGCCTGGTAGGCATCTTCTATCTCCTGGGCTATGAGGATGACCTGGTCCTCAGTGGATCTGTGCTGTCTAAAGCCGGCTTGCTGTGGAATTAGTATTCGTTTTTCTTCCAGATGCCACATCAGTCTGGTGTTTATCATCCGTTCCATCAGCTTGCCGACACAGCTCAGTAGGCTTATGGGCCTGTATCCATTTGGATCTGTTTTGTCCTTTCCTGTTTTTGGTACTGGTACCATTATTGCATCTTTCCATGCCTGGGGTACAATACCCCTTTTCCAGCTTTGGTTCAGGACCGATAGCAGTTTCTTCTTAGCTGTTTGGCCCAGCCCCATCAGCATTTCGTTTGTTAGAGGCTACAGAACGATACAGAAGAATGGGAAAAGAACACACAAACAGACACCTGGTTGAAAACTGGAAACCAATTAATAGATTAAAACAAAAGTCCCCATTACAAGTAGCAACAACTGTAGCAGAACATAATCATCTTCCACATATACGGGAAATAACACACAAACGACCAATTCTTTACCATGAAAAGAACTTAAAACCACATATAATGCAACCATTTTGAAAAGTACAATGACAAGAGAAACCAACACAATAAAACTAAAGATAGCAACGTCGGAATCAATGGGCAGCTACTCTAACACTTTGATACATGCATATGCAGATGGCTATGTTTTTTTAAAGCCACTATAAGTGCCAGACTTGGAGCTTTAATAAAGAATCCAAATGGTGATACATTCGAACTATACGAACCATGTGGAGCATACTGTAATAACCACTAAGCAAAAATCAAAGCAATAAACACCGCCGCCCAGGTAATGCTCAAGAAGTTCTAGCAAGGAAAGCAAAACCATTCAGATTTTGTAGTCTTCGCTGGTTCCAGAATATCGCTTCAAGCACTAGAAACAAGTTAAACCATACACCAAAACCTAACTGCACCCACTTATACGAGACAGTGAAACATATGCTGCTCGCTTGCTACTTATTCGTCACAGACAGAAAAGTTATTGCCGAACAATCACCAACAACTTAAACAATTCCATCCCAACAATCACCAACAACTTATACAGCTCCACCCCAACAATCACCAACAACTTATACAATTCCAATCTAACAACCACCAACAACTTATACAGCTCTAACCCAACAATCACCAACAACTTATACAACTCCACCCCAACAATCACCAACAACTTATACAGCTCCAACCCAACAATCACCAACAACTTATACAGCTCCACCCCAACAATCACCAACATCTTATACAGCCCCACCCCAACAACCACCAACATCTTATACAGCCCGACCCCAACAACCACCAACAACGTATATAGCTCCACCTCAACAACCACCAACAACTTATACAGCTCCAACCCAACAATCACCAACAACTTATACAGCTCCACCCCAACAATCACCAACATCTTATACAGCCCCACCCCAACAACCACCAACATCTTATACAGCCCGACCCCAACAACCACCAACAACGTATATAGCTCCACCTCAACAACCACCAACAACTTATACAGCTCCACTCACCAGCTACAAAACTCTTACACATTCTTCAGCTTGGCATTGACTGTGGAAAGAGCCAACTTCTAGGCAGACCACGTTAATTAACAACAACAACAACAACATGAATAGTTTCTGCAAACAATAGACAATATACAACAGAAATGACTATACACTGACACTTATGAAGTTATATAATACTATCTTTTACACAATTTAAGCACTCGGGCAGACCTATAAGTACATAGTCTCATTCTCATGAAATAACGATTGAGTGTAGATACCGATGGCTTCTGTGGTTCCTACCTCGACCATCATACGCATATCAAAACTGAGATAACGCCATCAATAATATAAGGCATATACTACAGTTGTATGAAATGTTGCTCTCCACAGCAGTACTGTTGAATAGGACAAAATGTTGGATGCTTCACGAAGATAGGTCTTCAGCCTCCTTAAATCATATTTGTTTTTGTCTCCCCCAACCCAGAGCAGTTATGTTGCCATTTTCAGAGCTGGGAAACTGAATAATATAGTCACTGACCTAGTTCTTTTCTTGTGAGCACAAGAACCATAACCACTCTTGGATTTGTACATGCAGATGCCAATAACAGATTCCTTAAATCAGTTGTGAGACATAGAAATGAACTACTCAGTTAAAACCAAAAACTGCTTGAAGTGACTAGAGATTGACATCATGAATATTATGGATCGACTGATGAACGTTTCCTCCAAATTGACAAGTCTATTATGATTTATTCGAATGACCACTACTACCTCCGTCACAAAAACTTGTGGTCTTTCTTTGCTCAGGCTTCTCGAAATGCCATGGAATTTACTCCCCAACCAGGTTGAAGAGTGAACCTTACTCCTTTTCATGGACCTAGCAGACTCAGGAGTAATATTGACTAGAATATGTTTGTAAATTTCAGTTTTAGACAACAGAATCCTTCTGTCGCCTGACAGCTAGTAGCAGACCAGCCATTTCAAGAGCCGTCATGGTGGCATGCATATTTGGAGAGGACTGATGATTGAACATGATTATTCTATGTCAGAGTGTCTGATGACAAGCACATTGCAGACCATATGTGTTAATAGATAAAGATAAACGGCCAGATTATATTGGTCTAAACCATAGCCCCCAATATTCATATATCATAAACATCAAAAATAAAAGAACATTTGTATAAGACATCTACTTTTGTTCTTTCTCAAATGGTCGACGAAATGTAAACATGTCAATATTATTATTTGTCGTATTGTTGTTTGAAATTGATTCAATTTGAATGCAGCTATTTCATATTACATGTCAGTTCTTTTTTTCTGGAGATAATCTGTTATGTATTTGCATTATCAAAATACATGTTTGAAATGTTGAATGCGGTACATTTGTTACTTAAAGTTAAATGAAACTGATAGTATTTTGGTGATATGTTTACTTTTCACTGCCAGAGCCAAAGTAAGTGCTTTGAGGACATTTTATCCACTTTTACTGACCACCTGCCTTCTCCCCACCCTCTGTGATCTCCCCTCCAAAAGAATGAACATTATTAGAACCGACCTATATAAAACAAACCAGCTTAAATATTATTAGAACCTGCCTATATTATAACTTAGTTGACTTCTATACATGACATATAGTGTACAGATAACTCTATTTAATTATGAGTTCCTAAATATTGCACAATACAAAGTTAGTTGTCCATCGCAAGCGATCATGACACCATCAGACAGTTTTGTCATGACGATGCAACTTCCGCTGTATTTATATTATAGTGAGAAAGTAACTGCGCTGGTCACCAACCTCAATCTCTGGTCTCGAATTATCTTGGGCCAGTAGCAAGTAAAGTAAAGTAACCCATAGCATTACTGCCGTAGGGGTGTCAGGTGTTAGCGATTTCACATTTCAAAGGCTCGGCTATATGAGGGCGGTGGCCATCTCCTCGCCGCTTTTACTTCCCGAACTGAACCGGTACCTATATAAGATTGGATCGGCCCGGGAGCCGTTGCGGTCTGAAAAAAACATTTCCGCCTCAACTGTGGAATGAACCCAGGACCACTCATTTACCACTGTGCCAAGAAATAACTAAAACTGTCTGTATGTAATTCACGACTCAGGCCCACCGGTTCCATTTCCTTTGAGACTAGGGATCTCTTGAAACCTGCGGGGCTCGAACTCACACCGTTTCCGTTCATCGCTTTGAGAGGCCAGTGCCTTACCTCTCGACCACAGTGACCTCTAAATACATAATAACATGCTAGTCTCAACTCAGTGTTGCGAACAGCACAACATACACGGCTTTAACTTAATATCCTGCAGTTACTTAACGAAAAAATCCGCTAAAACTATGCACAAATGTGAAGATGCAAAAACTATGCATACAATAAAACAGCGAATTTCCTACATTTCAAACAGAACCAAATACTGGTACAATCATTATTTGCAATATTAAAACAGAACCAAATACTGGTACAATCATTTTTTGCAAAATTAAAACAGCAACGACAAGGACAGTTGTGACAATCAATTAGGCAAAACAAATTTGTGACACTGTTTTAAAAAAAGTAGATAAATTTGATCATAAAATCGAAATTGTATCAATTTTAATCTGCAATATATTGCTTGTTTAAATTGAGTATCTTAGTGATTCTGGAATATCTAACAAATTGTTTAACAAAGATTATTATAACAGTATTCGAATGGATAACTCTAAAACAGATACAATGTTAATGTGACTGTTCGTCGTTCGTTTAGCGGTGAATTCAGACAGCAGAAAATGTCAAAACTTGATTGTTTTGATTAATTTGGGGTAATGGATACATCACCTATATTGTCGTCATCTGGATCATCTGATATACAGATCTGTGAACTTGTGAAAGCTGCAGGAGATGGAAAGTATTGTCCACAAGGCGAGACGAGCTGTTGTTCCCTTCTTGTGTCCCGAGGTAGTGCTCACTGAGGATTTCTGGCCCTCTCCAGACTGACCATCTCTTACATACTTAAACGAATCGCTCCTAACAATGACACAATCGATTATGCATGTCTCACCCCGTGTCAGTTCACATCGATTCTGTGTATGTAATGCGCATGTGTCGGGGAGGGAAGGGGGTGGGGTGGTGGTTTGGTTTTTGTAGTGATATGATTGTGTTGACTGTTTTTGTAGTGATCTGATTGTATTTACTTTGCTTTTGTAATGATATGATTGTATTGACTATGTGTTTGTAGTGCTCTGATTTTGGGGACTTTGTTTTTGTAGTGATTTGGTTTTCGTTCGATACTTTGTTTTTGTAATAATATGATTGTGTTGACTTATTTTTGGTAGTGGCCTGATTTTGGTGACTTTGTTTTTGTACCGATCTGGTTTTGGGGACCTTATTTTTGTAGTGATCTAATTTTCGTTCGGTACTTTGTTTTTGTAGTGGTCTGATTTTGTGCCATTTGTTTTTGTAGTGGTCTGATTTTGCTCAATACAGATCTCGTTAGTCGCCTTTCATTGTCATCCAGAAGCTCTTCACTTTAAATTCCAATCATTCCGTCCCAAATGTTTATTTTCAACTCTGGGACACTGAAATCTCCATTCGTCATGTTAATAGTTCTTTACCTTTTCAATAAACAATTGTTCTTTAGCTCCTCCCCTACCACCTTATTTGGGGGATAAACAATCAAGTATAATCTTTTCAGAGATGAATTCTCACCCCTTTGATTCCTGACCAAAATATAGGCCACACCTCCTTCGGTTCTGTGGACAGCGTGAACTTCGTGACAGCGTGAACGTCGTGGCAGCATGAACTTCGTAACAGCGTGAACGTCATGACAGCGTGAATTTTGTGACAGACTGAACTTCGTGACAGCGTGAACGTCATGACACCACTGAACATGCGTAACACCATCAAGTAACTACTAAATTCTTGTCCACGATATTTATTTGCCGGACTCGTATATTTATATTTCATTTATAGTAATTCTTGCATCGATACCTCGTGCTTCTTGTCAAGGATAATGACATAGACGAACTTTATCATCGTTTCATTTGACCTCTCTGCGAATCAGCAATTTATTTTATAATGCATATATAACGTCGCTTGAAGCTTGCATCTTGGTACCACGTAGCTGACCTTTCTGGTGCCATTGATAAGCGCACAAGGCTTTTCTAAATCGGATAAAGTAAATATGAGATTTACAGCAGGTAAATATCACGCCACATGTAAACTGACTAATCTTAATATAAGATGGCGTTCACAGACTGATCTGGTGTTGTATATTATAATATATATTTACTAAAGCATGGGCAATGTGGAGTGACACTTGAAAATGTTTTGTGATATTTCAAGACTGCTTATTGTATATTTGATCGTGGAGTCTGACATTTTCCGAGGGATACGAATTTTGATGTGTTATACATAAACATACATATGCTTCAGATGGAGCCGAAAGGTTTGATTGATTGATTGAAACATAAATGGAAAAAGTAACAATTTTTATTTCAGAGGGGGCGAACTATAGGATAAAATAAGAGAATAAATAACATGATTCATTGTTGGGACCTGATTGCTTTCATAATGAACAATGCTGTAACTGTTATTTTACGTAGTACTTGCTTTCATGACGAGAAATGTTATCATTTTTATTTTTAGAAGGAACGTATGTAACACGAAACAAATTACAAGTTTAAATATCATCACTTACTTGTGCAAAAGTTGACAAAAAAGTTAATTGTTTTTATTTAAGGGGGTAGTATACGTAAGACGATTATATCTAAGGTTTGTAAAAAAAAGTAGCGCAGTTAATCCTTACTAAAGCTAGCAAAATAAGTTATGCCATCAAGTCTACAATATTATTAAAAGTTATGGCACATAAAACGAAACAAAAAAATTCTTTACTTGTTCTGGTATTTAAATATAAAAAAGACACGAATTGTAATTAGGAAGATCTCTATGTAAAGGTCAAGGTAGTTCCATAGCAGACACTCCTGTCGGGGATAAACTGTTAGAGTCTTCATTGTACTAAGCTGTTTGAGTGGTCAGTTCCCTTCCTCACTGTTAGAGTCTTCATTGTACTAAGCTGTTTGAGACCAAGTGGTCAATTCCCTTCCTCCCTACCTTTTCAACCCTGGCCAGGGATCAAGATGCTGAGCAGCGCATGAGCTGCAGTGGTCAGCGACTCATAGCGACACAGGGCCAGCAATCCAAAGCTGCCAAGACCCTTCTACACCTCCACGCGGTGATCCTGGATAACAGGCTGCAGCAGGACAGACTGGCTAAGGAGAAGGGATCGAAGAGAGAATGCTAACCTGGTACTAAAAAAATGATTGCTGAAGTCGGATGTGTTGGACCGAAAGGTGCAAATATCGCAGTAAAGCTGTAAACTACGATACAGCGCATTCCATTCTCTGGACTACATTCTGCTACTTAAGCCCTTTCAGTGTTTGGTAGTGGGAGATTTAGAATGAACGAAGCCAAGCCAACCCTGGCCAAATATCATTTTACAGGAGGAGTTGAACCTCGTTTCTTTGTCATGAAAAGCAGATGCTTTACGACTGCGCTAGTCAGTCGTTCTTGTACAAAAGTCTAAAAAAGGCTAATCAAACCTCATTTCTGGAAGTTGTGATATATAGAACTAACAGGAAAAATCAAACTTCATTTAAGAAAGTTCTGCTACATAAATGAGAAAAAGCTAACAGTTCTGTTTCTGTTTTCATTGTCTTCTTGGTGTAGGCTAGGGAAGTGGTTTTCTTGTCATGCTTGGCATAAAGTAAACCAGAGATCACATTTGATTTGATTGGATTCAATGTTGTTACACATATAATCCAGAACCGGTTGTTCTATGTCAACAGTCAGAAGGCTAACACTGTAATAATAATTGGACGTTGTTTTTAGAAAAAAAAAACCAAATATAAGGATTGGTTTTCTCTACCAAATATAAGGATTGGTTTTCTCTACCAAATATAAGGATTGGTTTTCTCGCTCCAAGTGGAGCACGGGGCTACACCTACAGCTGGCCCCATTACTGAAAGGATTTATCTGAGCTGTCTTCATAGCAATAGTTTTACATGATCAGCTTGCTAGTCCCATACACTACCTTATTTAGTTGACGTTCACGACATATTTCAAAGGTTACATACAGTTCCCCTATTCTTTTCTGTTTCGACACCACTAGGATAGCAAGTCCAAAGGCTCAGCGATGACTACTACGCTGAGAGCAGAGCATGTCGTAAGAACGGACTAATAGTGTTGTCTAACTCTTTTAGCCTACATATACTTGGGGCAGGAAATAAATGCGACACCCACCCTAGACCGAGAAGTCTCTAGACAAAGAGCTGCAGCCTGGGCTGTCTTCAATAACATCAAGTTTATATTCCTGCAACTGAAAGATACTATGGCAAGGGCGCACTTTTTAAATTCTTCGGTCATAACAGCCATGAACTACGGATGGGAAGTGGGGAATCTATGCAAACCAGATGCAAAGAAACTACGAGTTACCCAGCGAGAAATGCACAGACGAAACGGTAGGACAGGGCGAAGGATCGGACACATGCAGGACATTGTTGGCTACCTCGCATACGGCACATCTGTCTGACTGAAGTCGAGGATAATGTGTTGCAGTGTATTGTACTGTATTGTATTGTATTGTATTGTATTGTATTGTATTGTACTCATTTAGAGTAGAAGTCTCTCTAGCTCATGACATGATTGCAAACATAATCAAACAAGTCAAAAGTCTGCTGACTGTGGGATAATGTTTTGGATTTATAAGAAAGCTCTAGAAACACTGCCTCAAATATGGTACAGGAACAGAAGACACACTGAGTCATGTACTCGACGATTAGAAGCAAAGCGAGCAGAAGAGAACGATGTAGAAAACGGGAAACAGTCATTGTAAAACATGTTTAGAAAAAGTTTAGTTTTAGTAAAAGTTTAGAAAGGTCACAATGATGGGCATTTTAGACAGAGCAGATGGGTCAGACTATCTAGATATCAAAATAATAGGTATCAACCTTAGGTTACAGGTGATGTGTGCGGACATGGGAATGGAATTTATTGATGTTAAAGTAGACAAAAGTAAAATGTTAGATAGGGGAGGTTTACATCTAAATGAGATAGGACAGCATGTTGTAGCAAAGTATATGTTCTATCATTGTGTTAGAAATTTAAACTAGTAAGGCCTATGAAGTATGAGACTAAAGATAGGCCTACAATAGGGTGCTATAGAGGATGTAGTCAAAGGGGTAATTTGGAGTCAGGGAAGTGTGAAATACATAGTAGAAAAGCAAACACTAAAATGATAAAGCAGAAGCAAAAAGAGGAAAACCAACAACATTACAAACTAAAATGTTTTTATGCAAATGTGAGAAGCATAGTAAATAAAAGAGAAGAATTGGAACTGTATGTAGAAGAAGAAAAACCAGATATAATAGGGTTAACAGAATCATGGACATATGAGGAGATTGCAGATAGTGAACTTGAAATTGAGGGATATACAATGTTAAGGAAATATAGGATAATTGGAGACAAGACTAAGGGAGGTGGCGTTTTATTATACTGTATAAATTCTGTTAATATAACGATCAAAGATTATTTATCATGTGGTAACAAAAATGATATGTGTATGGGGAGAAATAGAAAGTGGGGGTGAAAAAACAGTGATTGGAGTGTGCTATAGATGTCCATCAAGTCAAAAAGAGGAAGATGAGGAGCTGATTAGTAGTATAGCAAAGGCAAGTAAAGGGAAATTATTATTAATGGGAGATTTCAACTATCCAGAAATAAAACGGGATATGGCAGAAGCACTTGTAGAGTCAAAACCTTTTGTTACGTGCATAACTGACAATTTTTTAAATTCAACATGTAGAAGCAGCCACCAGAGGCAAAAACATACTCGACCTAGTTTTTACCACAGAGGAAAATATGATTGAAAACGTTACCGTTGGGGAACTGTTTGGCTCAAGTGACCATCAAATCATCCGTTGGGATCTTATTGCAGGGAAAGAAGTAAACATAAACACGCGAACATACGACTACTCTAAGGCATATGTTAAGAGGATGAAAGAGGCAGCGAACCACATAATCTGGAAAGATATTATTGTAGGAACAGATGATGAACAGGAGTGGGAAAGTTTTAAAACAGTTCTAGAAACGCTAAAAGAGGAATGTGTTCCATGTAGGGAGGTAAACCCCAAGCGTAAAAAGTGGATAACTAGATTTGTAGTGAAATGTAGAAGAGCAAAAAATAAAGCATGGCAAAAATATATAGAGGCAGGTAAATCAAAAGAAACATATGTAAAATATTTGGACAAGCAGAACATATCTCAGAAAGCGAATAAAACAGCAAAAATAGACTTTGAAAAAAAACTTGCTCAGAGAATCAAGACTGACAGTAAAAGCTTCTTTTCTTATGTTAGAAATAAACAAAGAACGAAAGACAAATTAGGCCCTCTCATAGACAGTACAGGGAAAATAATAAGTGAGAATAGGGAGGCTGCTAATCTGCTCAATCAGTACTTTGGCACAGTCTTCACAAAGGAGGACTGCTCCGAGATCCCAGAGCCTATAGATATTTTTCAAAGAGACATGGATACAGCGGGATTAAGATCAATCTGTATTACAGAGGAAATGGTTTTTAAAAAATTGGAGGGGTTGAAAGTGAATAAATGTCCAGGTCAAGATGGTATTCACCCAAAATTGCTGTATGAAATTAGAAACCAACTAGCAAAACCATTGGCTATATTATGTTCTCAATCACTTACAAAAGGGATTGTTCCACGGGATTGGAAAGATGCAGGAGTGATCCCCTTATTCAAAAAAGGCAAAAAATCAGATCCGGCAAATTATAGACCGGTGAGTTTAACGAGCATAGTCTGTAAATTGTTAGAGTCAATAATCAAAGAAAACATTGTAATGCATTTAGAAAAATTTAATCTAATTAGAAATAGTCAGCATGGGTTTACTAGAGGGAGATCATGCTTAACAAATCTATTAGAATTCATGGAGGAGGTTACTAAAATCATAGATAAAGGGGAGCCAGTGGATGTTATTTATCTAGACTTTGCAAAGGCCTTTGATAGAATACCTCATCAAAGATTATTTCTAAGGTTAAAATCACATGGAATAGGTGGCGAAGTTGCCAAATGGATTGAAAATTGGTTAACGGGAAGAAGGCAGAGGGTGGGCATAAATAAGGAGTACTCTGAGTGGAGTGAAGTGAAAAGTGGTGTGCCACAGGGCTCGGTTTTGGGACCAATTTTGTTCTTGATATATATAAATGATTTGGACATTGATATGAGATCCATGATTGCAAAATTTGCTGATGACACAAAACTATGCAGTAGTGTCTCATCTAAAGCGGAAGTGGATATATTGATGTCGGATTTAGATAAAATTCGAGAATGGTCTGAAAGCTGGCAAATGGAGTTTAATGTAGATAAATGTACAGTCATCCACATGGGTAGATCCAATATGGAACATAATTACAGAATGGGAGAAAACAATATTAGAAAGATAGATAAGGAAAGGGACCTAGGGGTTATAATAGATCATACAGGAAAGGTGAGTGAGCAAGTTAAGGTAGCAGTGAAAAAGGCAAATGCAATGTTAGGTATGATAAAAAGAAATATTAAACATAGGAGCAAGGAAGTGATCGTCAAACTGTATAAAGCTTTAGTTAGACCTAGATTGGAGTACTGTGTACAGGTGTGGAGTCCTTATCATAGAGGGGACATAAACATGCTAGAAAGAATACAAAAAAGAGCTACAAAGATGATAGTGGGATTCCAGAATTACAGTTATGAGGAACGACTCAGAAAAACCGGCCTACAGTGTCTCGAAGAGAGAAGAATTCGTGGTGACTTAATACAGGTTTATAAGATGATCAGAGGAATCGATAAATTAGACTATAACAAGTTTTTTAAAATACAGCCACCTACAATAACACGAGGGCATAGCTACAAGCTGATTAAAGAGAGGTCCAGGTTAGATATTAGGAAATAATTTTTTTAGTCAGAGAGTGGTGTCTGCTTGGAATGCATTGCCAGGGGAGGTAGTGGAGGCAGGGACAGTTAATGCATTTAAGAATAAACTGGATGCGCATAGATTTTAGAGCAAGGTGGTGTAAATGTAACTGGTTGTATACAGACTCTGCAGGGTCTTCTAAACCAGTATAAAGATGTTAAGTTATGTTAAGTTATGTACACGATTGACTTTCCATTGACACATTATTTCCATCGCAGATAACTCGTGTTCTGTTTATTAATCTAGGCATTATTGATCTTACTTCCCTTTTTCCAGTATGCCGATACTTCTGGCAAGTCATGAGTTAGTTTAGTTCCAATGCAATTGCCTCCTTTCATATCTAAGCGCGTAGATATTTCATGTATATTTTCTGGTGCAGTACCTTCTCTGATAGATTACACTTCTGGTTCTGCAACTAAAGTTCTCTGTCTATTTCTATTTTCGACCGCTTTCTCCAGCTTGTGCCCTGAAACTCCACCAACCCTGTCCTTCTATTCTTCCATTCTTCACTAAGTTTTCCTTTCCTCACTCGTCTCTTTCCCTGAGTCAGAAAAATTGACCAAGCAGAGATGTTAATGGTATTGGCAACCTCGTCATTTTATTGTAGCTAATGCCGCGAAACTGGTTTAGATGCTCTTGAGGAATTTATTTTGTGGCGGGTTACAAAACATGCGGGGTCTGCGACCACGAAACAGTTGGGGTCAAAGGTGCCCGTCCTAGAGACATTAGATATGGTCGAGGGCAACTTCTTGAAGTGAACCAACGACTGTTTCTGGGATGATGGCACTGGGATCGGCAAGCAACCGACTGCTATATGTTGACGTCAGAGGTAGGTCCAGAAGAGAGCTGTGCCTGAGAGAATAGAGCAGAAGTGTGTACAACCAGCGAACCAGAGAAACTCTTTGAGGGATAACTGAGCGTAGTGACGACGACTTTCAACAGAATAGAGCAGATGTGAATTTTAACCTAAACAAAGAAACAAACACACACATGCACAAACACACACACAACACACACAACACATACACACACAGCACACACACACAACATACACAACACATACACACACACACACTCACGCACATATACATTGTATGTTAGGACATAACAATATGCGCATCAGCAGCAGCAGACCAGGCAAAGAGACAATCATATTTAACAGTGAATATGAATCGGTTAACCAGTACAAATCACAGGGGCTGAATGCATTAACCTGAAGCTTTAATGTGTAAAGTTAGCACTGAAAATATGAAAGTTAGCACTGAAAATATGAAAGTTAGCACTGAAAATATGAAAGTTAGCACTGAAAATATGATAGTTAGCACTGAAAATATGAAAGTTAGGACTGAAAATATGAAAGTTAGCACTGAAAATATGAAAGTTAGCACTGAAAATATGAAAGTTAGCACTGAAAATATGAAAGTTAGCACTGAAAATATGAAAGTTAGCACTGAAAATATGAAAGTTAGCACTGAAAATATGAAAGTTAGCACTGAACACATGAAAGTGGGAAGGAAGACTTATGTCTGGTCAGGCAACATATACTGATCAGACATGTTAGTCAGGGTCAGGCAAAATATACTGGCCAAGACTGGATCGACGTGATCCCCGTAGTAGTGAGCGACACACATATGAAGCCAAGCACAGCACAACCTCTTGGAGTACTCAGGTCCACATTTTTCAGCACGCTCGGGGTGTGAGGAAAGCTACTGCAACCCTCCACAACGTCCTTTCCAGGGCGCACAAAAGAGTAAACCTACTCATTGTGGGCATTCGAAACAATAACAACAACATAACATGAAAGTTGGCAAAAGTTGGTATTGAAAATATGAAACTTGGCACTGAAAATATTAAACTTGTCACTGAAAATATGAAAAGTTGGCACTGAAAATATGAAACTTGGCACTGAAAATATTAAACTTGGCACTGAAAATATTAAACTTGGCACTGAAAATATGAAAAATACAATCGCTGAATACGGACTGGAGGAAAGGAAGAAAAATGTGACAAGTTGACAGATCAAATTAAATGTTTATAGGAAAAGTCTGGTTCGAGTAACGGCGCAGAGAAAGGTCGTGGTAGTCCCAAAGCAGACAATGCTGTCGGGCAGGAAGTGGTAATAGTCCTTGTTGTACTAAGCCACACCTTTGTGAGGTGGGGTGACCAGTTCCCTTCCTCGCTTTTTTTTTTCCTTCCCAGCCGTGAAGCAGGTAGCCATTTACAGCTGGGTCGACTAGAATGCCGGTAGCGTAGGGAATCCCGTACCTTTGCCATGAAAAGCGAATGTTCTACCACTACGCTAAACAACCCCTCATAGACTTGGGAATAACTGAGGAAAGTATCTACAGTGAAAAAGACAACAAGGTGATATCGATAAGATTCACTAAAAGATTCACTAAAAGATTCACTAAAACACAAACAGCTTCACCTTCCAGCACAATAACAAAAATGACTTCCGTTTTCAATGTTTAGTTTTGTTCGCTCAATATGTTACATATAGTCAGTCATATTTAAAGCTGGCTCCATTTCAGGAAGTATCAAACGCTTCCGTTTGCTTTTGTAATGCTGACTTTTGTATTAGTTCCTCTTAGAGGGTGAGGTTGTTATCTCCATGCACAACTCTCTTCAGTTGCTTTTTGGTGTCATGCTTGAAAGATTACTGTAGCTCCATTCTGCCCCCTACCCCTCTATCTCCCCACCCCACTTTTCGCTCTCCAATGAGTAAACTTTCACTATGCACAAACTGAATTAGAAAAACTCTTAGCTTCCAGTAAATACAAACTGAATTAGGAAAACTCTTAGCTTTCAGTAAATACAAACTGAATTAGGAAAACTCTTAGCTTTCAGTAAATACAAACTGAATTAGGAAAACGCTTAGCTTTCAGTAAATACAAACTGAATTAGGAAAACGCTCAGCCTTCAGTAAACAGGAAAAAATAAATAAGTAAAAACATTCAGCTTTCAGTACATACAAACAGAGTAAGCGCATAAAAAATCATAGCTTTCAACACGTACAAAATATCCTGTCAGTACACACAAAATAGGCTCAGGTTTCAGTGTACATAAAAACCTCAACTTCCAATACACCCAAAAGAGCTTCAGTTTTAAGTACACACCAAATAATCTCAGCTTTCAGTACACAAAATATAACCTCAGCTTTCAGTTCACAAAATATAACCTCAGCTTTCAGTTCACAAAATATAACCTCAGCTTTCAGTACACACCACATAATCTCAGCTTTCAGTACACACCACATAACCTCAGCTTTCAGTACAGACCACATAATCTCAGCTTTCAGTACACAAAGCATAATCTCAGCTTTCAGTACACAAAGCATAATCTCAGCTTTCAGTACACAAAGCATAATCTCAGCTTTCAGTACACACCAAATAAGCTCAGGTTTCCGTACACACACAATATAACCTCAACTTTCAACACACAAAATAACTCCCCATTTCCAGTTCAAATCAAATAAATTCAAATTCCAGTACAGAGAAAATAACCCCAGCTTACAAAACACATAACATAACTTCAGCTTCCGGTGCATACAAACACAAACCCCCAAATATCTTAGCTATCAGATACGGTGTCAAAGTGGATTTGTTTCCTCCTGACAAATCCAGTTTACCATTCGTGATTGTTAACACGTTGAAGTTCAGGTAGCAGATTACAGCAGCAATGGATGAGAACATTTAAAGGAGCAGAATACCAACAAGGAAAAAACGTTATTTAATTTATTATCACACATGACCATCGTTGCTGTCATTTTGTGTGCTTGTTTTAGTCTTCCTCTTGGCGAAGGTAAGATAATTTCAGTCTTTTCGGCTTTATCAGAGCTCGTGATTGTAAACCTGGAATTAATCATTAACATAAAACCGTAAATGGTATGTGACTGACAGCGATATAGTGGCGATGGCGTAAAATAGCCGTGATGTAGCCATAAACAGGCATTATTCTAAAGAATGAATAAAATACTCTTTGCTTGTGTTGACTAGGTGTATCGACTATGAAATACATAAAAGACTACCAAGATCAAGAATACATGTACACATTAAAATATTGAATATTCTTTGATAATTTACTTTTATTTTCAATTATATATTTGTTATTAGAAGAATTCATGATTTTAGTTCTTCCCACATTTTTCGATAAAGAATATTTCACTGAGAACAGGTCGCGGAATATTTTAACGGTTAAGTCCCTTAATAGTTTAATATCTTTGTTATATCCCCTATACCAATTGGCTGAAAGAATTGGTTTTAAAAATACTGTACACCTAAGCAATCTGGTCAGTCGTAACATACTGATCGGACAATGTTTGGCTGTGTCAGGAAAGATATGACCAAGACTCCTACCTTACTTCCAGATGAGCAGTTCTCCCTGGAAAAAGGCTGTTTCATGGCAGTCTGACTAACAAGGTAGGGGATCGACGTGATCCCGTACTAGTGAGCGATACGCATAAGTAGCTAGGAGGGCACGTCCCCTTTCAACAGCAACGCTCAGCATATGAGGAAAACTACTGCAAACCGTCACTGTACACCCTTCACAAATGAGTAAACTTACTCATTATGGGCATGCGACAACAACAGCAGCAGCAACAACAACAAAACAGCAACAACAGCAGCAACAACAACAACAAAACAACAACAACCACAGACAGTGGTACGACAAGTACAGTCAGAGCATGGGAGATCGGCAAGTACGGTCAGATCATGGGAGATCGGCAAGTACAGTCAGAGCATGGGAGACCGGCAAGTACAGTCAGAGCATGGGAGATCGGCAAGTACAGTCAGAGCATGGGAGACCGGCAAGTACGGTCAGATCATGGGAGATCGGCAAGTACAGTCAGAGCATGGGAGACCGGCAAGTACGGTCAGATCATGGGAGATCGGCAAGTACAGTCAGAGCATGGGAGACCGGCAAGTACAGTCAGATCATGGGAGATCGGCAAGTACGGTCAGATCATGGGAGATCGGCAAGTACAGTCAGAGCATGGGAGACCGGCAAGTACAGTCAGATCATGGGAGATCGGCAAGTACAGTCAGAGCATGGGAGATCGGCAAGTACAGTCAGAGCATGGGAGACCGGCAAGTACGGTCAGATCATGGGAGATCGGCAAGTACAGTCAGAGCATGGGAGACCGGCAAGTACAGTCAGATCATGGGAGATCGGCAAGTACGGTCAGATCATGGGAGATCGGCAAGTACAGTCAGAGCATGGGAGACCGGCAAGTACGGTCAGATCATGGGAGATCGGCAAGTACAGTCAGAGCATGGGAGACCGGCAAGTACAGTCAGATCATGGGAGATCGGCAAGTACGGTCAGATCATGGGAGATCGGCAAGTACAGTCAGAGCATGGGAGACCGGCAAGTACAGTCAGATCATGGGAGATCGGCAAGTACAGTCAGAGCATGGGAGATCGGCAAGTACAGTCAGAGCATGGGAGATCGGCAAGTACGGTCAGATCATGGGAGATCGGCAAGTACGGTCAGATCATGGGAGATCGGCAAGTACGGTCAGATCATGGGAGATCGGCAAGTACGGTCAGATCATGGGAGATCGGCAAGTACAGTCAGAGCATGGGAGATCGGCAAGTACGGTCAGATCATGGGAGATCGGCAAGTACGGTCAGATCATGGGAGATCGGCAAGTACAGTCAGAGCATGGGAGACCGGCAAGTACGGTCAGATCATGGGAGATCGGCAAGTACAGTCAGAGCATGGGAGACCGGCAAGTACGGTCAGATCATGGGAGATCGGCAAGTACAGTCAGAGCATGGGAGACCGGCAAGTACGGTCAGATCATGGGAGATCGGCAAGTACAGTCAGAGCATGGGAGACCGGCAAGTACGGTCAGATCATGGGAGATCGGCAAGTACAGTCAGAGCATGGGAGACCGGCAAGTACAGTCAGAGCATGGGAGACCGGCAAGTACAGTCAGAGCATGGGAGATCGGCAAGTACGGTCAGATCATGGGAGATCGGCAAGTACAGTCAGAGCATGGGAGACCGGCAAGTACGGTCAGATCATGGGAGATCGGCAAGTACAGTCAGAGCATGGGAGACCGGCAAGTACAGTCAGAGCATGGGAGACCGGCAAGTACAGTCAGAGCATGGGAGATCGGCAAGTACAGTCAGAGCATGGGAGACCGGCAAGTACGGTCAGATCATGGGAGACCGGCAAGTACAGTCAGAGCATGGGAGACCGGCAAGTACAGTCAGAGCATGGGAGACCGGCAAGTACGGTCAGATCATGGGAGATCGGCAAGTACGGTCAGATCATGGGAGATCGGCAAGTACAGTCAGAGCATGGGAGACCGGCAAGTACGGTCAGATCATGGGAGATCGGCAAGTACAGTCAGAGCATGGGAGACCGGCAAGTACGGTCAGATCATGGGAGATCGGCAAGTACAGTCAGAGCATGGGAGACCGGCAAGTACAGTCAGATCATGGGAGATCGGCAAGTACAGTCAGAGCATGGGAGATCGGCAAGTACAGTCAGAGCAGGCTCAATACAACTCATGTAGTCGTTAGGAAAGAGATTATACGTAATCTCAATACAATTCAGGAACCAGGCCGATAATTTAAGACAGGCAATGCAAAACATGCAATATATTAACAAGGCAGACAATGCAAGACATACAATATATGAATAAGCTTACAATGCACAAGGTACAATACATTTATTATGTACGACATACAGAAGTATGGCTGTTGCGGAGGCGAGGTGACACGGCAGTCGCCGCACAAGGAACAGGCTTCGAGGCGGTTGAAGAACTATGTACATATTACCATGAAAATGCCTTACACGAAACACCTTACACGAAACACCTTACACGAAACACCTTACACAAAACATCTTAGACCAAACACCTTACACCAAATACCTAACACCAAACACCTTACACCAAACACCTTACACCAAACACCTTACACTAAACACCAAACACCTTACACCTTACACCTTACACCAGACACCTTACACCAAACACCTTACACCAAACACCTTACACCAGACACCTTACACCAGACACCTTACACCAAACACCTTACACCAAACACCTTACACCAAACCAAAAAGAAGTCCATGAGATCTAGAGAGGTCATCAAGATCATATGGCAAGTAGACGAGCAGGGACACTGCGCGGCTTACAGAAACATCGGTGTCAAACTAGGCCGCACACTGCCCTTCAAAGTACAATGCCAAAAAACCAAACAGCAATTCTGAACGAGGAATAAGGAATAACATCATCCGCATACCTACCGGTACAACATGGTGTGGGTATTGGCACAGCCATCTGTCCTCTCAAGATCGGCAATTGCCCTGTGTTTTTCCGCAGCGGAATACACGGCACCAGTATTGGAAAAGTTCATGCAAACTAAGCATGTGGATACTGTCATCACTGCGACAGCCCAAATCGTGACTGGGTGCCTAATAGTGATCCATATTGAGAGAATATACTCTATATACCCCACACGTGCTATAGCACTCCTCCTCCACCTCCCGCTCACCTCCCCGCCCCACCCAGCATCCCCAGAATAAGAGCAGAAGTTGAGAAAGACAAACAGGCCAAAGATCGAAGACAGCTAATGTACGGACACCAATTGCAACAAAATGAGACTAAAGTCTAGTCGGAGATTCAAGCAATAAACACAACCTCTCCAGGCAAGCTCCGGAATGCATCACATCGACAAGTTGCGCGAGAAACCACATACCTAATGGCTAAAACTGCAAAGGGAGGTTTCACAGGTGCACACCTACCATATCCAATATGGAGAGCCACAGACTTGGTCTGGGGTAACTCGATGCAAACATGAAACCTGTTGAGATGGGAATACAATGACGACAATACTTGCGAAGGCGGCGCAGTTCAGGACCAGGAAGACCTCATGACATACCCAAACCTACCACACACATGTACGATGGAGGATCTGCTGGAGGGAAACAACACGGAGAGTAAATAGGTAACAGAAGATTTGTGAATAATGCATAAATCAGACAGGCAATGTAGGGAATACAATTCATTAACCAGGCAGACAGTGTACGGCAATAAATTCATTAACCAGACAATGTACGGCATACAATTCATTAACCAAGCCGACAATGTACGGCAATCAATTCATTAACCAAGCCGACAATGCACGACATACAATTCATTAACCAGACAATGTACGACATACAATTCATTAACCAGACAATGTACGACATACAATTCATTAACCAGACAATGAACGGCATACAGTTCATTAACCAGACATTCATTAACCAGACAATGTACGGCATACAATTCATTAACTAGACAATGTACGGCATACAATTCACTGACCAAGCAGACAATGTACAATAATTGAACCAATCAAAGGATGTACGATACACAAAACATAAGTTCCGCAATGTACGTCAATATACTTAAAGCATTTTGCACATTGGTTACATTTTCCACTGCCGCTCCACGCCTTCCACGCCTCACCCAATTACATAACCAATAAACAGCAGTAGTTTAGATAATACCACATCACATCCAGTAAGAAGGTACTTCTCTTCGACCTGCACCACAGCACCCAGAGTGTCTGTGTTTTTGTGTCTTGATTTTCGTCTTTCTTAGTCTTCGTGTCGAATTTTATCGTTTTCATTGTTTTGTCCCTTAGATAATCTGATGTCGCAATGTGCAAGGAAAAAGGCATTAGATAAAGAAATTTTTTACTAATGACAGCAAATTGCCAGAATAGTTAAAACATAACAAGCATAATAAAACGCTTTCAGTTTGGCTTGATGTTAGCCAAGGCAAAAATACTACAGAAATGGCATTCTAGCGACGCTAAGCAACGCGAGTATATAGTTTATGCTGTTCTGCTATGTTCAACCGATATCAACGCACTTCAGGCAGACCCATGGATGGCAAGCCTCTGCCTATGTAACAGGTTATGGAAGGTGACAGTTCTTGTAGTTAGCTGGTTGTACACACTCTTGCTCAGTACTTTCAGTGCAGCTTCTTGTACGACCTATCTAAGATGTCAAGCTTATGTAGTTCTTGCATGGTACAATGATTTCTAAGCTGTAGTTTCATCAAAGAAAACGCGGGCATCTGTTGTCTATAGTAGGTCCTTTTTGTGAGTACTTTCGAAGTCGGCATAACAACCCTCTCATTGCCATGAAGCCAACATGACCCAGCCGGTAGACCTCACAAGTCCCTGCAGATTTAAGACCGTAATGTCTGCTATCGATGCATCCGCCACATTCCAAAGGTAGAGACCAAGAGCCCGAGGAGAAATTCGTCCTAATTAGAGTAACTCATACATTGAGGACGGCGTGGGCTACTGGTTAAGTGACACGACTATGCAACCCGAAGGTGCTGGGTTCGCTCCCCATCACAGCACACCACTGTTTCTAAGGTGAAGCAAACACTTAAAAAAATGCAGGAGGAAGCAGAACCTTACATAAATTTCATGCCGAAGTCGAATGCACTTGGCAGACAAGAGCAAAATAAAAATATAGGTCAAAGCACAGCGGGTTGGAGAATAGAGAAATAAGGCGAACGCAAATATAAAAAAAATAACACAAAAAAACCAAACAAACAAAAAGCTCATACATCCATATTGTAGCTACAGAAAGGCCTTTAAGAGACTATCGTCTGGTCAGAAAAACATAGTGATCAGACATTGCTAGCTGCGGCCAGGTAAAATTATTCTGACCAAGGGCCCTTATCTCACTTCCACGCAGTTCTCAATTGAAACAGGTTGTTTATGGCAGACTGACCAACGAGACGGGTGGTCGCCGTCATCCTCGTAATAGTGAACTGTACGCAAATGAAGACAAGCATAGCAAAATTATCTGAAAGACCTTGGTCCACCTCCATTTGAAAGACCTTGGTCCACCTCCATTTGAAAGACCTTGGTCCACCTCCATTTGAAAGACCTTGGTCCACCTCCATTTGAAAGACCTTGGTCCACCTCCATTTGAAAGACCTTGGTCCACCTCCATTTGAAAGACCTTGGTCCACCTCCATTTGAAAGACCTTGGTCCACCTCCATTTGAAAGACCTTGGTCCACCTCCATTTGAAAGACCTTGGTCCACCTCCATCTGAAAGACCTTGGTCCACCTCCATTTGAAAGACCTTGGTCCACCTCCATTTGAAAGACCTTGGTCCACCTCCATTTGAAAGACCTTGGTCCACCTCCATTTGAAAGACCTTGGTCCATCTCCATTTGAAAGACCTTGGTCCACCTCCATTTGAAAGACCTTGGTCCACCTCCATTTGAAAGACCTTGGTCCACCTCCATTTGAAAGACCTTGGTCCACCTCCATTTGAAAGACCTTGGTCCACCTCCATTTGAAAGACCTTGGTCCACCTCCATTTGAAAGACCTTGGTCCACCTCCATTTGAAAGACCTTGGTCCACCTCCATTTGAAAGACCTTGGTCCACCTCCATTTGAAAGACCTTGGTCCACCTCCATTTGCACGCTCGGGATGTGATGAAAACTACAGCAACCCGTCACCTAACGACCTTTTTAGGGCGCACAAGAGACTTAGTTGCTTATCGTGAGCATTTAACAACAATACCAACAACAACAACAACAAATACATCAGACTCACTGCTTATGCTGAAAGTTGTCACATATTTTGCGTAATGTTAGCATAGAAACTACTTCTTTATTTGTCATAACACCACACTATCCTTCACACATATACAGCATGACCATCTTACCGAAGATAATAGAAACACTAAAAACGAAATTGTACTAGAGTATTGCACGAACTTCTTCAACAAAATCAGTCAGATACAAATGACAAGAGCAATCTAGTATAAAAGATCATTTTCCTAATTGCAAAAATAGAGCTATGCTTGGTCGCAAACAGAACATCAAGAAAAGTGCCCATGACTCAAAGTGCACCAGAATATCAAGAAAAGTGCTCATTACTCTAAATGCACGAGAACATCAAGAAAATGGTCATGACTTCAAATTCACCAAAACATCAAGAAAAGTGCTCATGACTCTAAATGCACCAGAACATCAAGCAAAATGCTCATGACTCCAAATTCACCAGAACATCAAGAAAAGTGCTCATGGCTCCAAATGCACCAAAACATCAAGAAAAATGCTCATGACTCCAAATGCTGTAAGTGCCGACGTCAGAGCACGAACCCTCCATATTATCCGCGACGGCTTCGTCAGGTAGTCATTTACAGCTGGGTCGACTGGAAGAAGCAGCCATACCACGACAAAGCTCACGAGATACCCGGTCTGAGCAAGACGTGGTTTGAACCTGTTACCTTTGTGTTGTAGCCCAAGCATACAACGTCTTGTCCACACGCTTTCCTAGTCAAAGTCTGGACTCAATGACAAACATCCAATGTCACAAACCTGTGCACTCAATGAAAGCTGGCCCCCATTATCAATAAGAACGTTAATTGTTCACAAAATGTTTGCACCTAATAAATGCCAAAACTTGTTGAGTGCACATTCCGTTTTAAGTACGGCGGCCTGGACATGGCAAGTGTTAATTTTCTTTTAGCACAGATGTCAAGATGCAGAGCTTCGGTGTAATAAAATTAATGAATGATTCTCGCACTGCGCATTAAAACAAACATCTTATACAGCCCGCGTCGCGTACAGCTCCAACAAAACATTGGCAGATGACGGTGACAGCTGCAACTTCCTCTGTCAAAACAGCAAACAAAAACGTATGGAGTGAGGAACATTTCTTGATGTGCGAGAATTATGTGTGTGTATGTGTGTACATGTATGCATGTATGTGTGAGTGCGTGAATTGTGTAAATGTGTGTGTGTGTGTGTATGTGTATGTGCGTGTGGGTATGTATGTGTATGCGTATGTGTGTGTGAGTATGTGTGTCTGTATGTGTGTGTGTCTGTGCATGTTTCATTTCTCTCTTATACTTTTAAAATGCCATTAAGCAGAATGTGATGCCGATCTTGTATTGAATTTTTTCTCTGGAGTGCTTTCTATTCACTGTTCATACCGTAATGTTCATATCCCTGTAATTTGTTCTTGTTGCACATGTAGTATCCGTAACATAGTATCTACATTAGTTAGCGGTTGCCTTGGGAATGTAAATTAGATTGGACAAAAGTGGGGGAGAGAAATTGATTGGAAATCTGTGATGAGGAATCATTAAATGAATCAACCCACCCATATGGTCAATGTACTGTTTGATTAATAGTGCGTCTGTGAGTGCCTGTTTGACTATTAGTTTGTCTTTAGATTCCAAGTCAGCCTTAAACAGGAGTCGATGACGTGTGGCTGTGGTAGCAGTGTTTTCTCTGTGATGGCGTGTGGCTGTGGTAGGAGTGTGTTCTCTGTGATGGCGTGTGGCTGTGTTAGGAGTGTGTTCTCTGTGATGACGTGTGGCTGTGATAGGAGTGTGTTCTCTGTGATGACGTGTGGCTGTGGTAGGAGTGTGTTCTCTGTGATGGCGTGTGGCTGTGGTAGGAATGTGTTCTCTGTGATGACGTGTGGCTGTGGTAGGAGTGTGTTCTCTGTGATGGCGTGTGGCTGTGGAAGCAGTGTGTTCTCTGTGATGGCGTGTGGCTGTGGTAGGAGTGTGTTATTTGTGATGGCGTGTGGCTGTGGTAGGAGTGTGTTCTCTGTGATGGCGTGTGGCTGTGGTTGGAGTGTGTTATTTGTGATGGCGTGTGGCTGTGGTAGGAGTGTGTTCTCTGTGATGACGTGTGGCTGTGTTAGGAGTGTGTTATTTGTGATGGCGTGTGGCTGTGGTAGGAGTGTGTTATTTGTGATGACGTGTGGCTGTGGTAGGTGTGTGTTATTTGTGATGGCGTGTGGCTGTGGTAGGAGTGTGTTCTCTGTGATGACGTGTGGCTGTGGTAGGAGTGTTCTCTGTGAACCAAAAAGACAAATTGAGTGAGAGTTAAGAATACGTTGATCACGAATATGAAGTTTTGGTGTTCGTCGATGAAGTGAGAATATGTTGATCGCTTACCTGAAGTTGTGCCGTTCATAGATGAATAAAATAAAAAGAGTTATAAATATGATTAGTTGTGGTGCCATGCAAAGAGGTAAAGATAGTCCGAAAAGGTACAATGTCGGCGGGGAGGAAGTGTTAGAGACTTAATTGCACGAGGTCCCAACTTCTGTGAGGTTGGCGACTAATATCGTCCTCGCTGACTATTCTCTGGTCACTAGTACTCATTCAGGTAATCATTTACAGCTGGGTAAACTGAAATGTGCTGTAATAAGATCGTTAGGAATGTATCTTTGATAGACTGGCTCTTTTCTCATTGTATTACATTTGATTTCAGTTTGGTATTGTTTACATATTTACAATTTGGATTTCGTCGATGTGTGGGCTGCACGGAAACCGTATTCACCTTAAGGCAATTAAGCGAAAGATCAATCAAATATAACGAAAATCTATACATTGCTTTCATTGATAGGCCAGACATGATTCAACTTTAGAGGATACTGGAAGATTATGGTGCTCAAAGGCAAAGCACTTGATAATATGTAAAAGCACTGCATCGTACGAGCATAAATGTCGTAGCTACACCTGATGGAGTCACATATGCTTTTAAAATCACTACCAGTTTCAAACATCGGCCTCTGTTCCAAGCATGCCAAAGCATAATTTCGAGGAGTGAAATGAAGTGTTTGAGGAAGGTCATCGATGTTACCAGCAAAATACATAATGCGTAAGAAAGACTTTTGCAGTATCGTCGTACTACGTCTTGTACAAAGTACATTCCCAGGCAAAAGATGAGCTGGTTCGATCATATCATGAGAATACACCCTCATCAAATTCATATGATGGCTTACAGCGCTGGTAGACCTGGCTACAGGGCATGAGACCACCACGAGGCAGGCGGATATATGACATTAGACTGATTGTGTAACAGCACGAGCTCACAATGACGACGCAGCGCACATGGCACGTGACTGACGATTTAAGATCTCCACGTAGCTCAACGACATAAGGGGAAAGAAAACGGTGCTGATCTTTATTTGATATCTTGTACATTCTGCGCCAAGTGTATTCAAACAGTCTGTCGCCCACCTCATATAGAAGAATTTACTCTTCTACAAAAAGTAGTTCGTGTATTGAGTTGGGTTCCTTGCGCTTCTTATGTGCTACTCGTGGTGCAATGTCGGTAACTACCGGTGCTATTGTGTCCATGACAATGTCGGTGACTACCGGTGCTATTGTGTCCATGTCAATGTTGGTGACTACCGGTACTATTGTATCCATGACAATGTCGGTGACTACCGGTGCTATTGTGTCCATGTCAATGTTGGTGACTACCGGTACTATTGTATCCATGACAATGTCGGTGACTACCGGTGCTATTGTGTCCATGTCAATGTTGGTGACTGCCGGTGCTATTGTGCCCATGACAATGTCGGTGACTACCGGTACTATTGTGCCCATGACAATGTCGGTGACTACCGGTACTATTGTATCCATGACAATGTCGGTGACTACCGGTACTATTGTGCCCATGACAATGTTGGTGACTGCCGGTGTTATTGTGTCCATGTCAATGTTAGACAGCGATGATGAAAGCACATGTCCACGTACCACTCCTATTGTTATGTCAACATCGTGAATGATTAGATCATTTGCTGTTCTTATATTGTTGTTTCCATTGTACAATGTTCTCTAATTTTATAATAATTCTCCTTGCATTCTCTAACACTGTCCAGAATTTATTTATATCAACTCTATTGAACGTTTTCATCTGATCATCAGACGCTATGTTGAAATTCTTCTCTTCTTGTATTGCCACTATTGGTTCATCTCAACTCTGTAATGGATCCGCATTTACCTATGCTCAGGTGATCCTCTACAATTGGACTTATACTTTGTGATTATATTTCCCACATACATTTGTCTTGCTTGCCCTATTAGTTATCTGCCTCTGTATGTATGCCAGTTTCTGTTACTACATTTGTTCTTCCAGATTGGTATTGTGGCTTGTTGCCAATCGTCTGGTACTCCCCTTTCACTCTTTCTATGTTCTTGTCAAGATTCTTTCTAGCCACTTCACCCCTGGTTCCCTGCGAGCTTAAATTGCTTCAGTTGGTATGCGGTCCAGGCATAGTGAAGTATTTCTAGGTCACATCTTTATAGCTATTCAAAAGTCTTGAATCAATATATCAGGTTCCATCTTATACATCTTTCTTGGGCTGTATATTTATTGTGCCTGGATGTCTGCTGTGGAGACATTTAAAAAAAATAACTTTTTCTATCGCTGTTTTCTTTTATGAACACTAAATTTAGGGGTTGCGTATTTGTCATTACAGATTGAAGCAGGACTCAAGTTCCCATCACTTAACGTGATTGCTTTGATACTTTTAGAAAACTCTCCTCGACATCTGATGTATATTAGTTTAACTTAACGTCTTTATACTGGTTGAGAAGACTCTGCAAAGTCTGTATACAACCAGTTTAATTTACATTACCCTGCTCTAAAAGTTATGCGCATCCAATATATTCTTAAATGCATTAATTGTCCATGCCTCCACTATCTCCCGTGGCAATGCATTCCAAGCATTCACCACTCTCTGACTAAACAATATTTTCTAATATCTAATGTGGATCTCTCTTTAGTTAATTTGTAGCCATGCCCTCTTGTTCTTGTGGGTGGTTGTATTAAAAAAAAATCCGTTACAATCTAATTTATCCATTCCTCTGATCATCTTATAAACCTGAATTGAGTCACCACGAATTCTTCTCTCTTCTAGAAACTGTTGGCCGGTTTTTATGAGTCTTTCTTCATAACTAATTCTGGAATCCCACTATTAGTTTTGTCGCTCTTTTTTATATTCTTTCCAGTATGTTTATATCCCCTCTACGATAAGGACTCCACACCTGTACTCAGTACTCCAATCTAGGTCTAACTAATGATTTATACAGTTTGACTATCACTTCTTTGCTCCTATGTTTAATATTTCTTTTTATCATACCTAACATTGCATTTGCCCTGTTCACTGCTACCTGAACTTGCTCACTGACCTTACCTGTATTATCTATTATAACCATTAGGTCCCTTTCCTTATCTATCTTTCTAATATTGTTCTCTCTCAATATGCAATTATGCTCTATATTGGACCTACCCATATGGATGAGTGTACATTTATCTACATTAAACTCCATTTGCAACTTACAAATTCTCGAATTTGATCTAAATTCGACTTCAATAGATCCACTTCCGCTTTGGATGAGACACTACTGCATAGTTTTGTGTCATCAGCAAATTTTGCAATCATGGATCACATATCAATGTCCAAATCGTTTATATATGTCAAGAACAAAATTTATCCCAAACGCGATCCCTGTGACACTTCACTTTTCACTTCACACTATTAAGAGTTCTCCTTATTTATGCCCGCTCTCTGTCTACTTCCCGTTAACAAATTTTCAATCCATTTGGCAACTTCTCCACCTATTCCATGTGATTTTTAACTTTCGAAATAATCTTTGATGAGGTACTCAATCAAAGGCCTTTGCAAAATCTAGATAAATAACATCCACTGGTTCCGCTTTATCTATCATTTTAGTAACCTCCTCCATGATTTCTAATAGATTTGTTAAGCATGATCTCCCTCTAGTAAACCCATGCTGACTATTTCTAATTAGATTAAATTTGTCTAAATGCACTACAATGTTTTCTTTGATTATTGACTCTAACAATTTACAGACTATGCTCGTTAAACACACCGGTCTGTAATTTGCTGGATCTGATTTTTTGGCATTTTTGAATAAGAGGATCACTTCTGCATCTGTCCAATCTCTTGGAACAATCTCTTATGCAAGTGATTGAGAACATAATATAGCCAATGGTTTTGCTAGTTGGTTTCTAATTTCAAACAGCAATTTTGGATGAATACTATATTGACCTGGACATTTATCCTTTTTCAACCCCTCCAATTTAAAAAACAAACATTTCCTCAGTAATAAAGACTAAACTTAATCTCGCTGTATCCGTGTCTCTTTGAAAGATATCTACAGGCTCTGGGATCTTGGAGCAGTCCTCTTTTGTGTAGACTGTGCGAAACCACTGATTGAGTAGATTAGCTGCCTCCCTATTCTGACAAATTGATGATACCTGTTCTCTATCTTTATTCCACGATTCTCCTTTCACGAGTTTCATTACCCGTTAAATCTACAAATAATCAAATCAAATAATCTTCTTGCAAATTGGATGTAAGTATTGTCCTGTAGAGCTTCTTGTTAGTATTGATTCTAGTTTTACCTGTTCTCAATGGCGCTGTTTGTTCTGTTTATTAAGTCTTGCCATAAGTCCACATTTCTTGTTTAATGTATCCGTCAAAACTGGTTTAAAGCCTATTCACAGTTTATATAATCAGTTTCACAATTGTGTTTCTAAAAAATCTTAATAACATCGGGGCATGTTTCTTTTCTTACTGATTTCTCTTAACATTTTTTTTAGATTTGTGACGACCATTGATTTTTGACTTTTCTAATATATCTTCTGCGATGATATTTGTGATATTGCTAGTGGTCGATAGTCAGTATTTAAATACTGATGTTGGGAATTAATCTAGAGTCTGTTACGTTTTTCCTTTTTCTAGTAAAAATGAAATTAATTGTCTTTTTTAGACGTAGGTTATTTCATGTGAGCCGTGTTTAGGTGTAATATTCGGGACTGAAAGTACTAAACCATGCTCAGTACATATGTTCATATGTTCCTCTCCATTGCTGTTCCGTTCTAGTGAGTTTCTTAGCAGTATTTATATGATAATGTCTTCTCTTTTCTCCCATTAAAATCATCTTCTCTGTGACCCTATGGTTGTTGTTTTTGTGAATGTCAACCATGAATAAATATGGCGGGTTGGGTTGCTGTTGCTTTCCTTACATCCAGAGCGTGATGATGAAGGTGGACCGAAGCCCTACAGGCGATTTTGTTATTCTTTGGGTTTTTCTGCGTATCGCTCAATACTACAGGGATCACGTCGATTTTCATGTCGTTAGCAAAGCTGCTAAGAAAAACATGTGTGAAAGTGTGATGAGTGTCTTGACCAGTATATTTTACCTGACCCTGAGTTACATGTCCGACCAATATGGCTTGATTGACCAGATGTTAGTCATCTCTCTTCGCCTCTATGGGTTACTAATAGCTGTCTACAGCAAGCAAACATGGCGACAGCACCAGACTTGAGTGATGTGATTTAATAAGACTGCAAATTCTATTACTGGCACGGCAGATTCTGCCGCATTTGAAACACACCTGATGGGAGTCTGTTGTGGAGGTCATCATACGTTATGTATTTGAGACGGCTCGCTTTCTGTGAGCCTCGGCAATGACGTTTCAATTTGCGATGTGAGTACCTTGTGTGATGCTAGCGCATCAGGTGGAGCAGTTCTGTGGAAAAATCCCCAAGGAGGTGGCATCACAATTTAAGCTTTGAAAATAAATTTTGCTCCGCGTGGCAGCTTGTGGAAACGATTGAGCTGTCTGGCATGTCTGTGAAAAATGGATAGTGTACAGCAGACATGCCAAACAGCTCAATCGTTTCCACAAGCGTTGTTAGCACTACAGCACAATACACTTTTCCTTTGGTACCAGCACTGATGCTTTATCGATTCCAGACGTTTGCTTACAGCCTTTAAAACGCAGAGATAGCATATGCAGTCCTCTTGTTGACCTCAGAGTCGATATTGCCTTTCTGGTGCATGTACAGCCCTTGTAGGTGAATCTATCGAATGCCTGACGACTTTGGTTTCTGAATAGGGATACTTGGTTTGCTGTACGACTTCACAGGAGCAGACTGGAAGAGTGTCTCAGTTTTTTCAGTGCTGATTTTAAGAGCAAAAGTACTTCACGTCGCCGAAGACTCCCTCATGGGGGACTGTATATATTGTTCTGAGCAGATGTTAAGGGCGCAGTCGTTAGGCATCAGGACATTCAAAATGGTGGCCTCATTCACCTTGATGTGAGACTTCAGGCTTCTTCGATTGAACAACCGACTTTGAGTAATGTACCTGATATGCCTGCCAGCAGGTTGTTACGCACATCGTCGGAGAGCATTGCTGCAACGATCATGTTAGAGAGTGTCGGTACTAGCACACATCTCTGTTTCACATCGTTGGAGAGCATTGCTGCAAAGATCCTGTTTCACATCGTTGGAGAGCATTGCTGCAAAGATCCTGTTTCACATCGTTGTTAACTGAACAGAATATGTCTATCATTGAAGAAGAATAGGACCCTCCGCTTTGTACACTTCAACATGAAGAGCATTTGGCTGATTGCTTTCCTGATCTCATAAATGTTATGAGGACTGTCGAGCATGACGTTGGTCTTGTGGTATTCGTGCTATGCTTGCTTGCTGATGGCCGAGGCATGATTTAGGATTTCAGGGAAATGTGCCGCCCAGCGTTCAAGGATCTCGATCTTGTAATTGGTAGTGTCGTGCCCTCAGTATGGAGGGTAGGTGATCGATGATTGCATTGAGGACCACAGACTGTCTTCAGTGCATCATAGAACCGCTTAATTGAGTCATTCGCTTCTGCATATTTCTGGATTTCATCGGTTTTGTTGCTGAGCCATTGGTATTGCACCTTTTGAGAACATCCTGTACCAGGAGGAAAACTTGCTCTGTTAGCTCGTTTCATTGTGTCACGTGGCACGTGTAGCCTAGTTGACAGTGAGCTGGCTTGCTAAGACTGGGGTTACACCGCGCCAAGATTCGAAATCACTGGTCCTCTAGTCAGCCCAGCTGTAAATGGGTACCTGACATATGATCTGGGGTAGGTATAAAAGGCAATAAAAGGAACTGGTCATTCAACCTTACATAAGTGCGGCTTAGTCCATGAAGAGTTATCTTCATTACCTAGGACACAAGTTGCCATGTGAGCCACGTTGACCTTTACTGTCATTGTGTCTACACCACTTCAGACCAGTACATACTGTCCATGTGTCTAATTGATGCTCTGACCACGTTTTTCTTCTATAACTAATCTTATTAAATCTATATGATCTTTCCTCATAAAATATATTAGATCTTGCTCCTTCGCACCAAAATCCACTACCATTCAAAGTAGAAATCCTAGTCATGGACTTTTTCTGTAGTTTTGTTAACGTTTCCAGCCCACATTTAATTGAAATGAGTCAGTTGAAGATCCTTTCATTTTTGTTAGGGGTTGTATACTGCTTGCCGCCTTGACAGGTCGTAATAGCAGGGGCAGTAACCCACTCAGCAGCGACTTTTCTGGATAATCCCTTACTTCGTTCTGTTCCCACCTCCTACATCACGTACGATGCTTTAGGAGTGTTGCTTAAGTTCGTGTTCTGAGACTACTAGGATTGGGTTTCAGGAGTGTTGTAAAATGTATTGTTCGGAGACTACTTGAACTGAGCTTTAATGCGGTTGCTAAACGTCCTGTTCTGATACTAATTAGATTTTGCTTTAAGGCGGTTGCTAAATGTCATGTTTCTGAGACCACTGGGACTGGTCGTTAAAGTGGTTGCTAAATGTCATGTGTATGAGACTACTGGGACTGGTCTTTAAAGTGGTTGCTAAATGTCATGTTTCTGGGACTACTGGGACTGGTCTTTAAAGAGGTTGCTAAATGGCATGTTCTGAGGGTACTGGGGTTGGACTTTAGGAGGGTATCTGAAGCTTATGTTCTGAGACTACATTACTTTCAAGATGGACAATAATGCAGTTATAATCTAACAATGTAATTTCTCGAAGGCCATTTATGTGAGAATAAGGCCCACTGCATACCTTAAGATGCGACTAACACATGGTAGTCTGGTCCCTTTGAGATAGAAGACTCTTCCACTTTTGATAGAGTCCAACACCGGCAAGGCCTGATGAGTTTCAAATAAAACTTTAGAAACTCGGTTTGATGGAACTGAAAGAAAGTACACTATGAGATGTGAACTGAATAAATAAAATAAATGCTGTAGTCTGATTCACTGAACTACCAGTCATAAAAAACGATGCAACGAGCTCCGCATTGAGAAACATGACAAGAAACACCCACATCAAGTTTTAGAAACCATATCCACATATAATACAGGAGTAAAAGTGGCAATCGATCGTTTTTTAGGGGTTCGAAGGAAGAGAAAGAAATAGTTACAACCGAATAACCACCAGACTTGAGTATAGAAGGTACACCATTAAGTAATTATAATTGTACGTATAGAGCTATATAGAGCCACTCAGTAAGTGTAGTCACACGTGTAATAGGGTCGACGATATGCACTAATTAAGTGTAGCCACACGTACGGTAGGGTAACAGATAGTCACTCAGTGAGTGTAGCCACACGTACGGTAGGTTACGATAGCCACTCAGTGAGTATAACCACACATACGGTAGGGTAACAGATAGCCACTCAGTAAGTGTAGCCACACGTACGGTAGAGTAACATATAGCCACTCAGTGAGTGTAGCTGCACGTACGGTATGGTAACAGATAGCCACTCAGTAAGTGTAGCCACACATACGGTATGGTAACAGATAGCCACTGATTGAGTGTAGCCACACGTACGGTAGTTTACGATAGCCACTTAGTGAGTATAGCCACACTTACGGTAGGGTAACAGATAGCCACTCAGTCAGTGTAGCCACACGTACGGTATAGTAACATATAGCCATTCAGTGAGTGTAGCCACATGTACGGTAGGGTAACAGAGAGCCCCTCAGTGAGTGTAGCCACACGTACGATATGGTAACAGATAGCCACCCAGTAAGTGTAGCCACACATACGGTATGGTAACAGATAGTCACTCATTGAGTGTAGCCACACGTACGGTAGGTTACGATAGCCACTCAGTGAGTATAGCCACACTTACGGTAGGGTAACATATAGCCACTCAGTAAGTGTAGCAACACGTACGGTAGGGTAACAGATAGCCACTCGGTGAGTGTAGCGTACGGTAGGGTAACAGATAGCTATTCAATGAGTGTAGCTACGCGTACGGTAGGGTAACAGATAGCCACTCAGTGAATGTAGCCACACGTATGGTAGGGTAACAGATAGCCACTCAGTAAATATTATCAAAAAAGAGAAAATATAGAAATTGGGTTTCAATTTCTAACAACTTTTCCATGAATAGCCTGGAGACGGTTATCAAATAAATTGTATTAATTATTTTCCACAATTCAAAATTCTGGGGCATGTAATTCCTTAGAAAGTATTAACGTCACAGAAGACAACTGCCTTCTGTTTCATTAACCAGTACTTTGTCAATGCTAGGGGATGGCACGTGAGTTTCTAAATAGCCAGCTCTCGTTTAAACATTGTGTTAAGCGTCTGCATTCACCTCTCGTGCGAGTTACGCATGAAACAGTGTATTGTGCTCACCCAAACGGTTGTCCTGTTTCTTCACTGTATTACTGGGTCAAAGATTTTAAAGTCGTCCTTGACCTTGATTTGTTCAGAGTCAAGACAAACACTTTACTGGAGAAGTTCACTTTAAATTTCGCTGTCATCATCTGATGTGACAGGCCATCTTGACTTACAATAGCTATCCGGTAAATGACGCGAACACTAGAAAATAAACCAGGTCAGATTTCAGACAACTTTTGTGCTCGTGGGAAAGATGGCAGAGCTATTGTTGTCATTTCGTGCGCAATAACAGATATGAATGAATGTCGGAGATTTTAATGTCTTTAAGAAATCTGGGCTTTACATATTAATGGCGTATTGTGTGGTTATAGTGAGGACAATATTTTGGGAATGAGAATAGAAGGGGTAGGGGGATGATCGGATCAAACAGAACTTCACAAAAGAAACCGAAACAACGGATAGCAGCAGTCACTTCCCTTGTTCGGTTCGTTGGAAAGGCTCACTGAAACATTTCATGGAGATTCAATGTCTTCCGTTTTAGCCTTGGTCAGAGATTGAAAAATAAACAATTCGCTGTAAGTCATCATGCCTCAGTTTCTTAAGTCATCTTCCTTCACAGTTGCTCATTAAGTCATCTTCTCTAATAGTTTCTTAATTAAGTAAGATTTCCTGTTAGTTTCTCATTGAGTCATCGTCCCTCATCGTTTCTCATTATGTTATCTTCACTCATAGTTTCTCATTATGTTATCTTCACTCCTAGTTTCTCATTGAGTCAGCGTCCCTCATAGTTTCTCATTATGTTATCTTCACTCCTAGTTTCTCATTATGTTATCATCACCCCTAGTTTCTCATTGAGTCAGCGTCCCTCATAGTTTCTCATTATGTTATAATCACCCCTAGTTTCTCATTGAGTCAGCGTCCCTCATAGTTTCTCATTATGTTATCTTCACTCCTAGTTTCTCATTATGTTATCATCACCCCTAGTTTCTCATTGAGTCAGCGTCCCTCATAGTTTCTCATTATGTTATAATCACCCCTAGTTTCTCATTGAGTCAGCGTCCCTCATAGTTTCTCATTATGTTATCTTCACTCCTAGTTTCTCATTATGTTATCATCACCCCTAGTTTCTCATTGAGTCAGCGTTCCTCATAGTTTCTCATTATGTTATCTTCACTCCTAGTTTCTCATTGAGTCAGCGTCCCTCATAGTTTCTCATTGAGTCATCGTTCTTCATAGTTTCTCATTATGTTATCATCACCCCTAGTTTCTCATTGAGTCAGCGTTCCTCATAGTTTCTCATTATGTTATCTTCACTCCTAGTTTCTCATTGAGTCAGCGTTCCTCATAGTTTCTCATTATGTTATCTTCACTCCTAGTTTCTCATTGAGTCAGCGTTCCTCATAGTTTCTCATTATGTTATCTTCACTCCTAGTTTCTCATTGAGTCATCGTTCCTCATAGTTTCTCATTATGTTATCTTCACTCCTAGTTTCTCATTGAGTCATCGTTCCTCATAGTTTCTCATTATGTTATCATCACCCCTAGTTTCTCATTGAATCAGCGTTCCTCATAGTTTCTCATTATGTTATCTTCACTCCTAGTTTCTCATTGAGTCAGCGTTCCTCATAGTTTCTCATTATGTTATCTTCACTCCTAGTTTCTCATTGAGTCAGCGTTCCTCATAGTTTCTCATTATGTTATCTTCACTCCTAGTTTCTCATTGAGTCAGCGTTCCTCATAGTTTCTCATTATGTTATCTTCACTCCTAGTTTCTCATTAAATCCCCTTCTCTCATAGTTTCTTCATTAATAGATTCCCTTTTGGTGTTTATTGACATCTTATTGACATCTTATTGACATCTTATTGACATCTTATTGACATCTTATTTCCTAGTTTCTCATTAAGTCATTTTACATTTTATTTATCCATTACGTCATCGTTCTTTCTATTTTCTCATTAAGTCATTTTCCCATTAGGTTTCGTATCTTCCCTTTCCTTTGCTCATTAAGTCATCTTCCATTTTATTTGCTCATAATCTTTTCTTTTATTTTGAATTACGCCAGCTTCCCTATTTGTTTCTCATTAAGTCATCTTCCATTTTATTTGCTCATGAAGTCATCTTTCCTTTTATTTGCTAATTAAGTCATCTTCCCTTTTATTTTCTAATTAAGTAGTCATTGCTCTTATTTTCTTGTTACACATCATCCATCTTAGTTTCTCATTAAATCATCTTCCATTACAGTTTATCATTAAATCATCTTCCATTACAGTTTATCATTAAATCATCTTCCATTACAGTTTATCATCAAGTAATCTTCCATTACAGTTTATCATTAAATCATCTTCCATTACAGTTTATCATCAAGTAATCTTCCATTACAGTTTCTCATCAAGTAATCTTCTCTCTTAGTTTCACATAAAACTTCTCAAATTTCTCGTTGTATGAAAGCTGTCAAAGAAAATGAGTGTATTGAGCAAGCAGATAAAATGTACGTCTTTCCCATGTAATATGATATTCTTGACACATAGAATAAGACAAGAGAAACATTTCAAGCTTGTTGTAACAGGCACCCAAAGAGGGTTCTACATGGGGCTAATAACATTATATATATATTTATTTCCATTGTCATTTTCATGCTCAGCACTTTGAAATCTTTACGAAATGGCTGCTTTTATCTCTCAAGCATGACTGTTATCAAAATGTGTTGGCCAATGTTATCGGCGAACTATCAATAAATAATCTCAGATATCCGGGTCACACAGTTCTGCTGGCTGAAAGCGAGCAATTGCTACATGAATTGGTGATTCAAGTGGAAACGAAAGTCATTCGTATGGATTGGACATTAATACTGAGACGGCGGGAATTATGATAATTAGCAAAGTAGACTTGATATCCGCTCTTTAGACAAAAAATGGACCCGGAAATACTGGAACAGGTCAAGAGCTTCTCCTGTCTTTGAAATATAATAACAGAAAATGGGAGGTGCGAAATGGAAATCAAAAAGAGAATCGCAAAGGCGAAATCTGGTTTCTCCAACATGAGTCATATATAGACATTTAAACAACTCACTAAATTTCCGAAGAAAGCCGAGCAATGCTTATATGAGCTCATAGTGCAAGCGAGGCAGTTTGTCTAAAAATAATTAGACTAAAGACACAATGCATGCTGAACAGTTTCTGTCCCTGCGAGGAAATGCGGCTTAGGACTTATTCAGTCAAAAACGCGAATTCGTACATCTATCTAGTCCAAGAAATGACGAACTATCATGACATGTATAAAGAGATCTCACCAAAGTTGGCTGTGGTTTGGTTCGACTTAAACCGCATCAAGACAGTGCTTCAACAGATGGAAAACTACAAAGGGAGAGCACTCAACAGCCTAGTCATTCCAGCCATGGTGTATGGCTGCGAGGTGTGGAGCCTAAGAAAAAAGTGACATGGCGCGGTTCCAAGCTACTCAATGCCCGATGAAACGTAGAACACTCACTTTCAAAACGAAACTACATCCGCAACACCGCCATCAGAAGTCAAACATGTTTCAATGACGTCATAGATACGGCATTGATGATAAGTACAGGTGAGCAGGCCACGTGGTACGCATGCCTGACAATAGATGGACACATAAAGTGACGTCATGGTGACCCTACACCTATAATCGTCGCCTCGGACGTCCACCAATGAGATGGGGAAATGGACTTCGACAAGACCCTGGTCCAGCATGGTACTTAATGGCAAATGACAGAGAAGAGTTTAGACAACATTTGGCTACCTGACATATGGCACAAAATGTGCCCGAATGAACACCAGTATTAAAGTATTACAACTCGCACAAGTTAAAATGAGATTGATCAGGTCTTGTGTGCACTCATAGTTCCTGTATAGCGTGGAGACTCGGACAACGAAGAAACGATTTGAGAAGAGAATTGATGCCTTTGAAACAGACATTTACAGACAACTTGGACGTATCTCCTGGTAAAGGAACAGATAATGGGAATTGATGATTGAAACTATATTTCGCCGGCACAGATATTTTGGCCACATAAAAAGACACATTTCCTTGCTGAGAACAACACTGAAAGGGTGAGGGAAAACGTGCTCAGTCATGAGGCTGGTTGTAAGGTTGTTTGCGTATCTGACACTATCATCTGGCT
This sequence comes from Ariolimax columbianus, assembly GCA_036924085.1. Lineage (NCBI taxonomy): Eukaryota > Metazoa > Mollusca > Gastropoda > Stylommatophora > Arionidae > Ariolimax > Ariolimax columbianus. The sequence goes on from JAVGWX010000001.1 coordinate 147,926,233, forward strand.
GCTCAGTCATGAGACTGGTTGTAAGGTTGTTTGCGTATCTGACACTATCATCTGGTTGCTCAGTCATGAGACTGGTTGTAAGGTTGTTTGCGTATCTGACACTATCATCTGATTGCTCAGGCCTGAGACTGGTTGTAAGGTTGTTTGCGTATATTACACTATCATCTGGTTGCTCAGTCATGAGGCTGGTTGTAAGGTTGTTTGCGTATCTGACACTATCATCTGGCTGCTCAGTCATGAGACTGGTTGTAAGGTTGTTTGCGTATCTGACACTATCATCTGGTTGCTCAGGCCTGAGACTGGTTGTAAGGTTGTTTGCGTATCTGACACTATCATCTGGTTGCTCAGTCATGAGACTGGTTGTAAGATTGTTTGCGTATCTGACCCCATCATCTGCAGCTCTGCATTTCAGAATAGGTTAGCGCTTAAACGTCTCTGGATACCTGAGATGTAAAGGTGAGTCTAGATAGCACCCACTGCCTACTCCCTCCTCCTATTTCCTTAATGTTGCCCTCTAGTATCTTCTGTAGACGACTTTCTTGACGCATAATGTGTCACAGCCAACTCAATCTTCCTTTTTCTATCATTTTCAAAATGTGTCTTTGTGCGCTTACCTCATGAGGACAATGTCCAACTGGTTCTATTTATTCTACGGTAGCACCACATTTCAAACGCTTGCAAGCTTTTTTCATCCTTCTTTGACAGAGTCCAAATTTTATCCCCAAAATATGCAATTGGCCATACATGAGTGGCGATTATTCTTTTCCTTAGTTTTATCCTGAAATTCTTTGAGGTTAACCATTTCTGTTTTTCTCTGAAGTCTTTATTTGCCAATGTTTGATTTAAATTCCAGCTCATCTTGGGCAGCTCCTGTGCCATGGTCTGTTCTAAATATGCAAACTTCTGTACATGTTCGATTATTTCTCCGTTCATGAATATATTTTCATTTATCTCTATTACTTAGTTATTACAAAAGTCTTTGTCTTTAGTGTGTTTGTTTTCACGAGAAACTTTTTGGCTTTACTCTCTTTCAATCAGGCTTTGCAACGTTGTCCAAACAATTATACTCAGAATATGCGATATAGAGACTTGGTCAAAGCAAGCATCTCTAGTCTTAATGAAACTGGATCTGTTAATCCTTTTTGATTCAAATAATTGTTTCTTGCTTTTCTTACAGGTCCTGGATTAACCTAATGATTGATCACTCGATGCCTTTTAGTTGCAAAATCAGAAGAATTTTTTTTCCAGTAGACTCTATAAAAGATTTTCTCGTAGTCAATAATGTAGATAAATAGTAGTGTAGTAGTAGTGTGTGTGTGTGTGTGTGTGTGTGTGTGTGTGTGTATGTGTATATGTGTATTAAAAATAACGGATGTCCTCCAACAGGTTTAACCAGCTGTCGGGGATGACGTGTTTGAGACTTGATTTCACTTCTCTAGTCGTCTGTCAGGTACCCATTTACGGCTTGATCGACTGAAGCGTGACGAAGTTCAACCCCGTACATTTGTCGTGAAAAACGAATGCTCTACCACTGCACTAATTAGACAATTGAAAAGACACGGTGCCAATAGAAATGCAACCTAGAATCATTGTAAGATGATATTTCATGAAAATACGTACAACCGCACATAATTAGTCGGCAAAGATGTTGGTTATTTCATTTTGTGTGTGAAGTGGGTTCCTTATGCTGAAATACAAGTCTTCAAGCTACTTACACTATTGGGATATTGCTGCGCCGATTGCGACTTGCTGAAACTCAGTGTCGCCTCTCATATTTGAGCGATACACTTTTTGAACAAGTAGTACCCAAATTGCATAATAAACATGATTTTGGTCGGAAATGTTTGGTGATCAAATTGTTGGAGGTGCATAAGATGAAGGCTCATGTTCAAGAAATTGTAAAGTTTCTCGAGTACGAAGAGCGAGTGCACGAACTTGATGACGGATAAACAGATTTCATAAGGCTCGAAAATCGGGTATAAGATGTTCCTTCAGCTTAGCATTTCTGTAGAAGGCCTGATGATGTAATCAGAAGTTTGTCATAGGCTAGACACACCAACAGAGACCTTAACTAATTTGCTGAAAGTTGGTTGCAATTTTTTGTCCAAAAGGGTTTCTCAAAGTTTGCACATTTAGATTTTGGCGTAAGAGCGATCGTTTTCATTGCGCCGTGGGGTAGCAATAGTGAACAACTTTTCATTGGTAAACTATTTACCATGCCTGCTAAACTTGTGTTTATCCCCATTGGCAACCGTCGACAGTCGTACCGCTTTGTATGTTTATCGTTAGGCTAGTCGATTATCAGCATTGACGACTGTCGGTTGTGTCGTGCAGGTTTGTTTGCTATTGTTAGTTCAGTCATTATCAGCATTGACGACCGTCGGGGATGTTGCCGCTTTGTTTGCTATCGTTAGTTCAACCGGTTTCCATTTTCTGAAACATTTTGACATCTTCTTTGATATTTCGAATCCACGATTGTAAAATGTTCTCTCTTTTTCGTCTTCAATCACCCAGGGGTGCATAGGCCATCAACCAACCCTCTCCAAGCAGCTCTGTCCTGTGCCTTCTATCACAGGGCCCATAGGCCATCAACCAACCCTCTCCAAGCAGCTCTGTCCTGTGCCTTCTATCACAGGGCCCATAGGCCATCAACCAACCCTCTCCAAGCAGCTCTGTCCTGTGCCTTCTATCACAGGGCCCATATGCCATCAACCAACCCTCTCCAAGCAGCTCTGTCCTGTGCCTTCTATCACAGGGCCCATATGCCATCAACCAACCCTATCCAAGCAGCTCTGTCCTGTGCCTTCTATCACAGGGCCCATAGGCCATCAACCAACCCTCTCCAAGCAGCTCTGTCCTGTGCCTTCTATCACAGGGCCCATATGCCATCAACCAACCCTCTCCAAGCAGCTCTGTCCTGTGCCTTCTATCACAGGGCCCATATGCCATCAACCAACCCTCTCCAAGCAGCTCTGTCCTGTGCCTTCTATCACAGGGCCCATAGGCCATCAACCAACCCTCTCCAAGCAGCTCTGTCCTGTGCCTTCTATCACAGGGCCCATATGCCATCAACCAACCCTCTCCAAGCAGCTCTGTCCTGTGCCTTCTATCACAGGGCCCATAGGCCATCAACCAACCCTCTCCAAGCAGCTCTGTCCTGTGCAATCTTTTCCACTTCCTTCCAACTTTTTCCTTTCTTTACTTCCGCCTCCAGATCTCGTCTGCATGTATTCCTTGGTCTGCCTATGCCTTTCCTTCCTTGGGGGTTCCATGACAGGGATTGCCTGGTGATACTGGTCTGAGGCTTTCTTAATGTATGATCCATCCATCTCCCCTTTCTTTCTAAGATTTCCTGTTCCAATTTACCTTGTCCAACTCTATATCACAGTCTGTCGTTTGTAACTTTGTCAAACCATTTTATACCAAGAATCTTTCTCAGGCACCTGTTGATAAAACCCTGTAGTCTCCTGATATTGCCATTGGTCATCCTCCATACAGCAGGACTGACTTCACATTTGAATTAAAACTCCTTCTTTTTGTCTTCCTTCTTATTTCCTTGGAGTTCCATATGGATTTCAACATTCCGAATGCAACTCTTGATTTTCGTATCCTTGTTTTTATATCCTCGTCTGTTCATCCTTCCTTGTTGATAATACTTCCTATGTATGCAAATACCTCTACCTGTTCCAGTGACGTTCCACTGAGCCTGATTGGTTCTGTGTTTGCTGCATTGACCCTAATTATTTTTGTCTTTTCCTCATGGATCTTCAAACCGACTTGTTTAGAGGTATAATTAAGTCAATCCAGTTTCCTTTGCATTTTGCTTTGGCTGCGGGACTAGAAAAGGGGAAAAGGTCTATATCATGCGCACATTCTAGGTCCTCCAGCTGTTTATTCAAGGATCACTGAATTCCATTTCTCTCATTTGTTTTTACTTTCATAATCCAGCCCATAGCCATGATGAACAGGAAAGACGACAGTAGACAACCCTGTTTGGATTTAATGTTGAATGGCTCTGTGAGTTGTCCTTCGTGTTTAACTCTACATTGCATACTTCCATACGTCTAATTCTGTTTGTCTGCTTGTGAGGAATTCAACAGTGCCTCAGTAGTTTGCAGAGTATATCTCTGTGTAAACTGTCGAAATGTTCTAATCTCTTGAAATTTACAATGTACAATGAGTTTGAGGCTGATTTTCCTGGCTCAACACCATCTTGTTTTGCATCAGTAATGCTCTGGTTGGTGTGTAACAGACATATTACACATCTGTCTTCTGCAGTGAACGCAATTATGGAACAGGCTGATCTTATACTGATGACCCAATCTCGGGAACGTGGCCAACTCATAAAAAAGCGAACAACTGCTTCGAATTTTCGTTAACTTTCGTCAAGTAATAGACATTTTATTTTGTATTGGCTTATTTTTGTCCTACTCACCCTGCACACACACAGACATACACAGACACACACAGACACACACACACACATACCGACATATAGAAACACACAGACACACACACACAGACATATACACAGACACACAGAGACAGACACACATGCACCCACCCACCCACCCACTAACACACCCACACCCACCTAAAACACACACATCCACACACACACACAAACCCACACACCCACACACACACATACACACATTGCAATGTAAATACATCAGTCTATTAAACAATATTGTAAAAATCTCATACGAAGTGGTGTTTCGTCCACTTTGAGGGAACGAAATATAAAATCCAAGAGGAAAAGAAGAAGTTACGAAGTGAAAAGAAAATCACAGACAAGTTGTTATTGTCAAAAATGATGGACAAGCAATCTTAGCTTAACGGCTGCCGATGATAGTTCTCGTTATTTTTTAAATGGCACTTTTATAAGGAACGTAGAAGTGGTCAGGTTTTGGTGGCTGCTACAAACATAATTTGTGCATGCCAGATACGGTCACAGGTTGCTGTTCTACATACACAAGTTGCTACGAGAATGCTTCGTATTTTTGCCATTTCAGAGAAGAGGTCTCTTTGATTTATCAGAATTATTGGCATGGCAAAACCACCGCTAAACAAGACATTTTGGCCTGTGTGCTCCCCGTTCGCCCAGGCAAATACGCTGAAAGGGTTCTCTAGTCATGTTATATCTGTATGTAGATTAGCTCCCCTGACTTGATTGAACCCGAGGGTTAGGGATCTCCTTCCGTGATCCCCCAGCTTTGCCAGTCCTGGCCGAGATTTGACATGTTTATCAATACCCTGAGAATCTCGCGTCAACATTTTGTCATATCGGGCATGCGGCTCACCCACACTCTCCATTTTATAATGTAATTTACGCGCGGATGGAATTTACAAACCAGTTCACTCAGCCACAGTACTCCGCCCATAATTTGGTCTCATTGCGCGCTATTTGATCATATCTATAAGTGCAATACAGTTATGAAGGAATCTCATTTTTGTTGGAGGTAGGTGAGGGGAGGATGTACTTATATTCCAAAATAAGTCTCTACAAAGTCTGACAGTGCAACTTGCACAGATGACACAATTTTGTTTATTTTTGTAGCACTTTGTGTTATCAGAATGCGTTTGTCACTTTAAAATAGGACTAGTTAATTAATCACTGCTGTGTTTAATGAAGGCATTGTGGTGTTGGTGGCCAATAGTTTAGGATATCAGCTTCCTGACTTAGCGGGTTGAGTTCAGAACCCCGGAACTATCTAAGTTTTCTTTTATATCGGAAGGGAGAAAGGGGGGGGGGGAGAGAAATAAAAGGTTGCCCTGCACACTACCTGTCGACTGTTGGAGTAAGCTGCCTTAATAACCTAGCTAAATAAATCGTACAAGCGAACCCGTAGGACTGTCAATAAAGACTGTGTTTACAGAAATGAGCAATAACCTATGATCTAATACAAGCGGCTCCCGGGGAGAACGGAATACTACCACTATGACCTTCAAGTATGTTATACTAGAATGAGGCTAGAAACATCACCATCATAAAAACCACAACTACCGAAACCCCATAACGAACAAATGGAATCAGGACACCAACAAGCTGATTACAGTTAAACAAATGCAGTGCTGATCTTCTCCTCCACCATCTAGAGTGAAGACAAATAATGGCGACGATGGTGTGCTAGTTGTCCGTATCGGTGATGACAAACTTATTCTCTATAGAAACCGCTACAACAAGAGTGCTTATAAGAGCTTTGATACAGACTTCCTGGCAGGGGCTAGCTACAGGGGTCGCACATGAAGAGATCACTTTCTTTCTTTCTTTCTTTCTTTCATTCTTTCTTTCTTACTTACTTTCTTTCTTTCTTGTATAAGCACGACATTGTAGACCATATTTACCTTCCCTTTTCGATCCATATTCTCTAAGTCAGATAGCACGAGCGGAGGCTGTTTCCAGCGCCGCCTATTGGAGGCGGAAGAGAAAAATGTCTACTTATCTATCTATCTACCTATCTATCTATCTATCTATCTATCTATCTATCTATCTATCTATCTATCTATCTATCTATCTATCTATCTATCTATCTATCTATCTATCTATCTGTCCGTCCGTCCGTCCGTCCGCCCGCCCGCCCGCCCGTCCGTCTGTCTGTCTGTCTGTCTGTCTATCTTTCTGTCTATCTATCTTTCTTTCTGTCTGTCTGTCTGTCTATCTATCTTTCTGCCTGCCTACCTACCTACCTATCAGTCTATCAATCAGTCTACCTATCAGTCTATCTGTCTGTCTATCTGTCTATCTGTCAATCTATATATCTTAACTATATACCAATTAAATAATCAGTAATTCGATCAACCTATGAATCAATCAACCAATCATACTATGTTTGGATATTTGAAAATCTGTATTCAATACTTGTCCGTGGCAAAATCTTTCAAATCCATCATTATGCGTATATTATTTTTGCTCGTTCTCATCAGCCGGATTTATGAGGCTGAGGAATAAAAGTCGATAGCTCATACAGTCACTGCTCAGTTGTTTTGAATGCACCTTTCCATAGAAGAAAAGAAAGATAAGTCTTATCGAGGTGTGATACCGGTGTCCACTTGATCTTTACTTTGACCCGTTTACCTTCTGTCACTCTCTTTGGGTGTCACTCTTTTTGGATGTCACTCTCTTTGGATGTCACCCTCTTTGGATGTCACTTTCTTTGGATGTCACTCTCTTTGAATGTCACTCTCTTTGGATGTCACCCTCTTTGGATTTCAGTCTCTTCGGATGTCACCTTCTTTGGATGTCACTCTCCTTGGATGTCTCTCTCTTTGGATGTTACTCTCTTTGAATGTCTCGCTCTATGGATGTCACTCTCTTTGGATGTCACTCTCATTGGATGTCACTCTCTCTGGATGTCACTCTCTCTGAATGTTACTCTTTTAGATGTCGCTGTCTTTGGATGTCACTCTCTTTGGATGTCACTCTCTTTGGATGTATCTCTCTTTGGATGTCACCCTCTTTGGATGTCGCTCTCTTTGGATGTCACTCACATTGGATGCCACTCTCTCTGGATGTCACTCTCTCTGAATGTTACTCTTTTAGATGTCGCTGTCTTTGGATGTCACTCTCTTTGGATGTCACTCTCTTTGGATGTATCTCTCTTTGGATGTCACTTTCGTTGTTGGCAATCCACGTTCTTGAATAGTCTCTGTACCTCTTGGATGTCTTTGACATTCTCTGTCTGCCTCTTTGACATTGTCTCACGCTCAATGACTTTACAACTGTCTTAGATCTTATCCCCTGTCGTTGACGCTCTTATTCCCTCTCTAACACCCCCCATCTCTCTCTCTCTCTCTCCCTTTTACCATCTCAATATCTGTCATTGACATTTTCTTTTGCTATCTGATGGCGTCTAATTTTTAAAAATTTCTTTCGTTGAATTGTGTTCTATCACTTTTTACCATCTCTGTCTATCTAAATTTCTCTAATTTTGAAGGTATTCTCAGTCTTTGACTTTGTTTTTTATATTTTTATCTCTCTAGACTGTCTTTCTACCTCTGTCTTTGTATTTTCTATCTTTGTATTTTTCTCGATCCTTTCAGCTTCTTAAGTCTCCATGACATTCATTTTCTCTTTGGTATTTTCTTTTTTTAACGTCTCTGTAATTTTTTGAAATGTTATCATTCCGTGACCTTTTTCTTTATCGGTCTTTGACGTCTTTGTCATATTTTTAAGGGTTATCATTTCGTGACCTCTATCTTTCTCGATCTTTGACGTTGTTGTGACCATCTGAAATGTTATAATTCCGTGACCTCTATCTTTGTCGATCTTTAACGTCTTTGTCACTTATTTAAATGTTATCATTCCGTGACCTCTTTCTTGTGTGCATATTTCTCTAGGAAACCTGTTCCTCTTCCTCATTTTGCCTCCCCATACAACCATAATTCTATCATCACTACCACTCATGTCAGCCCTGGCCTTCCGCTCTGTGTGCGTGGTATCTTGATACCAAGTTATTAATATCCGTTCATCGATTGGTCAGTGCTACACTTCATTCCATGTCCATTTTGCTTAATAAGACTCCATCGATGAAGACATTAGCACACAGGGGCGTGTAATCGAGCGTTAGTTGTTATTCATTTCCGTTCCTGCAGTCAATGCCACGTTTACACTGGTCAGACAGGACGACATGAACAAGTAACAGGTACCGTGACGAAATGTGAGTGAAGAGTGACATGAGGTTCAGGTAAAACATACTGATCAAGGTAGGAGTGAAGAGTTACATGAGGTTTAGGTTAAACATACTGATGAAGGTAGGAGTGAAGAGTGACATGAGGTTCAGGTGAAACATACTGATCAAGGTAGGAGTGAAAAGTGACATGAGGTTTAGGTTAAACATACTGATCAAGGTAGGAGTGAAGAGTGACATGAGGTTCAGGTGAAACATACTGATCAAGGTATGAGTGAAGAGTGACATGAGGTTCAGGTGAAACATACTGATCAAGGTAGGAGTGAAGAGTGACATGAGGTTCAGGTGAAACATACTGATCAAGGTAGGAGTGAAGAGTGACATGAGGTTTAGGTTAAACATACTGATCGAGGTAGGAGTGAAGAGTGATATGAGGTTTAGGTGAAACATACTGATCAAGGTAGGAGTGAAGAGTGACATGAGGTTTTGGTTAAACATACTGATCAAGGTAGGAGTGAAGAGTGACATGAGATTCAGGTGAAACATACTGATCAAGGTAGGAGTGAAGAGTGACATGAGGTTCAAGTGAAACATACTGATCAAGGTAGGAGTGAAAAGTGACATGAGGTTCAGGTGAAACATACTGATCAAGGTAGAAGTGAAGAGTGACATGAGGTTGGGGTTAAACATACTGATCAAGATAGGAGTGAAGAGTGACATGAGGTTCAGGTGAAACATACTGATCAAGGTAGGAGTAAAGAGTGACATGAGGTTTAGGTTAAACATACTGATCAAGGTAGGAGTGAAGAGTGACATGAGGTTTAGGTTAAACATACTGATCAAGGTAGGAGTGAAGAGTGACATGAGGTTCAGGTGAAACATACTGATCAAGGTAGGAGTAAAGAGTGACATGAGGTTCAGGTGAAACATACTGATCAAGGTAGGAGTGAAGAGTGACATGAGGTTTAGGTTAAACATACTAATCAAGGTAGGAGTGAAGAGTGACATGAGGTTTAGGTTAAACATACTGATCAAGGTACGAGTGAAGAGTGACATGAGGTTCAGGTGAAACATACTGATCAAGGTAGGAGTGAAAAGTGACATGCCGTTCATCTAAAACATGCTATTCAAGGCGAGAATGAAGAGTGACATTAGAGAACGATGAAATATACTGACAAACTCACCCAACTCTACCAACTCTCCCAACTCTCCCAACTCTCCCAACTCTCCCAAAACCCCAAACTTCCCCAACACCCCCAACTCTCCCAACACCCCCAACACCCCCAACACCCCAAACTTCCCCAACACCCCCAACTCTCCCAACACCCCCAACACCCCCAATTCCCCCAACACCCCCAACACCCCCAACTCCCCCAACACCCCCAACTCTCCAAACACCCCCAACACCCCCAACTCTCCAAATACCCCCAACACCCCCAACTCTCCCAACACCCCCAACTCCCCCAACACCCCCAACTCTCCCAACACCCCCAACTCCCCCAACACCCCCAACTCCCCCAACACCCCCAACTCCCCCAACACCCCCAACTCCCCCAACACCCCCAACTCTCCCAACACCCCCAACTCCCCCAACACCCCCAACTCTCCCAACACCCCCAACTCCCCCAACACTCCCAACTCCCCCAACACCCCTAACTCCCCCAACACCCCCAACTCCCCCAGCACCCCCAACTCTCCCAACACCCCCAACTCCCCCAACACCCCCAACTCCCCCAACACCCAAAACTCTCCCAACACCCCCAACTCCCCCAACACCCCCAACTCTCCCAACACCCCCACCTCCCCCAACACCCCACCCCCAACCCCCCACACCCACCCCCCAACACCCCTACTCCCCCAACACCACCAACACCCCCCAACACCCCCAATTCCCTCAACACCCCCAACTCTCCCAACACCCCTAACTCCCCCAACACCCCCAACTCCCCCAACCTCCCAACACCCCCAACTCTCCCAACTCTCCCAACACCCCCAACTCTCCCAACTCTCCCAACACACCCAACTCTCCCAACTCTCCCAACTCTCCCAACACCCCCAACTCTCCCAACTCTCCCAACACCCCCAACTCTCCGAACTCTCCCAACACCCCCAACTCTCCCAACTCTCCCAACACCCCCAACTCTCCCAATTCCCCCAACTCGCCAAACTCTCCCAACTCTCCCAATCTCCCAACTCTCCCAACTCTCTCAACACCCCAAACCTCCCAACTCTCCCAACACCCCCAACTCTCTCAACACCCCCAACTCTCCCAACTCTCCCAACTCTCCCAACACTCCCAACTCTCCCAACACTCCCAACTCCCACATCCCAACACTCCCAACCTCCCAACATTCCCACACTCCCAACTCTCCCAACACTCCCAACTCTCCCAACTCTCCCAACACCCCCAACTCTCCCAACTCTCCCAACACTCCCAACTCTCCCAACTCTCCCAACTCTCCCAACACTCCCAACTCTCCAAACTCTCCCAACTCTCCCAACACCCCAAACTCTCCCAACACCCCCAACTCTCCCAACACCCCCAACTCTCCCAACTCTCCCAACTCTCTCAACACCCCAAACTCTCCCAACTCTCCCAACACCCCCAACTCTCCCAACTCCCCCAACTCTCCCAACTCTCCCAACTCTCTCAACACCCCAAACTCTCCCAACTCTCCCAACACCCCCAACTCTCTCAACACCCCCAACTCTCCCAAGTCTCCCAACACTCCCAACATTCCCAACACTCCCCAACTCTCCCAACATTCCCAACACTCCCAACTCTCCCAACACCCCCAACTCCCCAACTCTCCCAACTCTCCCAACACTCCCAACTCTCCCAACACTCCCAACTCTCCCAACTCTCCCAACTCTCCCAACTCTCCAACTCTCCATACACTCCCAACTCTCCCAACTCTCCCAACTCTCCCAACACCCCAAACTCTCCCAACACCCCCAACTCTCCCAACACCCCCAACTCTCCCAACTCTCCCAACTCTCCCAACACCCCAAACTCTCCCAACACCCCCAACTCTCCCAACACTCCCAACTCTCCCAACTCTCCCAACTCTCCCAACACCCCAAACTCTCCCAACACCCCCAACTCTCCCAACACCCCCAACTCTCCCAACTCTCCCAACACCCCCAACTCTCCCAACACCCCCAACTCCCCCAACACCCCCAACACCCCCAACTCCCCCAACACCCCAAATTCCCCCAACACCCCCAACTCCCCCAACACCCCCAACTCTCCCAACACCCCCAACTCTCCCAACACCCCTAACTCCCCCAACTCTCTCAACTCTCCCAACACACCCAACTCTCCCAACTCTCCCAACTCTCCCAACACCCCCAACTCTCCCAACTCTTCCAACTCTCCCAACTCTCCCAATTCTCCCAACTCTCCCAACTCTCTCAACACCCCAACTCCCCCAACACCCCTACTCCCCCAACACCACCAACTCCCCCAACACCCCCAATTCCCCCAACACCCCCAACTCTCCCAACACCCCCAACTCCCCCAACACCCCCAACTCCCCCAACTCTCCCAACTCCCTCAACACCCCAACACCCCCAACTCTCCCAACACCCCCAACTCTCCCAACACCCCCAACTCTCCCAACTCTCCCAACACCCCCAACTCTCCCAATTCCCCCCAACTCTCCAAACTCTCCCAACTCTCCCAATTCTCCCAACTCTCCCAACTCTCTCAACAACCCAAACTCTCCCAACTCTCCCAACTCCCCCAACACCCCCAATTCCCCCAACACCCCCAACTCTCCCAACACCCCCAACTCCCCTTACACCCCCAACTCCCCCAACTCTCCCAACTCCCTCAACACCCCCAACACCCCCAACTCTCCCAACACCCCCAACTCTCCCAACACCCCCAACTTTCCCAACTCTCCCAACACCCCCAACTCTCCCAATTCCCCCAACTCTCCAAACTCTCCCAACTCTCCCAATTCTCCCAACTCTCCCAACTCTCTCAACAACCCAAACTCTCCCAACTCTCCCAACACCCCCAACTCTCCCAACACCCCCAACTCTCCCAACACCCCCAACTCTCCCAACTCTCCCAACACCCCCAACTCTCCCAATTCCCCCAACTCTCCAAACTCTCCCAACTCTCCCAATTCTCCCAACTCTCCCAACTCTCTCAACAACCCAAACTCTCCCAACACCCCCAACTCTCCCAACACCCCCAACTCTCCCAACACCCCCAACTCTCCCAACTCTCCCAAC